>UFQX01000189.1:860692-875297 GCA_900497675.1 Arapaima gigas | reverse complement strand
GGGGGGGGGGGGGGGGGGGGGGGCTCTCATCGTGTAGTGTGCAGGGCCGTCGCTGCGGGGCTTTTCATATTCTCTATTCCAAATCAATAGAGGACTTAATCATCGCAGGCCGGTGCTCCTCTGTCGGCTGCCCCCCGGAGTGACCTGTCTGCCCCGGGTCGTGGCCGTTTTCTCATGTCCAATCACTCTGGTTGTCTGTTGTAATAGCCCAGGCAATTATTAACCCCCCCTTAACGCTACCCTACCACCCCTGCCCACCCTAAAAAAACACGCTGACAGTTAGCTGTGAGCGGGAAGGAAAGGGCTCTCCCCCCCGCTACATCTCTTGGGACGCGAAGAAGGGATGCGGCCGGCAATGTGGGCGCAAATTGGAGCCGTCTCGTCCCCATGCTCTGCTCCCCTCTCGCTCTCCTTTCTCTCACCCGCTAATGAAATCCAGACTGCGGCTCAAACAATCCCCGCTCTGTTGTGGCCTGTCACTCACACTCCTCAAGAAGTGTCTCTGTGTCTCCCTCGCCGGCGCCCTCCTCTAACTCCCCTCCTCGCTCCCTCTCTCACTTTCTCTCCTCCACGAGGGACTGTGAAAAGTGTGTGTGTGTGTGTGTGTGTGTGTGTGTGTGTGTGTGTGTGTGTGTTGGTGCTGGGGGGTGGAGAAATTCCTCTGCAATGCAAAGAATGGGGCTGCAGGTGGCGTAATGGTGAGGGCTAACATCTTTGGACTCAAAAGACTTATTGCTGCTGTCGTACCCTTGATCGTAGTTCTTACCCTAGAAAGACACAGTAAAAGTTACCTTGCCATATAAAAGGGCTAATACTCCTAGGTCTCTCAGTGCACAAGTCTAAGACTGTAATTCACTATAACAACATGTATATGAATATTTATCAGGGTTGCATAGAATATTTATACCTCTATAGGGGGTAAAAAATACCCTGCTGTATAAATAGGTAAATCATTGTGTATTAGGGCACAATCCTCACATTGTAAATTGTCTTTGAGAAAAGTGTGAATAAGTCAATAAATGTAGGTACCGTCCTTTCAAATTCAAGCAAATGTACCAAAAATTCGGTGAAATGCAGACTCTTGCCAAAACTGCTGTTATTTTACATTAAAACTAAGGTCTGAAGGTACCTTCCTCTCCAAAGCGTCTGGCACCATGACGACGCCCTGTGACTGTCCACCCTGCGGTATTTTACATGGTAGTGGTCCCGTTAGTCAAGTTGGGTCGACGAGTGAGGTTTTATTCGTGGGCCTGAATCATTTCCTATTCTCCTTTTCACTCCTCTGCCTGCCCCCCCCCGGTTCACCCCCCCAGCAGCCCTACAAATGTGCTGAAATGTGCTGATGGCGGCCAAAGCCGAGGCTCCGGGAGGGGTAAGGGGATACGTGAATGGTGTGAAAAGCATTAACTGGCAGTAATAATTGGAGCCGAGCCGAGAGGAATCCAAATATAATCTTACAGCAGGAACACTTGTAATACATTGGCTCTGGACGCGGCCCAGCGCTGAAAGCAGGACGCAGGCAGAGTCGGGGGCCGTGGAGGTGCCGGTCTGCACCCGCACCCCCCCTCGCTATCGCTGTGCCCCTTCGGCCAAAGGAAATAGCTGTCTGTTTGTCCTGGCCTGTTCGGAACATCTTTCCTCGCACTTGGTGCTGCTCCACTGGATTCCCCGCAGATGCTCAGTCTCCTGGCGCACTAGAAACACACTCAGTGCTCAGTCTGACCATGCAGTGTATCAGAAACGTGTATGAACTTCGCCTTAGACAGCAACAAAGTGGCTGCAAAATGTTGGCAAAGAGCTCCAAACTAAGGCAATAACAACAACAACAATAATAATAATTTTAAAAATAAACAATAATAATAATAATAATAATATGCACAGCACCTTTTATACACATTTTCAGCTCAGAGGGCTTTTACAAAGAGGGAAACCATATTATAAATAACATAAGGTATATAAAAAATTAAGTATTAAAAATATAAAAATAGCATAAAGAAATATATATATATAAATGAATAAATACATTTTCCCTTTCGTTAGTTTAAAATCAGAAAGTTTCATTAACTTATGTATTTGGATTTATGAACGTTAAAGGTGAAAATGTATTAGCTTTAAAACCTTATAAATGTATAACTTTAATTTTATTTAACTGATTCCTTTTCCAAGCTACCTTACGCTGTTAGGCACAGAAACCCATCTGTACAGCTGGGTAAGTTTTACTCAAGTACTCCAGAAATATCAGTATTTAAGACTCTTGTTATATGTATTTATTTACTTGACACCTTTGTCCTTTTCACAATGCTAGGATCATACACCAAGCTCCATAGAAGGATTTGCCAAAATATACCCTTTTATACCCAGTTTACTCTATTAATTGAGGCAAAGTAACTTGTTATGGTAGCAGGATGTGGGATTTAAACCCAGCTCTTTTAAGTGTAGAACTGCAACCCTAACTAGTACGCCACCTGCTGCCACTTATGAATTCATGAGCTGTGAAGTATCTGCCCCACGGCTTCGGCTACCCGCTGGAAGGACGCAGGGAGCAGGTGCCGCCAGGGACTGGGGGGGCAGGCGAGAGGCAGCCCGTGGTTTGCCAGTTGCCTTGCCCCACCCCACAGGCCCCCGTGGCTGGCCGCAGAAATGCCTGCCCCGTCCCGCCACAGAGCCTGAGCCCGCACAGTGTATTTTAAGCGCAGTTCTTATTTTCCATTTTTAAAACCCCAGGTTTTTCTGCGAGTACCAAAAGTTTATATTTACTTTGAGAGGCCTGGGAACAGGTACGGTGGCCCCGCGGATGCGGTCGGTGCTGGGGAAACATTTTTGGGGGATTTTTTTCCATGTGCTCCTTGTGTTTTTTTCTCCACTCTCAAAAACTGCAGTCAGGAAACAAAAGATGCAGAGATCTCATTTTTATGACGTGTGTTGCAAATAAAGTAAAATTAGTATTTTACTCCCTATGCAAACACTCTGGTGCAGAGTGCCGTGCACAGGGTGGCTGCTGTACATTTAGTGCATCAGCAACTGACGTGGACAAATGACACTTTATACACAACACTTTGTACACTTCAGCGTACTGAGTTTTAAGAAAAATGTTTGTAGTGTTTTAACTTAATGGCATCAAGATGACGTCATAACAAAAAGGCACATTTTGTATGGTGTTAGAGGTGAACGGCACAACAAAACTGTGCAAAAATATACATCCATTGGTCTGTATACTTCTGTACCTTCCCAGAGAGATGTGAGAAGGTTCTGGTCATAGATCTGCTATTCTGAGGTCATGGTACCAGTGGTGCATGACAGCCCTCGCTCCTCTTCTGCAGACCCACCACCATCTCCGTTGTGTCTCAGTTTGTATCTCGGTTTGCCTTCAGCTGAGTTTCAGTGACTTTGCATTTGCATTTGCATTTATTCATTTAGTAAATGTTTTTCTCTAGGGTGACATGCAGCTCTGAATAAACAAAAGTGTATCAACAACAGCTGAAGAACTTTAGACACAGTCTCAGGATGATCAAGGCCCAACTTGTTTTGTCTGATACCACTATATTGCTGATTCACATCCTTCAAGTTGCTGCCATAGAAGTGACATTCAAACAGCATACGTCAATAACCATAGGAGACGGTGTCGCTGTCAGGACATCAGGAGGGAAATGGTGGGAAATGGTTCTGAAAGATTTGGGTTTAAGACCCATACTGTATGTTGAGAAGGATTCAGCAGCTCTGAGTGACAGCGGGAATTAGTTCTCCGTTGTCTGTCTTTTTCCCAACTTTTCCTCAGTCTAACTAATAGATTAGTTACCTCACAGTTTAAGGTTAGTTATCTCTCAGCAGTCTCTCCATCCATCTATCATCATTTATCTGGGTGTTGTAACTGAAACTGTGAGGAGTGCAGTGACTGGTTCTGGACTTCTCTTCCAAATTCTGTAAATTATGAAGCCCTTATGTGGTTGCATGGTTCTTAAGCGATTAAGGTGTTATAAGCATTGATCAGCCCTGCTACTCAATACACATTTTATGCAATCCTGTAAGGACCATCTCGACTTTGCACTGAGCTGAGCTGGCGGTCCCAGTTACCGCTGCATGTTTTGTGTATTTATGTAACAGAGTGATATTTTGCATGTCCCTCTGAGAGTCGGGGGAGGAAAAATGTGCAGCGCGGTTTCCATTTCACCTTCCTCTTACCGCTGCATCCCCAGAAAAAAAATTCGCCGTTGGAGTTTCTTCCAGACGGGGAATGTCAGGCTCTCCGCTCGCTCTCTGGCTTCTTAAGCTCCCCCCTAAATCCCTGAAAAACACCTGGGCCGGCAATCCGCTTCTTGCGCTGCTCCAACATGCGTTTTTCAGCAAAATCGTGATCGCCGAGTCAGTCTCACATGTGGGTGTGAGTACCATGCTGGTTATGTCCTAGCGTGAGGCCTCACCGGCCTGGAAGAGCTCAACCTGCAGTGCAGAGGCACGTTCAAAACAAATAAACCCACTTCTGTATGGAGCACGATCCAAACAGGGTGACATTTCGCAGTGTATATTTTTCTTTATTCGAATCCACCAGAATTATTTGTTTTAAAAACAGAAACACACATTTTTATGAGAAGGAAAGAGAGCCGGGATGTGTCCTGTGTTTTTTTTATGTATCTCGGCACAGTGATATATTGTACCCAGGACCGTACCTGCCCTTTCAGAAAGTCCACCACCCGAAACCTGTTGATGTGCCGACGCGGCGCTGCGAAACCAGAATGGAAACCAGGTCCAAAGAATGAGCACGGACCGTTAAGGGCAAAACCGACAAAGGCAGGGGGGCGATCATGAGCGCGGAGGGCAGGGATGAAAGAGGAGGACTGGGTACGAAGGTGGGGGGGTGACTGGATGCAATGCTGAAAGGACACGGCAGCCCCCCGTGACAGCACCGTGTGTGGATTTGAATGACGTCCCAGGGGAGCGTATCGGGCTTCACGCTTCCTTTTATCCCCTGAGCAGAGAACAAGACCTGGCTTTTAGCTATTGGGGGCTTAGAGAAAGCTGAGCTGAGACCACACAGATAAAGACCTTCCTCTGTCCCCCACCAACACCACTGTATTTTTTTTTTCCTTACGTGTTTCTTGGAGGAATCCGGAGGAGAGGCATCCATACCTGGAACGGCATCCGGCTTTTCTCAAGAGCCAAAGCACCAGAGAGGGCAGCAGTGTGATTTCAGATGCCTTCAGACATTTATTTTAATATCAGGATTCCGGAACATTCAGGATACAGAATTCCTTTATTTTGTTATTCACTTTACAACAGAAAGCATGAGGTGACTGTTTTGTCTCCTTTTACGTTTCAATGAACCGTATATTCAGTGACCACATAGAAAGCTAATAGCAGCTGTGTTTTAATCACTATAATTCTGTGTGTGTGTGTGTGTGTGTGTGTGTGTGTGTGTGTGTGTGTACAGTAAACTACTCTTCTTCCACCTAAAAATGTGCACCTGTAGTTGGCCAAACTGAACCAAAAATTTTCCTGATGCTTAAAACTGCAGTACAACAGAGTGTAGAGTCCCATCCAGCCGAAGCAGTGGAGGTCGAGGTGCTTAGGCCAATTCAGATGGGAAATGGTCAGACTTGTCCCTCTTTGCCCCCTTGACATTTTCCCCACAGTAAAAAAACTCAGCTGCCTACCTGTCTGCTCTGGGCCAGGACTAACAACAGGCATCCATAGCACCATGGGGTAGCCATTTCAGCCAGGAACTTATTGTGGAAAATTTGACCCCTTTCCCATCTGACTGTTTGCCTCACCTTCCCTTCATGTAACTAAGCATCATGGGGGCTTGTCTTTTGGTATTTGTTGACTTCATTCAATAGTCCATCGTACATGTGTTTATATAGATGGGCAATCTGGGCAACACCTGTATGGAAAGAACTGGATAGAAGAGTGATGGAAGAGTGAAAGCAAAGTGACTCGCAAATGTCCTACAACTCTGAGAACTGCTGCAGAAGGGCTTTTCATTTCCTGATCAAACTAGGGAAAAAACAAGGGGAATGTAGACTTTGAGTCTGTGCCAGAACAACAGAAATCCAGGAGTGTTCTTCATAGTACATCGTGATACAGGAGACCTCATGAGCCTGAATGGCTACAAGATATTAGTTCACATTTTTGGATTATAGATCATTAGCCTCTGGTTTTCCTGCAGCTAACCTCAGTCCTGACCCCCACTAACCCAAATGGAGACCTCTCTCTCCGTACGGGTCAGGCTGGCCACCTTCCAGTTGGCTTCTGGGTGTCGACTAAAATGCAGATGTCACAGCTGTCATCTCCTGCACTCATCCTGGCCCTTTACATAATCTCTTTGGGGAGAAGGAAGACTTGACAGTCTTTAGGAGCACACACGGGGGCTCAAGCATCTGGCCTCCTCGGAGGAGTCCACCAAAAACACATGACAAACAGCCGACCTCTCGTGTGATCGTGAGGACCGAGAAGAAGGTTTGTATTAAAGTGGAAGGGCGTCTTTCGGGGTGGGAAAGAGAGACCAGAGAAAGAGAGGGAGAGGGAGATCAGTGGAGAGAGAGCCACAGCCCACTTTGAAGAGCCGGCTCAGTGACGGAGGACAAATCGAGTGCCAAACAAGTGACCCTTTGATTTACTCAAGTTACACCATTTTCTTCTACTGTCCTTCTCCTTTTCTCCTTGGCTCTGTTTTAAAAAGAAAAAATAAAGTAGTTCCAAGTTTTTTTTTTTTTTTTTTTTTTTGCAGGGACAGGTGCAATATGTGCAATTACTTTTTATTTTTATTCCCTTTTCCTCTTCCCCTTGCGCCAAATAGCTGTTACCGCGCTCCTCAGTCCAGTGAGGCTCCTCTCTCGATCAGCAGCTCCTGTTTTAACTGGTTAAAGAGGTGTCTTTTTCCACTGTCATCTTTATAATCATTTATTGACTCTTTATCCAGAAAGAATTTATCAAAATCAGGATAACCTCCTGGGTGATAAATATTGTGGTGGTTATCCACTGTTGCCATGGAAACAGGGGCTCTGACACTATTTATCGTGGCCTGTCACTGGAAATAAATATTCGGCGTGAAGCTGTGTGTGCATTGTATGCTTGCACAAAGAGCAGAGCTTTGGTCGCACACGTTTGGAAACACTTGTTGACCTGATCTCTATTTGAGGTGGTTTTCTATTCAAGCAGTCATTCTTTTTGGGAAGGAGGGAGGGCGGAGGGGCAGAGACCGTGTGATTGTGATATTATTTAGTTCAGATAAAGCCAGCAGTGGAGGTGTTTGTGAGGGAGGTGTGGTGGGAGTGTGATGGACTCTCTACCTCTAGTGAGGAATAATGTCACCTGTTAAAAACTTAAAACCCCACCTCCACCTGGAATTGGAGTGCCACACACCTGAGTGCCCAATACATCTTTCTGCTGCTTCTTTTGCTTTTTAGCAGATTACATGGATTGACAGTTGACAGACAGACATATATGGGAAGAAAGAACTGATCCCAAAGGAAATTGCCCAGTGCTACAGCAGCACATTTGCATCAACACAGTAACAGATACTACAATCACAATGAAACAAATAAATATCACATTTACACGAGTGTATAGAAGTGCAGGTAAAAAGGGTGTGAACAATATAACAAAGGTATAGAAAGCTCCATATCAACAAGTCTACTACCACTAGAATTTTTTAAATGGAAAATATTGAAAAGAGGTGTTGTTTCATAATTTTCCTCATACATTTACAGAAGTGTGAAACATGTCTGGGTTGCTATAAAATATGGGAGGTGAAAAATGCGTTCATAACTTCTGGTGGCCCAAAGTAAATGAGGGTGACAGACCAAGTGTGACTAATGGGAGGTTTCTGGTTGTTGCGAGAAATCGAACTGGCTGCACGTCATGACCTGCCTATCCTCTGCCGTCTGCCGCACCAGGATTAGACAGACATGATCTAACATTTCTGTTACTGATGTGGTCAGTCTCCAAATGTGTTGTAACTTGGGTGGGCATTTGTGAGCAATGGCTGATGGCAATCTGCTTCCCCTCACCACTGTCTGAAAAAAGAAAGGAACTGGCTACAGCCCCCACCACTCACACACACACACACACACACACACACACACACACTGGGGGATCGTACACCAGCAGGCTACTGAACATGCCCAGGGGAATGTAAGTGTCAAAGTTGCAAATACTGTAAAAGCATACCTTCGCAAAGCCATATGAGTGTTATTAATAGCACTTTATAAATGACGCTGTTTAAAAACATCTCTCTAGTTTTTATTTATAGTGTCAGAAATTAGATGCATGTAACTAATAACGGCAGTACCCATTTATACATATACATCTTAATAAGTAATCATTGTACCTTTCTCGCTCCTGGAGCTTAAAGGGATGACCATCACTTTAAAAGCCTTTAGCCTGACTCGATACGCTATGTCCTGCCCTACAGTGAAGTGCTTAGGGATGCTCTTCTACCGTACTTTTCCGTAAATCTGATATATCCTCTGTTTACTCTGTTTGCGTCTTCATGAAAGTGGGACAGAAGCCCAAACTGTCATTCATCCTGTACAAACTGGGATTTTCAGCCACTGAGTATGAGGTGAAGTGAAGGGGACAGGCCCCCCGCTCCCTGGGTGCTCCCAAGATTCCCTCTGCTCTACCCCATTCTTTTGAACATGTGGCTGATAGAGATGCCGGTGAGAGCGAGAGAGAGAGAGAGAGAGAGAGAGAGAGAGAGAGAGAGCGAGCTTCAACAAACAGGAAGCTTTGTAACTACCCCCCCTTGACAATTCACCCAGTTCAGACTGTCTTGTGTGTTTAAAAACAGAGTAAATCTGTCATTTTCCCCGCTCTGTGTTACATCTGGAAGAAATTAGGCCATGTCTCTGGCCCAACACGATAACCCTTCCATAAACCCCCATTGATTTTAGCACAATTTATTAGAAAGAAAATATAAATTCAGTGTAACAAGAACAGCTTTATTGCGAAGGGCAGCAGCCTTTTACTGCCAGCCAGGTACAGTACAGTTGGAAAGGAGACACAGTGGTTACTGCATACAGCTGTGTGTTTAGGCACCTCTACAGCAGAGGTTTCATCCCAGTTTAACAAGTTTTTTATTAATATTGTGCATCAGACACCTTTCAAGCTGACTTACAATGTTACATTTCTACACTAAGCTACTTGCAATGATTTAGCCATTCACACAATTGAGTATTTTTTACTGCATCAGTTGAAGTTAACCAAGGGCAATATCGCAGATTTGTAGCCTACTCTTTCAATATCAAGCGGTGGCGCAAACTATAATATCCCCTGCAGCCTTAAAGTAGTCTAAAATAATATTTAAAAATAATCACAATAATGAAATTTTTTTTAAGAAATTAAAACGAATTACTAGTTAAGATAAAAAGGGGGAGCAGGTATTGTAGTGGTTAGTGCTTTTGAAAGCAAAGTTCCCAGATTCAGATTCCTCCTCCTGCTGCAATACCTGATCAAGGTGTTTATTCATTAATAATCCTGCTGTATAAATGGTTAAATTGCTTGTATAAAACTAACACTGTATGTGACTTTGAAGAACAGGTTTTGCTAAATGCGTAACAATAACAACAGAAGTTAGGTCAGTCGATCTGAATGACTTTCAGGTAGTTGTGAAGTCACCTCTCTGAAGGTCACTATCTCCCTGCGTCTCTTCTGCTGCGCTCCATCCATTAGCTTAACACGTGCTGCGCCGCTGCTTCGGGTGCCAAACTATTAATGTTTCAGTAAAGGTCCTCGAGCTGCGGTCAAAAGGAGAGTAGCCCAGGGGGCACCTCCGGAGCACAGGGGCCTTCTTTCAGATGAGTCACTAGAGCAGGAACCCGGAGACACTGCTTAATTAGCCCTTGTGTCCCTGCTGCTGGAACATAATAGAAAGTTCCGGGGGAAAAAAATAGAGAGGCATACCGCAAGAGAGATGACTGAAAAAGATGGGCTGATGTGCAGAGAGGAGTCGAGCAGGTGAAGGTGAGCCTGGGAGTTGTCTCGATGACGACGCCGGACGGGAAGAAGGGCACCCTGTGGCGGACGTCTCTCGTGGGACCGTAGCGGTTAAAACTCCGCATTAGGCTGCATGTGGCAGAGGTGGAGGTGTGGGGGTTGAGGGGAGGGGAGCAGAGGGTTAGGCCCCAGCCTCCAGCCAAGGACTGTTGAGTCCTAAAGTTGTAGTTTTGACATACTTAGAGTCCGTGGCCTGAGAGATAGGCAGTGTTTGTCATTCTGTCCGACGGTTATCTCCTGCGCAGAATTACCAGCCTAATATATCTCCTTTCATCGGCTAAGGATACGTCCAACAGAGAGACGAAGCGGACAGGCTGGTGAGGACGCGGGGGGGGAGGCAGGGGGTCTGTTTTGTCTCAGGGATAAAAAGGTGGGTTTCTGGCGGTAGCCGAGGCCACACTGGAGATCGCGGGGGACACAATGTCCCCTCTGTCTCGGGCAGAAAGCAGCCCCTGACAAGAATCAGCTTTCAATTAGCTCTCAGACTCCCTATTCTTGCGGCACTCTCACCGGAGGCCCGGCCGCGGCCTGCGGCTCCAACGACCTGCTAAAGCTGAAGATTGAGAGGTAGATTATAGGCAGCCCCGTGACAACCAAATTGTAGCTTATTTCTAAGTAATGGCATCCAGGTCCGCACGTCCCGGATGCCTCCGCCGATCCGAGGGGTCCGCACCGCACGGCACAAAAGCAGAGGCTTTAGATTAGCCCGTGTGTAATCTCCACAATTACCGTCGCCAGAATAAGACCTGTGGATTAGCCTAAATGGATGCTATTTCCAGCATCCCTCAGCCAATGATTACTTGTCAAATTCGGGCTTGAAAGTGTGTTTCTCCCCCCCAGCCCCCTGCTCTCACCACGCTCTGGCTTTGAAAAGGGGTCTGCATAAGCGTGTCATTGTTCCTGTTGTCTGAAGCCCCCCGACTGCTATGATATCTGGTTTGCCCTGCGATCGTCTATAAAGGCCGGCAATCCGAGCTGCAGAGTCGCAGAACCTTCGATGGAGGTTAAAGGGCACCAAGTTGCCTCGTAAAGCAAATGCATGTAATGTGTCCAGTGGGTGAGGATTGTCACTGGAGAGGAGTCCGTGACTTGGGGTGTTACAGCGTAGTACTGAATACGGATATGATGGCATATTCAACTATGGTCAAGTTGGATCGGAGGAGTCAACACCAAAACCGCACCCCTATCTGTTTGGGTTTCTATGAAAGTGCTCTTACTATTAAAGTACTATACTGGTCTGAGGGGTTTCAGGTCAGGGGCTTCCAATTTGTTCATATAAATGTGAACTTGTAAAATAGATGCTGTTATTCATGAAATGAGAAGATATATATTTGCTCGTGCTGTTAGCAAAGTTTTTTATGTGTAAATAGGTTTCTTACTTGTGCATATGTACTGGCTGATAAGCTGAATATGAATAATTCTGCTGTTTTTGAGGAGGTGTGATGGACAGACCATTGGGCCTATCACATGCCCTCTTGGGATGACCATTCATAATATTGATGGTAATGTAGCAGTGGAAGGTTAGCCTGCCCTCTGGTGCGAAGACTTGACAGTGAATGGGAAGTCCGGCCGGGCGGTTGAGAGGAATTTGGTGGGGGTGGGCGGTTGGGGGCGGAATGCAGCAGGGAACAACAGCCATTGTGTGGGGCGCCATAAGCCGAAGCAGCAGGTGTTGTCCACAGGGAGCTTGTCCGCTATCTGAATGGAATCAGGATATGAATATGGGATATGGACCCTCCAGAGCACCTGCAGCAGTCCACCACAAAGGCGGCATGGAGAGGCGGAGGAAATGCAACCCTGAACACGCTCCACCCCTCCTCCATACTTCTCCACCCTTTTTCAGGCTCCCGCTGCCTTGACCCGGTACACTGTCCTCTGTAGGGATGCTGGAAAGCCCAGGTCAGGTGTTACTGCTATACATTAGTGAATTTACAAAATTCTCCAATAAGCATGCAACAGCAGGTGCTACAGTCTGTTCTTCCCCATATCGGGTGTTTTCGATAGAGTTTATAATTCCCTGTATTACGCGTTTTTCCAAGGAAGACATGTTCTTCCCAGATGGAGTGCTTTCTTTCACATCAGAGTGTAATCTTCCCATTTAGAACATGTTCTGCCCAGTTAGCAGTTGTGTTTTTCCCGGTCCCAGCATTTTCTACCCAGCAGATATGTTTTTCCCAGCTGGAGTGTGTTCCCATTTAAAGTATGCATTTTCCACGTTGTGCATGTGTTTCTCAGTTGGACTGTGGGCTTCCAATGTTGACTCTGTGAAGCACAATAATCCTGTTAAATACAAAGGAGTTGAAGGTTTAGGTTTGTTTTACCACAACGGTGGTGGAACTATGACACAAGCAGAATCGAACCTTCACACACCCAGTTCGACTCATAAACAACCGGAGCGTCAAACATGTATGGCCCCTTTAAGAAGTGTCGGGGGAGCACACACGTCTCACTCACGGCAGCCCCCCCTACTCGATGGCTATCGGCCGAGTGACGAAGTAGCCGCTCTGCAGACAGAAACCGATTGAATTCTCAGCCGGGGGGACGAGTGATAGCTCTACAAGCAGCAGGGCCACCCACTATCCCGGGGTCCCCCATCCTAGCCCCCGATAGGTCGGAAAGGATGGCAGCAAGGCGGTTCAATGAAGCCCTGACATTCATCTGTGAGCTGCGGAATTTCCTATGTGCTGAACTTGGGCTGAACCATGATAGTGTTGAAAACACACTGTTACAAGAGGCAGCAGCGCGTGTATTATAGTGTATTATACTGTGTACAGTGTGTATGTGCAGATCTAAGCAGGTGAAAGTAGGGTAGCAGGCGCCATAGTGGTGAACTTCCAAGAGTGGGCCAATAGACCCTTCGATGGAATCCTTGAGGAAGGCATTTGGCTGTACAAAAGTGAGTCACTTTAAATTCCAGGTAAAAAGGTGAAGCAAAGAATAGAGGAATGTGATGAACAGGTGAGGAAGATTAAATGTAGAAATGCGGGGTTTAGGGGCACATAAGCGCCATCCGGCAGCCTTCCCAGGTATCGCTACCCTCCAGCCTAGAATGGATCTGGTGGCAGCCAGAGGCGCCTGCAGGGCCCTCGTAAGCCTTTACCAACCGTGCCCACCGCCAGGGCCCCTTCTCCTGGGGAACAGTCACCTCCCAGCTCAGCAAGGAGGCCCGGCCGCCCGTAGGGTCACAGGGTCGCCCAGATAAGGGCGTAGGGTTTTGTAAAGGGAAGCTTGACTTTCAGCTCGCAGGAAGAGAGGATGAATAACGTGGAGAAAGGGAAGAGGCGCGGAGCCGAAACTCCAGACCGCGGCCACATCTGATACCCGGGAGAGAGAAACGTAGAGGGGAAAGGCCAAAAACATCAAGGGGGAAGGGAGGTGCAGGCCTTAACGCCTATTCTTTCATATAACCCACTTTAAGTAGCTGTATATGGGAGCCGTTACAGTTAGTGAAAGTGGCCCATCGCTCCAGCCGATGTGTTGCTAACATTGCAAACAAAACCACAAAGCACGCTTGCCGGTGTTTGTTTGTTGTTTCGAGCCTTCGGTTTAAGATAACCCCCTAACCTAAACCCTCGACCCCCCCCCCCCACATCTAAGGTTACCCCTCAGAGACACTTTGATGACAGCGCTATTTACTGACACTGACCAAATAGCCAGGGAAGCGGAATTATTTTACAGATTCTGCAGTAAAACGGTCAGCTTGAAAATATGAGATCCACCGCAGGAGACAACGACCAACCGCTGGGATCTGATTACGCGTCGTCCCTTTACACGTAAGCCGAGATGGACAGGAAACGCTCTCAGGAGGACAGAATTAAAGCTGGAAGCGCTTGCTGCCTTAAGGAGGCTCGTAAAAAAACCAACCTTCACCGACACGTCTGCTAAGGCGAATCTGCGTCGACTCATGGTCAAGTAGGAGCAGAAAGCAGAGTCATAACGTTAGTTATGGGCTTAATAAGGACCCAGCATCTCAGAGGGTTTCTTTACTTTCTCATAAACAACTGTATTCTAATGGTTCAGAAGTTGTGCTTTGACATCTAGCATTAAAATAACTGCCTTAAATGCTCCAGAAGCTGCCTTGATTTTGCCAGAACCCTTCTCGACCTTTTGGCTCAGTGTAGGATCTGTTGTTACCGGCAACACTGAGCAGAAACATGGCACAGAGGCTAAGTGAACTGCTTTTGGGTTTTTTCCTCCACAAACCGCCCAACCAGCCTTATACTCCAGGATCACTTTTTTGACTTCTTGGGCTGTTTGGAGAGAACACGCAACATGTCAGCAAAGAAACAGCTGATAATGGCTGTAAGGTTAGTTGGACCATAAGGCAGATTGATAAAATGGTGCAGTTAGTGAACGAGATGCGTCAAAATGTCTGCTGACCTGAGGCTCCTCCTTTCGTACCTGAGTGGCTGTGAGATGCGAGGAGGGGGTGTGGCCTGTACTCACCCTTATTGTAGTGCCGGCAGAACACGGGGGGGAGAAAAATTCTTAAGTACAGAGAAGGAAGGAGCAGAGTATATCTAAGTGACCTACTGTTTGAAGGCGGCAGAATCAAAGGGAGTTTTGGTACCACACACAGTGCCACAGACAGTAACTCCGATGGGGGGGGGGGGGG
>UFQX01000189.1:832302-860667 GCA_900497675.1 Arapaima gigas | reverse complement strand
GGAGTTGGGGGGGGGGGGGGGGGGGGGGGGGGGGGGGGGGGGCTGTGGGGCTGGCAGGTTTTTCATACCATTCATACCTGCCCACGGTGGCAGGTATGGTTTTCAAGATGTAGCAGGAGTGTGTCCATCTTCCCCAGGTGTGTGTGATGAGAAGGCTCCCTTTAAAAAAACAGCTGTTTTAATAAATAAATAGGATAAAATCACAAGACATAAAAATGTCCCAAAACATCACCTGTGTGGCAGTTAATTTTCTGTTGTAGACCATGGGTTTGTATTCCTAGTCGCACCGTAGTTCCCTCAAGTTACTTGTCCTGAACTGATGCAGTAAAAATACCAAAAAAGTTAAATACTGAAAGTAGCTAATGATAACAGATTTGACTAAACCATAATTTAAAAGTAATTTGCTCAAAAAATAAATTATTTACAATTTTTTTCTTAGCTGTAATTGAATGGTTTGATATGTAAACTGCTTAGTATCCACGGTGACCAGGGATGAAAGCTGGATTTTTAGCATCTTTTGGGTCTTGGTGGCTTAACACTGTGACCCCCCAGAGGTGAATCTCGTAAGCTTTTCTTGAGTCAAATTAAAATATTTATCAGGTTATAATATTTATAACAAATACAGTTTGGTATGATCCAGATGGAATATTCAACAGATTTATGAAAAACGAAACATGACTTGTGCTGTATTATAATAATGGAATAAAAAAGATCGGAGAGAGTACATCTATTCTTTAAAAAAAACTGAATTACTGTGTAACTGTACAGAAACTGTTCCAGTTTGCGAACATCTAACACGCACAGATTATATCAGAATCCATTTAGAAAATGGACAGAAGACTTAAATGTGAGGTTTGTTTGCGGGTCCGGTAAAAATCCAAAACCGGTGAGAAAATCCACAACCCCCCTCGCTGCAAAGAGCACCTGGGACCAGAAACGAAATCGCAGCAAAGTGCCAGCTCCTCGGTGCCCTCGCACACCTGACACGGATCACTGAACACATCAGCATCTTTCTCCTGCCTCAGAGCTGAAATCTGGCCAATTATTTTTGACGTCTAACATCAATAATCTAATTTCATTTTTTTCCCCTCCCTCTGCTGTGCGGCACACGCGGCGGCTTAAACTCCATTCTCTTATCTATGTCTTGAGGAAATGCGCGACAGGCCACTCGATAAACCAATTTTTTGCACCATCGATCCAGCAGCCGTGTTTTCCCTTTCTTCTGTTCTTTTTTTCCCTTTATGGAAATTCTATAGATGGTAGCACGGTGTTAAATTATTAAGTAAATGTTAGGAGAAGCCGGGGAGATGTGTGTGTTTTGTAAAGAGCAGCAGGGGAATCGTGGCTCCTGCTCTCCTGGCGCAATGAATAGCCAGAGGAATACAAGCAGGTGAAACGGACACTAATGGAAAGGGGGCATTTATAGCATCTGAACGGCGGGGCAGGTGGTGGGGGCAGATCTGCAACGGTGATGTCGGCATGCCAGCGGGCACGGTCTCCCAGCTCCGGCATCACGATCGATATGGCTCAATTGCCCGACTCCCGGCACCTTTATACGTTCTCTGTTCGTTGTGAAATCACAGTTAAGATCTTCAAAATTTCCCTGGATGAATTACGCTTTTATGTTGAAACGGTCGTGTTGGTTTGGAACAGTAACCGTTTATGGTGAAGCGGTCATTTTTTACGCTGCGAACTGTCAAGTGGGTGGGCCTGGATTGGGGTGAACTAATGTGGTAGCGGAGATCAGCGAGAGCTGGAGTGTCGCCGTTGGCCTCTGCGCACGTTGCCAGGCCCTGCGCTAATAAGTCATCCTCTTGTTATGCCTTTTTAATTAGCGCCGCGGAGTTATGGGCACACGCGTGCCATTTTCACGCCAGCAGCATAAATCACCGCTCTTTGTTCAACTTTCATTTACATATATGCAGGTTGGCCCTCAAATTAGTGCGCTGATTAATTGCACACGCTGAGAAAAATGCGGGGTCTGCCGGAGAGGGGCTCCCTTGTTTACATCAAACACCATCGCCCCCGGTGGGGTTCTGTCAGTGGGGCTGAGCGCGGTGGCCCCCAGGTGCACGCCACACGTCTACGTTTGCGATATCACTCTCATTTGCGTCCTTTTCCACGCTGATTAATCGTGGGTTGGGGCGACATTGTGCGGTATGCCTCACGAAGACACTGCGCTCCTGGGTTTTGCGTCTGCGCAACAGTACGCGTTCCCCGTTTTACCGGTAGAGCAGTGAGTAACATCGGGCTGCTGGGTAGCCCACTGGTTAGGCCTTTGGACAGGCCATTTAGATGGCCACTGTAAAGGCCACAGGGTGAGCCATAGGATGAGCTACAGAGTTGGTTAGGTGAACCATTCTGGCAGCCGTGGAGAGGGTCTTTAGGTGGGCCATTTGGCACTCCACTCGGCAGAGCATTGGCCTATCCGCAAGGCAGATACTATGCAGGTCGAGTGGACGAGTGGATGATGTTTTCAGTAATATTTCCTTCAGCTTTGATGTTCTGACAGAAAACTGGAGGAGAAAAAGAATCCTTGAAGCGGTAGATGATAGCTAAGACGCCCCAGGCGCCCTGGTCGAGCCTGCTCTCACTGAGCCATGGGTGCACCAACCACTCATACTCACTAGCAAGGAGTGTCCAAAGAAGGCAAGAAGGGAAAGATATATGACAATGGTTAGTCGCCATGGAGCAGCCAACCCTTCAGCCACCCATTCTAGTGAAACCAGTGGCAGCCTCCTGACACTGTCTCCTCTGCCACGTTCCCCAGATTCCCAGCATGCCTTTCTTCCCGGGTGGCTGCCTTTTAACAGAGGATGGAAGATAAAGCCCATTAAACATGAACCTATTACACCTGTCAGATACGCGGACATATAAAGGAGTGTTTTGCAAGTCGCTTGTCTCGTCTTGAAGGTTGAGAAGTTGAAAGAGCAGTGATGTATATTTAGAAGAACCCGCTAAATCTATTACTGTCACAGCAAAAATGCAATGGAAGGCAAATAATACAAAAATAAAGTATGTGCTTTGAAATGTCAGCACTTATTTGCTAGAAGGTGTCAATAACCTAGACCCCACAATAAATAGGTTTTCGTGCAAAAATACAACCAAGCATTTGCGTAGCATCATTAAACTACAAGCGTTATACTTTTAAAACATACGTTTTCAATAGCCCAGTGTTGGACATTTTTGAAAAATAATAAAGTTATCATTCAGTAATCTATAACAAGTGATGCCTTTACATCAGAATGCATTCCAGAGCCCTGACCCCTTATTTTCATGGAACTAAGTTCAGTTTCCTGCTGGCCGCAGTCTGCTGTGAGTTCAGCCACGTACCTCTTCCTGAGGTGGGCGCTGGAGAATGCTTTCCCGCGGGTGGCGGGGCAGCCCTCCCTCACCGGGCATGCGATGGCAGCTGAGGAGGGTGCTGACAGGGTCACGTCAGTTAATGAGGTCATGGGGAGGGTCGAACCCGAGCAGATAACCTGCAAATTCTGATCACAGTCACGGCCTCTTGCTCTCATTTTGGCAGCTATGGTGATTCTTCTCACTCAGGAGACCCCAAGAACCCCCATCACCACCACTGCCGCCACTACTGGCTTTCCCAGCTTGCCCGTTTCCCTCCATCTGCGATGAAAAAAGCTCATTGGCGCCCCCTTACCCATTTCCGCATCTCCCTGGCAAATGCTCAGAAGGCCTCTCGCCTCCATCGCACTATGGACTCCAGAGGCGTCTGAGCTCAACCGAAACAATGCGGGCGCCCAGTCAGCGCTCTGCCGGGAGCGTACAATAGCACCGTACGCTTCCGTGCCAGGAAAAAAAGCTCGAATAGGGGTCCGAGCCGTGCCAGGTACGTTTAGGTACCGCAGTGATCCGCAGCACGTTTAAACAATTTAGCCTCAAGTCTTGGTCCAGCTGTGCCAAAGCTCTTTAAGTGTTTCACTTCACACCACACTGCTCTACTCTCTCCTGCAACCTTCTCATGGGTCAGCTGTTCAGTATTCCTCATGCTTCAGCTGTGTTCAACTGTTTCTCCTTAGTCGAAAAGAAACATAGCTATTTTCCCCATATTTTAACTGTTTCTGAGTGGTTTGTATTTTTTCAGCTTCAAATGTGTGCATTTTTTTGAAGAATGCTGCAATTTAACAACGAAGAAGGTCCAAAACCCAAGAGCTCTGCAGAGATGGAGCACCTCCGGTGGCTCCTGAATCCTGGGGTGTTATGAATCAATTCTGCTGTCTATTTTCCTTTGCATTCATTTATTTAGCAGACACTTTTCTCCAAAATAAATCTCACCAAATAGAGACGCAGATACAAACAAATGATTCCCGAAACACAGTCAATGCAACAGTTTTTGCCAGCATATATTATATTAGTCTCTGTGTATAGAATTACCTGGGAATGGAATCTGTGACAGATAAAGTAGTGAAAATTTGCAGAGCAGATAAAAGATCAGAAGAGAGGTGGGTCTGCAGGAGAAACATTCTGAGGTCCTGCATGAATGTGGAGAAGGATTCAGCAGCTCTCAAGGCCAGAGGGGTCTCAATGTACCACATCAAAGCTGAAACTGAGAACCTACAGACTTTGGATTTTGGACCCCTTGTGAGTGGGGCCACCAAGTAGCCAGACGTGGAGGAGCACCGTGCTCTTGCTGGGGTGTAGTGAGTGATTGGGTCATGCAGCTGCCAGAATGTAGATCCTTTTACCATCTTGTAGGTCATAACCAGAGTGCTGAAGTTAACATGGACAGCTACAAGAAGACGAAAAAGAAAGGTATATTGGAACACTTACAGTCCTTTGCAGTGCGTGTTAAAATATCAACATTTACACATGTAAATTCTGAATTCTGGCCAGGATTCCTCATGAACATCCTGGGGCTCCTATGAGTCATTCTGAGGGACGGCTTCAATCTAGGAGGGAGCTGCTTGCGCCCCGTAGCGACCGCACTAAAACCCGGGTGCTAAATAACAAATAGCGCGGGATGAGAATGCATCAGGTGCACTGTGATTGGACCCAGGGTTTGTTCGCTCCCGTTTGACTGATGGCCTCCTACTGCTGCGCTGCTACCACCTTTTATCTGGTGTGAGGACAGCAGCCCTCGAACCTCCCCCATTTTCAACACTGGAACAAGACAGAAGTCGCTCACAGCCTGGCTTATGACAGCACCTGCCTTTTAGCACGAATAAGCTGCACTTTTGCACCCCCCCCCCCCCACACACACACACACACACACACACACACACACACACTCACACCATATGGAAACATGGAATATGGGGAATCCAGCTTTACACCTCCGCAACTGAATTTTGGAAATGTTTGCACTTGATGGATACTGCGGTAAATTAGCATAGGCACACTGTGGATTTACCACCGCAATGCCCCCTGATGGACAGCAGTTTGGTTTCACACAGTTTCCATGTCTCCAAGGTTTATTCAGCTCCCTGGCTGTGTGGAAAAATTCAGCTGGACTAGATGGGGTGAACTGAGCCCTTTTTGCTGAATCTGCTGTTGTTCTTCTGAGTATAACTGAACAACTGAAATCCCAGAATTAAATTCAGTGCATGTCAAAAAACTTAACAGCTCAATTTTACTGCACACAGTCCCTTTACCTCCATAAACGTAGCACAGTGTTTGATCCGTTACCTAGGAAATGTATTTTTAAGTCTTTTTTCCTTGCGGCTCCCTATAGCGGAACGGCAGCCATTCCGTAAGCGTGTTTACATCCCACAAGCCACCGTGGGCTCTGGTCCTCTTCTGCTGCCGTTTAACAGGCCAGATCTCTTATAGAGCTATTCCACATGTCTCGTTTTATATTTTACGGCGCTCTTTTGTCTTTAAATTCTGATGGTCGCAGCTTCTTTAAAAAAACATTTTCTATGTTACTTTGCAACCTTGGCAGCCTTGTTTCTTAATCACGTTGTGATTGGGGAGGGGGGCTGGGATGAATGTTAAAATTTCTCTTAGGCGCCTTGAATTCAGAGCTTGTTTTTTTGATTGTACCCATTTTGCCATGCGCGCCCCGGGCCCCGCGCCGCCCCCTTGCCCCCATTGATTACCGCTGCCGCACTCCCGCTGTCCGTAATAGCGCAGAGTGAAGGATCACGGGATGCGAGGCCCGCTCTGCCGGCGGTGGACTGAATGGCCTCGCCGCAATCACCCTAATGCACACTGTTAACCATTACCGTCAAACAGGGGTCCACACCGTCCATACATTAACCCCAATAGAAAGGTAAATGAGTACACATCAAGGGCTTAGCTGACACGCTCCCCATATTGTGTTAAACACAGGACGAATGGGTATGGTGCTGGCCTCCTGTATTATATGTGTGATTTAATTAAAAGCCTGTCCAATATAATAGCTGGCGGTGTGGAGCTGCTGCCTCCTAGGTATCCATTATCCTCATGTCAGGGGGCTGGGAGCCATTGTTAGGGTTAAGGTGAAGCCTGGGGTCGGGGCTGAGGCCAGTGGTAGCCGCGGTCACATCTCCGCGGACGCCGACGGGTGGGGGGGCGGGCGCGGGGTAGGACGGGACAGTAAGCAGCGAATCGAGAGCGCCGTTTTGCCCGCGCATAAAGATACTCTGATTCTTATTTAATGTTATTGTGACAATTGCTTTTTGTCGTCACCTGAAGTTTTCGTGTTATCCGCAACTTAGTGACGTTGAGCGATTCTTCTTGTGGCACCGGTCATACAAAACTATGCACTGCAATATGTCAGTTAAGATAAGTTTTGCACATTGCCATTTGGATTCCTTAATTTTTGGGGGATTTTTAGCTGCTTAACTTGGGTGGGGAACATGCAGAAAGACTCCCATTTAGATCACATGCACACGTCACCAAACATGCTGACAGACTTGCTGAATCTCAGTAAAGAAGCTCCCAGCTACGCAAAAAAGGCTTCGAGAAAGACTTTTCGTACATATAATACTCATCGTTTGCATGTTTGAATTAGTAAAAACCACATTTATATGCTTTCAGCATTCCTAGATAATGTATCAAATTATGTTTTAGCAACTTTTGGATAAAAATTTAAATTTCCATCACTGATTTAAAAAATTTGCATTTTGTTTTTCAGATCAGGACAAGCGTTTTAGTAAAACTAACCTGTTTTCGTTCAACAGCAAAATAAAAAGTTAACATTTCTTGATCAGCGTAATGGTAAATAAAAAAGGATAAAGTGTGTTTTCCACAGCTGAGCCCCATCAGGTCCTCTTGCGCCAGCTGCACTGAACATGATCGCCGGGCTTTACAGCCGCAGAGGGCGGTTAAGGCACCATCCAGCTTCACGTATCAACGGTGTGTTTGACAACTCGCAGGCCTTCAGCCTTCCCCTTGTACCCACAACGTACGTCCTTGTGCATTTGAATTTTTCATTCTTGAGCTGATTCTACAGGGCCGGCCGCGTTGATTTTGTTCTTTTTTTTTCATTAAGCCCAAATTTACGGCTGCTCCAGATCAGCGCAGATACAGGCTGCCTCGTATCCCATTGTTGAACGTGTATGTTTAGGGCTGGCGTGCCAGGAAAACAGATAAAAACCCTGGAAGGGTGTGTGTTTTTCACACAGCACGGGCATAGGCGAGTGCCACCAAAGAGTCGGTGACAGCCAGCGCCAATAACACGCGATATCTGGGCCTCTCTTTTCACACAAAGCGTTACCGTGCTTGGGAGCCCATTAGGGCTGCCCGGCTCATGTGTTTCCAATCAGGGGGAGCTCGGGTTTATCTGCCCCACGAACCCAGGACAGCCGGCCCTTCATCCCCTGCCCCTGACAATCCCCCCGTGCTTTGAAAGGGCCCAACTCTTCTGCGCAGAGCTGCTGCAGGAGGTTTGAATTTGAAAGCAATATTTGAAGGTACGCAGCGCCATGAATTGGAAACCCATAAAATGAATTTGCATTTCGCAGCACAAGGATTTAATAGAGCAAAGAGATGTGGGGCAGCGGGGTTATTGGAACCATCTGCCACAAATCTTCATTTACAGTTACAATCTGGCTCTGGTTTCTAACCCTTCCCCACCTGTTGTTAGCCATTACCCCACCGTGTTCCCGCCTGTCGCCTCCGTCCACTTGCAAGCCCTCCTGCAGACGATGTCGTTCTCGTTGTCATTGTCGTTCTTGTAATGTGGACAAGAGGTTAATATCCCCCGGCGCAGTTTGGCTACATGGTATCGTTGTCAGCACTTTGATTTTCCTATTCATATGATGCCAGCAGGCTGTAAAGAAGACGTGTGTGTTCCAGCTAAAGACGCTAATGAAGGCGTCTGTTTTCCAGTTACAGGCACTTAATGAACACACTGGTTTTCCAGCTACAGGCCCTAGTGCAGGAGTGCGTTTCCTAGCTACAGGCTCTAATAAAGGAGTGCATTTTCCAACTGCAGGTGCTAGTGAATGCTTGTGTCTTTCAGGTACAGACACCGATGTAGAGGCTACTTTTCCAACTGCAGGTTCCAAGTCATGCACTTTCGAGCAATAAATTCCTGTAAAGTCAAGCATTTTCCAGCTACAAGTCAGAATAAATTTATGTGCTTTACAGCTACAGGTCTTAACATAGTGATGCACTGTCATACTACAGGGTGGCACAGTGGCTCAGTTATATGAGTTTTTGTCTTTGTGGGTTCCTGCCGGATGCTCTGGTTTCCTCCCACAGTCCCGAGACGTGCGTTTCAGGTTAACTGGTCAGTCTAAATTGCCCATAGTGTGTGTGTGTGTGTGTGTGTGTGTGTGTGTGTGTGTGTGGCCACCTTGTGATGGACTGGTGTGCTTCTGGAATAGGCTCTGGACCGCCACCCTGCTCAGGATTTTGTGGTTGATAGTGAATGGATGGATTTTCAAACTGCACACAACAAAGTGATGCATTTTCCAGCTAAAAATCCCAGTAATGTCATGCATTTTCCAGCTACAGGTCCCAATAACTTATTTGCTTTCCAGCTACAGGTCCCAATAAAGTCATGTGTTTTCCATCGAGGGGCGCTAATGCAGGAGCCCATTTCGTAGCTACAGGCACTAATGAAGGTGCAGGTTTTCCAGCTGACGGGAACGCTCGAGTGTTGCAAACACACACCCAGGCGATGCCCACAGTACGCCTTTGTTTCGCTCACTTTCGAACCCCGGCATGGTTGGAAAATTGATCTTTGTCTACTTGAAATGTACAGGTTTACAGACCTCAAACAGAGGTGTTCAGTCTCTCTGCGGGACTGATATGTGTCTTAAATCGATGGCGCGCCCTCATAGAATGGTGCTGAAAGCTTTAATGGAACGACACATATGTGAATTCATGTCAGGAACCTTAAGCAAAACGTGAAATAAAAAATAAAGTCGCCTTGGAGGAATTCGGGATTCGTAGATCCACATCAGATGTTGGCCTACCGTGGACTTGGAAGTCATGAACATTTCCTGCCATTTTTATGTGAAACTGTTTCCAAACGCAATGTCTCCGGTGCAAATGTTCACTGTCTTTTATTACAAATTAAACGTTCAGAAAAAAAAAAAAAAAAAAGAAAATTGGGCTGGCTCCGAAAAATCTTCATGCTGATTACACAAATTTCGCTGATGCTGTCCAGCAACATAGCAGAGTGCCCTTTTATGTTTCATTTTTGAAATTTGTATTTGTGTCTGTTTCGAGTTTAGGTGTAATTGCAAACAACAGGCTGGGACGGAGATCCAGCATTCAGTTATGTGTAAGCAATTGTCAGAAAGTACATTTACCTGGAAAATGGTGCCTTTTTGTTTAATTGATTATTCAACTGTCTGCTCTGTAATTGGCAAAAACAGACAATACAGAACGGGTAGCGATCGTGCTTTGAATCCACCTCTACGAGTGTTATTATTATTATTATTATTATCATTATTATTATTATTATTATGGGTGTTGTTGTATCACTAAGAACCTTTCTGAAAGGAAGTATTCTGTGTGTAAGGGTGCATAAATAATGTGACATTGTTGTACAGTTCAGGCATTTCTATTGAACGTTCGCTGTGTGTTTGTCCTCACACAGTTCCGTGAATTGTCCACTGCTGGTACCGGACGATGCTGGGACTGCTCAACTTAATGCAAGCTTGTTTAAAGTGTAAATACACACTTCCTAGTACTCCTTTTATTTGCTATTAAGCCTGGCAAGGATGTGTTTTGTTAGAGCAATTTAAAGCGCTTGGGCCGGGTCCAAGAATATTGCCCTTTTAGAGGCCACTGGTTTTCGTGTTGTTAAGTGTTGGTTGTCCTCACTTTCAAAATATGATGATATAATTATTTGTCAATTTATGAAGTTCTGCGCGGCGTGCCAGTTAGTCAATACCTGAAGCTAGACTGTGAGACTGCAAACAGGCTTTTCAGGAAGGCTCGTCGTAGCCATCGGGGTCCCAATCGAAAGGTGACCGCACACGTATTCCCTGTTCATTCTGTGAAACACGGGTGGGGGTCATCGCACGCAGGGTTCCAGGCGGGGTAAATACCCCCTGGTTAGCGCTACAGAAGTGACCCAGCGGCCCTTTACTAGAAAAGACAAAAACACTGGCAACACAAAAGCAATACCTACGCTCACCTACGCCCATGAGTGTTTCCCCATGTTCAGGGTCACAACTTCACTGCAGTGCATGATGGGACAGGCTGCTCCTGGTCATCTAGCCTTTCATATCCATGCTGAGAATCTAACAGCAGCCCTGTAGACTGCTGCTGTATCAAGCGCGCTAGTGGCCTGTCTTATCTCACACGTTAACCCTGTGTACTCTGCTTCTTGTCTTACCTGCAGACGGCGCACTGAGGTCAAAGTCACCTTCAGGCACGGGAAACATTTACTTTATGACACGTGGCTGTTCTAGGAAGTCCTCTTATTATTATTGACGAGTGTTATTTGGGTTTGAACATTTATTCCACCTGCTTAACCGCACATAGTGTGTATACTATTACGTGCCCTGAGGAAATGATATTCCGACACGCATATATATGACAATTCTGTTTTGTTTTACTCGTGCCGAATTTTGTGAAATGATTTGATGTGACAAGTAAGAAGTTAAGACTGACTGCAGAGCTGATGATGGTTTACCCGAACATTAACTAGGAAAAAATATAAAAATATATGCTGGTCTTGTGCAAAGAGACGTTCGGTGCCATGAACCCTGGTCACCCTTTCCAGGTGCCTTATTGTCAGACCATACAGAGCAGAACCAAACTGATTTTCAGATTTAATATTAAATTAATGATATGAGGAACGGCTCGTATGCTCCTACCTGGAGTTACTCATGAGAACCCAAGGAATTACCTCCAACTAAAGTCTACCACCAAGGCGTTTAAGGAAAACATGCCCTCTGTCGGTGCGTGTGAGAGAGAGAGGGATAGAGAGAGAGACTACTGTGAGCACTATTTAGATGTTTAGGTTTGCTCTGCACCTGCTTTGCTATAATGAGTCAATATATCTCCTCCGTAATTGCCCTAAATACATATCATAAAGCGGGGCAGTAAAGTTGACTTGCAAGGCTCGCCAGTAAAGCAGAAGGACATAACCCAGCAGCGCAGGCCTCAGCCATGTTAATGAGTGACCGTAAATTACGCCGACCATTTCATTATCGAGGTGCAGCCTGAAAAATAACTTTTTCTGAAGCAGCTCCAGAAGTTTCCCCACTAAATCCTTCTGTGGAACGCGAGCTTGTTCGTGTTTGGAAGTGCTACGACACAAAGGGGGAAGGGTCAGGGAGAGCCGTCACACCGGGGTGCGGGTGAGGCCAAAATGAAGCAACGTACAGTCTTGCGGCACATGCCGTGTCGTACGGCAAAGTCTTGTCTCAAAATCCAAACTCGTTCAAACAAATACAAGATGAGGGGGAAATTTGGATTCCAGCTTGGAAAGGTTGCAGGTTGCCGAGGGACAGCTTACATCGCCCCAAGCAAGACAACAAATCACAAATATGAGGAAGATCGAGAAACTGCAAGAGCGTTTGGATCAGAGCGCCTCGTGATCAAATAAAAATAAAATTTATAATGTCACGAATGTATTATTTTTCAAAATTACAACGATCGAGGATAATGTAGCCCTGAACGAGCGATAACTGGAGAAGGTCAGGAGAAGATGATCCGTGTGAGAAGTTGGGATGTTGTCCCCCAGCAGCCCCCCTGCCTTGGCTCCCATCAAGCTTGTATTTCCATTTAATCCCCTTCATAACAGGCGGTCATGGCCGAGATGGGCGCTGTCTGGTGCTCTAATGGGGCCCAGCGGTGTCAAACATTTAGCAAATACGTTGAGTCTTTTTAGAGGTCGGGGGGCCCTTCTCCGCACAGGAAACTGTCTGCATTTTCTGCCCCGTCACCGATGACCTTGGTGATACGGAGAGACGCATGTTGACAGAGCAGTCATTCTGTCCTGGGACTTTTCAGCTCACTTCCGGTGATGAGACATGCAAACGGCACCTCTGATTGGGGTCAGATGAAAATGTACATTTGGCCCGGTACTCAGCGTGTGACACTGAGTCAGGCCAGAACTTCAAATGTTGAACCTTAAACATGAACTGAGTCCCTGATGCACACAGTGTGCAGTAACAGCTAACTTGCAGCTGACAAAATACACAGTCTTGTGGCTTACGTATTTAAAAACATAGTAGCAGTAATAAGTCTGAGTACAGTTGTTGGGAAGTTTTGTTTTTCCCCCATTTTTGACAGATTTGTGTTAGAAATTGTTACTGCGGTTGTGTTTCTGGAGATACCTGAAGTCTTCGGACCCCTCAAAGTTGCCATGCTTTGCTGCAGTAACACCTTCATAAACGCAAACATTTCAATTTTACATTAGTTCTACAAATGTTCTTCTCAGAGTGGCAGAGAACTATGGAGCTTTAATCTGGTGCTGTCATCTCACGTGTTGCAAATATTTTATTAAGAACATTTAGATTTGAATATACTGTAAATTTGTATGTACTGTGTTTTCCTCAGGTTTGACTCAGTGTGTGTCTACCTGTGCGTATGTGTGTGTATGTTACAGGTCTGTGTGTGTGTCTGTGTTGGATGCATGTACATATATGTGTGTATTTGTTATGAGTCTGCCTGTGTGTGCACGCATGTGTGTGGGTGTGCACTCCTGCACGTGCCCACTTCCTCTCCCAAGTTCTGTCTCGGATCGGAGCTCAGCAACCGTGCAAAGCAGACATTTTTCTCCCCCTGCTGCTGCGGCAATTACCGACTCGGCGAGTGCGCGACAGTCACACCCAGACCCAGATGTGTTTTTACGAGATCCAGACCTGGCTGCTTTTTAATTATTTAGATCCTGCTCTCAAAGACTTGTTGGTTCGGGTGGGGAGGGTTGGGACGGAGTTGGCTGGGTGGGGGGGGGGGTGGCAGAAATTATGAATGGCCGCGCGTGAAGACAAGCCGCAGTTCATCCCGGCTGCACATGCCAAACTCACGCACACCCCCGCGGCAGCCCTCTACCCCCTCTGAACGTTTTATGACCCCTCAAAGATTTAGCACACACATATATTTTAAAAAAAACAGGTCTAATGGTACATTAATGCGCATAACAGTACACCTGTGTTACATAATGCACCGTGAGGACAGGGGGCAGAGGAAGCAGGCTGTAAATCGCAGGGCCCGCTCACCTGGCTAAACGCGCTTTCTGTGCCTTCCATTGAAACAACCTCATTAGCGGCGCTTCCGGAGCACCGTGCAGTGTCGACGCTAGCCCCCGCCACCCGGCACACCAGCCTCCCGTGGTTTAGGGGATCTCGCAGAAGAAGGCAGCACACAAGATCTGAAAACACACTCTCTTTCACACACCTCCCAGCACCTCGCAGGTCTTGCCCACCTATTGTTAACATGTACCCTTGGTCAGAAGACCGTACAGGATGACAATTCCATCGTATTCCACTGTATTTTCCACTCTGTAGCTGTTCTGTATATTCAGTCACAAACAGGAGAGGCCGAAACATATTAATTTCCCTTTCAGTCCTTTACATAAGACACAGTGGGTATGCAATTTTGTTTATTATTCTAGTTTCCACAGCTAAACGCTTGCAGTTTGCTGAGAGAAAGCAGAAATGCGCGGCACGGTTGTGGCGAGTTCTGGTGTGTGACGCCGGCAGCTGAAGCAGAGCCTCTTATAAGACTGAACACACGGAGTCGCTTAAACAGCAACGTGGCCCAGCCAGCGTCGCGCAGCCCTGCACAGACCCACCGCATTTGTGGTTTGAGCTTGCAGTGTAAAGGTCCTGGGTTTGAGTCCCTGCTCTTGAACAAGGTACTTGTCCTGTATTGATACAATAAACATTACCCAGCTGTACACAAGAGCCAAATCACTGCAAATAAGTTGATATGCAAACCTCATGTTGTAAGTCATCTTAGTGAAAAGTGTTGACTAAATAATAACCATTGTAAACATGATTTCCACTGTGATCGCAACAATTATCTTATGGCCGTTTTTTTTTTTGGATTCAAAATCTTATGGAATTATTAAAAAATGTCGGGAACTTATACTAAGGTACTCTTAAGTGGGCAACATGCCGAGAGAGTGCAATGGTCAGCGTTACTTGGGAGGAAAATGGTAGCCTCACAGGCCCCCTTAACAGCCCCGTGGCTCTGCGACCACTCAGGTTTGGCTTGACCGCAGTGACGCCCAGAGGGGGGCGCCCTGCTCTTCAGCAACAGCTCCAGAGCTTTATTGATTTGGGGGGGTAATGGGTTAGAAGGGCAGGGTAGTCGTCCCTTCCCTGGGCCTCTTCCCCCATGTCGTCCTCACTCCAGTCGAGCCGCTGAAGTTAATAAAATATGATTAATGGGCCCTTTCCCCCCATGCTGCCCATCCTCCACAGTGATCTTTGCGGCAGACAAAAGCTGTCAGCCCGAATCACTTGGAAATAAGCGTTACTAGTAACACCCCCTTAGCGCAACCTCCCACCAACACCCATCGCCCATCACCTCCACCCTCTTCTGCAGCAAGAGGCTGGGGCTGGACGATCCCAGCAAGGCCCCATCCATCAAAGCTGAGGGGGCAGTCGTCGCCGCCTGCTCTGTGTCAGACCCTTTATTGGACAGTCCTGAGTGGCCCCCGGCATGGCGGGAGGGGAGACAGACAGAGAGTCAGACACATATTTCCATTTACCGGACATCCGTAGGCCCTAATGCAGCGGGACACGAGATTGTCGTTCCGTCTCTCGCACCGCTTCCTCCCTCACAGAAATCTCCTGCGTCTCCCCACCTCCTCAAGCACATTACCTCCGCATCACCATATAGCGATCCGCTGCGTCCGTCTGCAGTGTTCACACTGTAGAATAATGACCCCTGTCCCCTAATGAAGGCGGCAGGAAATCCTGCGTTATAGTTTAGCCCCCCACCCCCCTGCCAGATAGGGGATAATGAATGGGCACATGTGGGCCGCCGAGACGAGTGCCTGTGCCGAGCGCTAACAGACATCGGCAAGCAGCCGGAGGTCACATGTCCAGCGCGTCCTTTCCAGGTCGAGAGGCTCCCGGACTCTGGGTTTATGAGGGATCTTGTACCCTGCGTGCCCCCCTAGGAGAGCCTTCCAAAAGGCACCCTGGTAATGAGCTCGCCCGGTGATGGATGCTGACAGCAATGAGGAGCTGGCTGACATGAGGGCCACAGACCACAAGACTTTACCAGAGTAGGATGACGGATGGCTGTGTTTCGAGTCACGAATTAAAAACACTGTGAACCATCCGCTTCTGCAAACGTTTGATTCCTTCCGATTTCCTGACTCACATGGCCACCCTTCGCACCCCCAAAGGTGCTCCTTTTTTTCCTATCCTTTCCCCTTTGTTTGTTGTGGGTTCGGCTAATGGGGGTGAATGTGCTTGGTCAACTTCTCGCAGACGGTATTTGTTCCATCCCGTTTCCACGGCAGCGGGGCTGTTTTGCGGCCTCGGTGTGGAGCAGTCTGTCTTGTGGAGACACTGGTTTGATATTTGGGTTTGTGTGAAGCTGAACTGCCTGGCCATCAGTGGAGATCATCTGCGCGCACCCTCAACAGGAGTGGTGTTGGGGTTGCGTCGCAGCATTTGATTTCCACAGCTGGTAAACTAGAAGTTGACCTTTCCCCCAGCGGTGTCTAAGCACAGGCCAGCACTTCTCAATCATGACTGCCCTCTAGCTGCGAGTCTGGGGTCCTCGTTCCCTCACTTCCCGGTGGCCCCCCCGGTGTTCTCCAGCCCAGTGCCAGGTCGCCGCTTCCCCTATTTAAACCACATCTTGTGTTTTGTCTTATTTAATACATCAGGAATGAGAGAGGAGAAAGCATCCCGCTCTCACGCAGACACACACGGTACCACAGAAGCGCGTGCACACACACACACACACACACACACACACACACACACACACACATAGTGGCGGCACGGTGCTCAGCGGTCACACGGGAGCTGTGAGCCCGCTCCAGGGAAGAGACTCCCACAGCACAACAACAATAAACAAGTGCGCTATCATCTGACGTGGCTCCAGGCCGCGATTCCGCCGACAGCCCCTTGTTCTGCGCTTCCCCAGGATATGAGTACATAAACCACATCGAGACCCTGGCATTAGCAGCTCTCCACCTATTGTATTCAAATTCTCCCCGTATATGTGTTGGAAAAGCTTTCCTGTTTTCCACCATGAAGCTCTTTGCACGGAAATTGTTTGACATCCTATATTTTTCGCATGCCAGGTCCATCCTCCGCTTGGTGTGGAGAAGTTGGACAGAAACCTATTACATAAATCAGTGTAGGGCTGCCCTTTCTATCTTTCTGCATTGCATTTGATCTTCACCGTTTCTCTTCTTTTTTCGCTGTGACTCTCATGGTTTCCTGTTCCGAGGTTTCAGGACCGCACATCAGGCTCACCCGAGCATGTTATCGAAAGAAACAAAAGTGCCTCTGTGTGCACACACTGGGTTTCTCAAAGTGTCATGTCGCACCTCCAGTTGTGTCTTTTCTCTCTGCCTCTTGACCTCGGTGACCTGGCACCTGACGCCCACCCCTTTGCCTCCCCCCCACACCAACAAATCTGACAAAGTTTCCACAATGTGGTCCAGGCTCAAAACCGCTGTGGGCCCGGCTCGTGTGAGCCGCGTGTGTTACCGTTCGGGTTTTCGACACCCCCTGACTGTCATCTCACTCTGCAGATTCCGCAACAGTTAAATGTTGCACAGTAGAGCCGCTTTTCCTCTTCTCACACCCACACATAGGTTTCATAAGTTTTGTAAACAAGACCACAACACGGTTACTCTGTGTCACAAAATACCTGTCAACAGCAAAACGTTCAGAGGCCTTTGCTGTCGATTTTACTGTATTGAGTCCGGTTGCACGACTATGGCGAAGGAGTTACTTGTATTGAGGTAGTATAGCAACCCAAAGCTGTCTGATGTGATTTTATGTATATACCCTATATTTTATAGGGTTCCTCTATCAGTAAGTTTAAGGCTTCAGCAGAACAAAACAAAACAGATGGCTTTGTCTGTCAATGGCAGGGCCCCTGCTAGTAAGTGTGTCTTTTGTGTCTGTGTGTTGCAGAGCGGTGCTCTCCTTATCTAAGATGAACGAAATAGGTTTCATTCAAAGTCCTCCTTATCACACTTCCTGTTAGGTTAGTTGCGTTTCCCGTCACCGGGGCCCAGCTGCTCAGCTGGCAAAAAGAGGTGCCGCGGTTCCAACTTACCTGGACCCCCTTCTTGTCGCTGTTGCCCCTGCTTATAAATTTGCCCATGAAAGACTCACGAGACACATCTGTTTGTAATGCTTCAGAAGTGCCCCTTGCCCTCACCGCACCTGCAGACCATAACACCTGGTTGAGGCCCAGACGTGCCAGCAAAACTCATCCCGTCCTTTCAACTGCGCCCCTAAACGGGTGGCACTCTTTAGCCCCCCTCCCCCAGGTCCTGAAGGTCCCGTCACTAGTGGAACAGTGTTGTGTTGTGGTGAGAGAGAGGGCTTGGCCCCTTCACCGGCTGCTTTTACTGCACCTTGCCCCTTCAACGTCTACTCTGTTCCTCGATGTAGAGAGAATAAATGGTAAATAAATAAACAATAGTGCATTTCTTTTTTTTAAGTGTTGCACTTCATTTAAGGTGTTATAAATCAAAGTTACACCTAAAGGCTGAGTGTTTGCAGGCCTCAACGTGGCCTGCACCTCATTAGGCCCAAGCAGAGCCTTAGCTACCTGTCAAGGTGGGCCCCCGCAGTCTAAGCTGTTCCCCATCTGTTCGTAAAAATGTGCACAATACCTGTATTTTCACTCCCAATGGGGAGAGGACAAACACTCCCTGACCTGACGCTGCGCTGGGAGTCTCCCCGTTTTTTAAGCACGTGGCTGCACGCCTGGTTAGTTTTCAGTTGCTGTTTTCGCGCATGAAGCAAAGACCTGGTCTATATCACGCTGGAACATTTAACTCATAAACCTGTGATGTAGCGGTAGCTCTGGCCTCCACTGGCTATTTTACAGTGCCGTCGCGAGAGAAAAAATGCTAATCTCTCTCACAGCCGATGTCCGGCTAGCGCAGTTCTTTTGATGATTTGAAGCAATTATGTACAATTTCATACGTAATAATAACCTTTTTCGGAATAATTCGCTCAGAAGGAACCTGCAAAAGCGCCATTAGCTGGTTTGCTCAGTGAAGTGAAGATCTAAGGCTATTTCTTTGTGCAAAACAAAAATCTGGCCGACAAATTGGCTGTTTCGAATGGTTAAGAATGTATAGCCAATTCCGTAAAGCTAGCGCTATCGAGCTTTTTCATTCCTGAGATTTGGGAATATCACACAATGAATAATAGAGTAATGCACTTGACATAACGTAAACTTTTGCGAATAATGTGATCAAACAACAAAAATTCAGACTCACACTACACATTTTATGCATTTAGCATTTAATTTCGAACTGCTGCGTAACAGTTAATACTGGTTGGCAAAAGCAATAAGAATACATAGAAGCGTTCTGGAGTCCAGGTGGAGATCATAAAAGAAAGGCTGCAGCACTGCAGCAGAAGCTGGATGTTATGAAGTGCTTTGAAAGAAAAAAAGAACAAAGTGTGACAGACTTTCATATGGTTTGTCAATTATTTGCAATGTAATATAGTTTTTGTAGGTTTTGAAATGAAGTTCTAATTTAATTTTGTGTACGCGATGAGTTTCTTGTAGGGGATGAGTTCTGCACTGTATTCTATGTGTTCTGGCCCAACCTGATCTGTCCCGATGAAACTGTTTTTATAATGCAAATTGTTGCACGACGCACTGTTGCACTATCACTGTACACCAGCGCTCACTCGATATATACTTGTATTGTACATGAAGTGCTTTATTTCAAAAACAGGTAATGAGCTGCGGCTGGTAAACAGTCACGGGTGCGAGTGGCGGAGGCGAGTTGTGCACACTTCTGCACCTCTGTCGAGCCTGCTCTCAATCGCTGTTCCAAACACACACACACCAGAAAAACAGCCCACTTCACACCCAAACATTTCGCTGCATACCACCCGACCAAAATGTTTGAGCTCAATCTCAACATCAAGACGGCTTTTTTAGACGATGTCGTGGCATTATAATCATAAAGAGCCCCCTGACATGAGCGCTGTTTACTCAACGTGGCCCGTTTGTGTGATTTTGGCCATTTTCATGTACGTCCACCCCCCAGATTCTCTGATACTTGAACATGATCATGGGGTGGCAGAGGAAGAGGTCAGAGGTCAACCCTGGTTAGTCTCATTACGACATGTAATTAGAGTAATCTGGACCACCGAGTCCCAACTGTCACGACCCGGGAGGATCTGCTACCGCTATCAGGCTCAGCGGGATGGGAAATTAGACCCTTATAAAACCCAGGCTGCACGTTTTCAGCTTTAATTACCAGTCAAATACCTCCTCCCCGTTCCTCCACTTTAACCCGGTGGCAAGGATCTGAAGACGAGCAGAGAGGGTTGCCGGAGCCCGGGATTTCCGCCTGTAATTCTCGCGTGCCGGCAGTGTGATCTGTGTTATTTCTGGCAAATACCGCGTAACCGAAGCTGTAGAAACAGCCAAAGCGGGCGCGTATCGGTATCACACAGACAAACAAAATGCGACGCTGAATTCAGCGTGTCGAGTGAGCGTCAATTCAAAAATGACTCCAGTAAAGTCCTCGCACTGGGTCACGGTTTCTTACTTTCTGAACTAACGTTGTTTTGGAGGAGCTCGAAATTATCAGCGAGAGAAAAATCTCATTCACTTTGTTAAGATGTTCACAGTATTTAGATTCTATAAAGTGTATATTAGAGAATCCAGCAAAAGATGAAGGCATATTGCTTCGTTTTATTTCTTTAAAATATGTCTAGACACCTTGTGCGTATTTACATTTACATTTATTACCTTTATGTTTTGAATTTGTATTTGGTGATGACTTAATCTACTCAGTGTCTGTCAAAAGCAACTTACAACGTGAAGTTTGCAGGCTAAGCAACTTAGAGCGATTCGCCATTTTTACTATGTCAGTTCAGGGTAAGTACAATACCTGGATCAGAGGTGCTGTACAAGAAACAGGATTCAAACCCTGAGTGAGAGATCCAACCACTACGCCCCCTGCTGACTCCGCATGGGGTCAAATGTTATATTTACTGAGTCACACCTGCAGCATCTGGGAGTGTATGAATTTTATGAATTTACTGCTCACTCCCAAAGCAGGGCAAATAAAGAAGGAATCAGGAGAAAATGCCTGGAAGATTTAGAGGGTGGAACAGAGATGCGCCGCTTTCCTCCTGTAAACACCTTGCTGCCATCGGGCTTCTTCACTTCCTCACCTGCCTTAAAGCGAAGGATGTGAGGCTCTTAAATCAGGTCTCCTGTTCTTGTGCGGAAAAATCAAGATCAATCAGTTTGTATTTAAGAATTTATTTAATAAAAAAGGAGGAACCCTTCTGTTTCGGCCCTTTGCTTCTCCACGCCCACTCTTAACCTAGTTACCGTGGCCCCAGCAGACAGCGTACATAACGTGGGGAAGAATTCCTCACCCCCAGCTTCTGTGCAGGGAAGGTGATGAAGGCTGGATGGGTCACTCACTGGTGGTGATGACCCTTCTTCGGCTCCTTGCATGGGTCTGGAGTGAGTGTTGATTTTCTCTCTCTCGCATACACACGCACAAAAAAACTTTTGGCAGAAACCACAGCAACAGCTGGAGAACACCCATGAGCACACTCTGTTCGAGCCTCACAAGAAGAGGGTAAACTTACGAGAAGACGTTTCGCTAAAATGAAACGCTCTCATGATTTTCTCGAGGTTCTCGAAACCGCCTGCTGCCTGTGTGTGTGTTTGATGTGATGTGGTCATCTATGTTTCCTGCACAGGTGGTGGACAGCATGGGCAACGTGAAGTTCTGCATGGACTCCGGCCTGGAGGGCAGCAGCAGCTGGCTCAAATATGTCCGCACCGCCCCGACCTACGAGGAGCAGAACCTGGCCGTGTGTCACCTGAGCAGCGACCAGGTGAGTCACGTGCCTCTTTCAGAGGGGTTTATTTTGGAAAAGTGTGGCCGTTTTGGTCGTTTCTCACTCATCCTGCCTCTTTAACAGCAGATCGCACCGACCGTGAGTCACTAGGTAAATAGTGTCGCTCGAGGGGAGCAGTGAGATGTTTTATTGTGGGTCTAAGTCTACGCGGCCTCCTCGTCCTTCAAAGGGAGTGATTCACGTAGGAAGGAGTGAAAAAAAATAGTCTTAGATTTGATTATCATTTTCCTGTCTGCAGAAGCTCCAGGTTCTGTATTATCAAAGGCAGCCCAGGAATTTTCTAGATAAATGCCCTGTGTAATAAAGGGAGTGCAGCTTTAAAACGTGCACCCACCTGACCTACGGACAGGAAGCGCTAACCGCTCAGCCCTGTGCCAGCTAAAGGTTTCCGCTGCCTCCTCCATCACTGTCAAGCGGCCAGTAGTGTGTTAGATCCCAACACACTGGCTCCCTTTTTTGTCGCAAATGGTTGGTGTCAAAGGGGACGGCCTCCCAGGGGCTTTGTTCTGGCGCACTGGCGGCGCTCGAGCCCCCCGTCGGTGTTAGTGCCGGTGTTCACGCGCTCGGGGTACGAGCCCGGCTCAGACAGCAAGACAGCAGAAATGGGATCAAAGATAGGCAGCGAGAGGGTTCACCTCAGCTAGCAAAGTGCTCGTGTCTGAAAGACGGCACCGTGAGGCAGCATCACAGACAACACGCAAACCGTCACAGGCCACGCTTGCTGCTATGGCGACATGGTGGACTTTTTTTAAAAGCTGTTTTTACTGCTTTTTCCCTGCATGCTTGCGGTTTATGGACAATATCGTATCATTTATTTACTAACACCACCTCAGACTAAAATGCATAATTTATCAAACGTAGCACTGTGCCGAGGTTATGGCCATAAATTTCTCATGCAATGATACGCACAGGTCTGCTAGCAACAAGCGAATGTGTGACTTTTTAATACACAGGTTGTTTACTCATTTGTCCCGTAACGTAAAAACTTGCTGTACAGTGCATGTCGCAGCTACCAGACTAGTCCCATGGATGTGTTTTAGATAAAAACACTTTAAATAATTTAATTTGAAAGGCAAAGGCACAGAACAGCAGCATGGGAATGCAGATATTGATTAAAATGTTTATCAAAAAATTTTGGAAAAAATCCTGAAAATAAAGATTGTTGGACCATAGTCTTTATTTGCGTTTGCCGTAACAAACACGGTTGCATTTTCATGCCTGGACCTTGTTCAGAAACACGCGTGAGCTCAGTAATTCCCATGAAAATATGTTTTAGGTCACAGTTCTGAGATACTTACCTCTGCACACAGCATATTATCCAGCACGTTGTGTTAAATGTCACACACAAAGGTTCACCGATGGGCCCCCAGTCCTGGTTCTGTGGTTCCAGCTTTGTGAGGTTTACGGTACAGAAGTAGATCACGGCGGGTCCTTGGCTCGGAGCTCTGCTCCATGTCCCCAAAGCTGGTCCTCAAGGAGGCCTGTTGACCTCTGACCTCTGTAGCCCTGCTGTCTTAAGACATACTTATGCAGTTTCTCATAACTACACCGGCGCCATCCTCAGGTCACCACCTGGCCTGCAGTGAAAACACACAACCTGCTCCTGCATTTATTTGTGTGTGTGTGTGTGTGTGTGTGTGTGTGTGTGTGAGCCCTGCACGTTTCCATACACACAGTGTGTCAATTTTGATGTGCAGAAAATAAAAGGCGAAATCACACCATGCAGGTGGTCACCTTTAAATGGCTGGGAGATAAGCGGGTGCGAAAAGGGGGGGTTGCGTGTCAGTTGGGATGTTGAGCCGGGTAGAGGGTCGCGACGCTGTCACCATGCAGTGAGTCGCAAGCATGCACCCACGTTTGATCTTCACCAAGCCGATGTGTAAAAACAGAACCCGCCAGTCCTTAGTGTCCCTTACTGGGGGCTGCTGACGAGGGGGGGATTATATTGCGTCTTGGCAGTGATGGATGACGCATCTGCCCCAGACACTTGAAAGCTCTGAGAGGAGGTCAAGATGTTTTCTCTGAGCTGTGTCAAAACTCAGGAGATTTACTGGTGGGACACCTCACTGTGGTTAAGGCACAGAGAGCCAGGCAGGCAGGGGGCACCACCAGGCACAGACCTAACCACGCGTGGGGCCTAATGGCTGGTGGCGGAGTGTGCCTGGGGTTTGGCCTCTCTTGGTGCCACTGGTGACATCAGAGGACCGGGGTGGAAGGACACATAAGGGATGCACTTTGCTCCAAAGTGTCTTCACTGATGTGATCTGGTCAAATTTGTTTTTTTTTTTGCGTGTTTATTTTTTTGCATGTTTCTGGCTTTTATTATTTGTAATTATGTACATTACATCAGCAATTGTCAATAACTACTTATGGCACGTTTTTTTAATCGTTTAAATTAAAATCGGTTAAAACTGCGGACATTATATAAAGACAACACTTTTAACGGAAGTCCGGGAAGTACTAATATATCCATACGTGCATATTCATTATTCCAAATGACAGAAGTGACAAAGGAAATACATCATTTTTAATTTTACCATTTTTATCTTTCTGCTTCGCTCTGATCTGTACCGAACTGCCTGAGTGTTGTCATGTTGGCAAGGATATAAAACGTTTACTAGGACAGAACCTAGAGAGTAGAAATAACTGCGAAAATAAACAAAGGTACGCGAGAAAAATTTGCAATAACTGCGTATGAAATTGATTTTTTAATCACATTTGGTGCTTTATAAATTTGTTCTAAAAGTTAAGTAGCTTTTGTAAAAGTATCTCCCTGCTTTGCTCTCATTTGGCTTTTGCGGGCACCCGCGTGCGGCTCAGGTGTAACGTAGCACGCTGTGGGGCGCCGCGTGACGGGCGTGCGCGCGTGTACTTCTGAAACCATACAGGTAACACCTGGAGGCAGGTGCACCGAGGAAGGGTGCGCGCCGGACAGTAGGGAGGGACCCGTGAAGACGCGCGTTCGCACGTACGCTCGAACCCGGTGACAGATGGATGCCGGCGGCGGGCGGGGAGGGGTCTGCGCGCGGGATCAGCCGCTCCTCTCCGCAGAGATAAGAGGGGAGGAGTGACTGGCCCCGCGCGCTCCCGGGGGGCAATAAGGGGGGCGATCACTAAATGAGGGCAGAGCCCAGCGCGTCACACGCGTCCGCGGACACGCCGGAGAGCGCACCGGACAGAGAGAGTGAGAGAGGGAGAAAGAGAGAGAGAGAGAGAGAGAGAGAGGGCGCGCGCGTACGGCCGCCTCGGACCCGGACCCGGACGCCGGCTCGCGCCTCGTCACGGTGCTATGGGCTGCGTGGTGAACTCCACGGGGACGCGAGTGGGGACGGGAGGCGCGCGACTGCAAGTGGAGGCCGCGAGATCGCTGGTCCACCGCCTGGCCGAGAGCACCAAGGTCAGACAATAATAATAATAATAATAATAATAATAATTAATAATAGTAATAATAATACCGTCACTCCAAGCTTTTACTTTTTTTTAAATCAGTATTCGTGTGAACCGGCGCTCTTGTGTGTGTGTGTGTGTGTGTGTGTGTGCGTGCGTGTATATATGTGTATGTGTATGTCCAAGTTTTTACTTTTTTAATTCAGTATTCGTGTGAACCGGCGCTCGTGTGTGTGTGTGTGTGTGTGTGTGTGTGTGTGTGTGTGTGTGTTTGCGACGAGCGCCCCCCCGCGGTCGTGCGTGCCACTGCACTACGTGCCGAAACGCTCCGTCTCAAACGTTATTTCACTTTAATCACCATTATTTCGCCGCGCGGTGAATTTTCACTTTTATACACCATCGTTTCACGCCACATTGAATGTTCACTTTTTTGCGCCGTTTACACGGCAGTCTCGCGCTCCCCCAGCTTCACAGCACACGCGCACACATGTGACTGTAAATATATGAAATACTACAGTTTTTTGGGTCCGTCCCTCTCTGGAGTGAAACGCTCTTGTCCCTGATGAAAAGTTTAATATTTACTTATTTCTGCATTTATGTTTATCGGTGTGGCTGTGCAGCCTGCGCTTTTACCGCCGCTTTGATTTGTTATAACAGCTATTCCTCCTGTTTCGCTCCAATTCTGAACTGCTCTGGGTTTCGCTGTTTTCTTTTATTTTACTCTGTTTTTTTGTTTTGTTTTATAATTACACTTTCTGCATCCGATTTACTGAAGTCGCATTTAACGATCCAAAAGTTCACGGTAAATGCTACTTTTTTTACACATGTTTAATCAATATACACATTTGTATAATTATATGTGGAGAAGCAATGAAATTTTGTTTATGAATTTGATCCAACCTGATTAATCAAAAAATGCTGTTTTGCGTTTGGGTTTTTTCATTTGCAAAAACATTAATACAAATTAATGCAATTTCAATTTGCAATCAGTGCAATTCTGATCAATTGAAAGTTATTGTTATTATTATTATTATTATTATTATTATTATTATTATTTTGCAGTTAGCCTCCCCAGCGTCTTCAAAAAATCGAATTGAACAAAGTAAATTAAAGCATTTCCTCCGTTTCCCACCGAGGAAAACCTTGATTATATTTACAAATAACAATGAAGTTGTTTAGAAATGTTATTCTTTAGAAACTGTTTGTCATAGAATTTACGCCTATGCTATTTTTGCAATGTAATTTTTTTAAACAAAATTGTTGACAATTTCGTTGTGACGATAACTGCACAATAAATTAGTGTATGAAAAATATATAATTCTTTACTTACGATTTGCAGTCACGGGAAAAATTGACTATATTTAAATTATTATTATCATTATTATTATTGTTATTATTATTATTATTGTGGGTATTGATGGAAGATTTGCCGAAGCCGTGTGTGTGAAACAGGGAGGCTGTTCTCGTTCTTCTCTAATGTTGTGCGCGCGGGTCTGAATCCTTCACTTTGTGTGTGTGTTTGTTTGCGTGTGTGTGCGTGTGTGTTCCGCAGATTTACTACAAGGCCATCAGGGACATCGACGCTGGGGAGGAGCTCCTGGTTTTCACCAAGGACGGAATCTTCCCGGAGGAGTCCATGGCCCCCAACTTGGAGGGTGAGACACAAACGCGCGCGCGCGCGCACGCACGCACGCACACACACACACACACACACACACACCTGCGCTACTGGTTTAGAGACACGTTTCTGTCATCCACCAATTTGTTGCAGAAAAGTGCACTTCGATCTGCTTTACACACTTTAATAAAGCGGAACTTTAATAAACCCGCAGAACATATGCGATCTGCGCGCCTCTAATAAGTAACTTTATTTCCAGCTTGCATTTCGAACACATACACACTCGGGGTTTCTAAAGGGCATAAACACGCAGCGACTAGGTGATGTTTAGGGCAGTCAAAAAGTTTTTACATTTCCTTTTAACAAATTAAATCAATTTAACAATAACTATATTTAATGCATAATAACGCGAGTCGTGATACGTGAAAACAAAGGCTTTCCTGTAAAATGTTTAGGTCTAGATCGTTCAAGTGTAGCATTTAATTCAAATTTCTTAACTCCAAAAACAATTAATTCTAAACAACATCACATTTTGGTTTATCATCATCATTATTATTGGTGTTAGTATAATAGTATTAGTATATTAGTATTATTACTGTTGTTGCTGTCGTTCTTGCTGTTGTTGTTTTGTAAATACCCACAAGTTAAACATGTACTATAAAGTGTCCATTAAATATAATAATATATAAAGAGCTCCGTGCATGATAGAAATTAAAATAATGACAAAATTTGCCCACTTATTATTTGATATATTTATTTGAGCGCTTATTTTTTGTATCCTGTAAATTCTAAAATTGATTTCTACAGTATGATTCTGGAGACAATTTCAGCAACACACCTGTGCGCTGAATTAGTTTATTACCTTCTATGACTTCTTTTTTGTTGCCCCCACCCCCCCGACAGATGTAGGGACTTTTTCTGCCGTTTTAACGTACAGTTCTGGTTGAGGTAAATGGTCTCTCGACACATTTTGTGTGTTTAAAGGCGGCAGGATTCTTTTGACTGCTTGTATAATAGGAGTGTGGGTTTTTACCGCACTGTGGTAAAACATTTTGCACCGCGGCCCCTTTCACCCTTTGTCCACCGTGGAGTTTAAGTCGAACAAAGATCCAGATCCAGCTGTTCCCCAGCAGACACACTTCTCCAGGGTCTTGAATTTGCTTCTCCGAGAGTACAGGAGCATCTGTGGTGTCTTGATGTTGTGATTTGATGTAGTTGTTGCAGAGATGATGTGTGCTATTTGTATAGCACATTTGTAGAAGTACATTGTATTTGAAGGGTTTTTTAATATTCATTGGTGCTGAGTAAAGAGGTGGAAAAAAGAGAAAAAAAGGAGCTGTCAGGTACACCGTTGCGTTGTGTTTTTTCCTGATTTGAGGACGAAGGAGGAGGTAAAAGAACGTATGACTTCATTTTACTTGTCACGGGCAATAAAAAAGGCCCAGACGCTGTGAAGCTTTCTGTGAGCCACAGACGTTTTGTTGCAGCAACAAAATGTTTGCTTAGAAAAAAAGGGTATTTTGTGATGTGAGCGCCTGAAAGCAGGGGTGAGCGGCACACAACACCACCACGAACCCCCCCCGCCGCCACAGCCCGGTCCAGCCCGGCCCACCCTGCTCTCCAGCATAGCTTATCGGGCCTGGAATTCGGAGCGGGGCTCGTGAAGTCTCCAGAGACCTCACCCATGCTCCAGATTAGTCACTAAACGGCCCATAATTGTGCTCCCCGTACTTCTCTGAAAGAGCTATTAGTCTCCCATTTATTTTTTCTTTAACATTCCTCCTTTGTCCTGAGTGTTGCCGATGGAACAAAAAGATAATGTGGCACAATTATTTCAAAGGCCGCTAGCCTTTCCACCCAGCCCTACCCCCCACCGTCGCCTGATCCAGGACCCCCCCCCCCCCCCCCCCCCCCCCCCCCCCCCCTTTTTTT
>UFQX01000189.1:774344-832274 GCA_900497675.1 Arapaima gigas | reverse complement strand
GGCCCCTCGCCCTTCCCCCCCGCCCCACCCCCCACCGTCGCCTGATCCAGGACCCCCCCCCCCCCACTTCTGCTTCCAGCACTTATGCTTTTCAGTCACCCAAGTAAGGACGATTCTCCAGTGCATTTTAAGAAAAGGAAAACAATAGCATTTTGTGTAACTATGCTATACGCTGCTGGCCGACGGGGGACCAAGTTCCTGTCCTGTGCCCTTCTGCGGATTAGTGTGGCCAAAAGCTCTTGACCTCCTGGGACCAAAACAGAATTGACTTTAACTCTGCCTTATAGATAAATGGTTAACTTGTAATAAAGGATCAGTATTAAATATGTGCCTCATAAGCTTCAGACGGAAGGTCGTTTTCCATACGTCCCAAAGTGTGCGGCTCAGGCGTGAAAATGCACGTTCACCGAGACTTTCTAAATTTGGGATGGAACGCGACCAACTCCTGCAGTTTAAAGGTGAAATATACCCATTTGGGGGCTTTGGCCGGGTTTTTATGAGCCCCCTGAGCCTGAGAGTTCTGGATCCCCCTGCTGCGGCCGCCCAGCCAGAGTGAGGAGGGGGCTCTGACTGTTAGCAGGGTGGCCTGGTGCCACCACCGCCCCCTCTGCACACTCCCCACACACACACACACACACACACACACACACACACAACACGAGTCACTCCTGTGGAAAATGTACAACTCAGCACAGAGTGTTTGACTTGGCACCATGGTCAGGATGCTGCCACAGAATGGCCGCTCCCCGTGTAATAATTTGACCTTGGTCATGAAAATTTATAACCCATATTAAAGATGCTCAATGTACAGCGGGAAAGAGGGCGACGCTCCGCGTTTTTCCGCCAGCTGACCAGCCAGCCACTGGCGGCACTTAATTTAATTACTACAGTCCTAATGAAGGGGCTGAAGCTGCATTTTATCCTTAATTGATTTTATTGTTTTACTTAGACGCAGCGCCAGAGAGTGTCGTCTTGTAATTGGATGTGCGGCGAGACGGCGAGGCAAATTTATTAATTGATCCTTTTAATTATGCAGTAAGCGAGCGCTCGTGAATAGTATTTATTGGATTATTGAATATGTTTGTTTATTGTCGCCCAATTCACGAGCTGACATTTAGCATCTGTATTTAACACACACCGGGAGCACAGTTAAAAGATCGCTGCCTGGAACGCAACAGGTTTTCGTGGAGCTTTTCTCTGTTAAAAAAAAAAAAAAAAAAAAAGAAATGTTTTGTAAAATCCACTTAAACAGCCACGTGGTTTTGTTGCTGCAGCTCCACACCGGCGGCATGAATTGACATTGTTTATCATAAACCTTCGATGCGGTGTGAGCCCTGGCTCCTCTTGCGGTGCCGTGACGTCCTCTGTGTCCGCTTGTCGCCGCAGACGAGCAGACGTACCGCTGCGAGGACTGTGATGAGCTCTTCCCTTCAAAGCCGGACCTACGGCGACACCAGAAGTACTCATGCAACAGCACCAGCTCCATCTTCGAAACGCTCAAAGAGGACTTCAAGCAGGAGCAGGAGGACGCGGACGAACCTGTGCACGAGTGCAAGGACTGCGAGAAGGTCTTCCCCAACGAGTACAGGTCAGCCCACTGTCCTCCTCTGTTTGGCCACCCGTCTGACACGCTGGCGCTCGGCCACCACCAGCTCATACTAAGAAGTCACAACGAGCGTTTTCGGAGTCCGTCCGCTTGGCGATGGGTCCCAGCAAATTGCTTTCTCACGAGCGGCAAACCCGCAGTACAGGTAACCCTTCTGTGCCGTGTTGTTTTTGCCCCCTTTCCGTAGCCTGGGCCAGCACATGATTGTCCACACAGAGGAGCGCGAGTACAAGTGTGACCAGTGCCCCAAAGCCTTCAACTGGAAGTCCAACCTCATCCGTCATCAGATGTCCCACGACAGCGGCAAGCGGTTTGAGTGCGAGAATTGCGACAAGGTGCCGAAAGCACATCGCTTCCCTCCTCCTCCGCCACACGAATAAATGGCAAAAACGAAAAAACTAAAAAAAAAAAAAAATTAAATACTGCTCCTCATGCCACTTTGTTTTTTTTTTTTATATTTTGTTTCCACCCCACACGGCAGGTCTTCACGGACCCCAGCAACCTACAGCGACACATCCGCTCGCAGCACGTGGGGGCGCGCGCTCACACCTGCCCGGAGTGTGGCAAGACCTTCGCCACCTCCTCTGGGCTCAAGCAGCACAAGCACATTCACAGCAGTGTCAAGCCTTTCATCTGTAAGTGCGAGCCGCCGTGCCTAGGCCTCAGATATTATTACCCGTGCCCAAAGGCCTCCCGTCTAACACCATCCCAAGCCAGTGACGCCCGTACTTTTATAGGTCAGAGCACTCGATGAAATCCGACAGCAACCTGTTTCGCTCTTCCTTCCTCTCCTGCTGTGTGTTTTCCCCCTGCCCCCTGTGGCTCGCTTGTTTGTTTTCTCCCGAGAGGCCGTCACCCTTTTCTATGGCAAATGCACATTTGACATGTAAAGGTAAACGTGTCTGGCCTGGCTTCCCCGTTGCGGATGCGGAAACACGCCATTTCCCCACTCATCTTTCGCTTTGCTTTGTTGTGTCCCATCTCTCTCTCTCTCTTTCTCTGTATGTGTGTATGTTCTGCACCTGCATAAATGAGTATTTATCACTGTTAGCCTTTCAATAATGATATTCTTATATATTTAATCAAAAAAATGAATAATAACAAATGGTCAATTATGCATTATTACATGACAACTGAATTTAGCTGTAAATAATGTGTCAGGTGGTGCTGCCTTTCAGCAGTAGGATTGCTAAAAAAAAAAAGGAATATTTGTTTGTTTGAATAAGCATGCGAGATTCATTTAGAGCACCATTTGACTTCGGCAGAGTGGTGGTTGTGATGATGAGGACCTAACGGTACGTAAGAGAAAGTAACCAAAGCACTGTGGGCTGTGTGTTCCCTCAGGCGAGGTGTGTCACAAGTCCTACACGCAGTTCTCCAACCTTTGCCGCCATAAGCGGATGCACGCGGACTGCCGCACCCAGATCAAGTGCAAGGACTGCGGGCAAATGTTCAGCACTACCTCCTCCCTCAACAAGCACCGACGCTTCTGCGAGGGCAAAAACCATTACAGCCCCGGGGGCATGTTCGCCGCTGGCATCCCCATGACCTCCAGCCCGATCATGGGCAAGTCGAAATCACACCACGGCCTCAACCACACCGGACTGGGGTTCAGCGATTACTTCCCCTCACGACCACACCATGCGGGGCTTCCCTTCTCCCCAAGTGGTCCCGCGTTCCCTGCTTTACCCCATGGCTTCCCTGGTATCTTCCCTCCTTCGCTGTACCCTAGGCCCCCACTCCTGCCCCCCAACCCTTTATTGAAGACCCCGCTGGGTGGAAGCCAGGAAGGGAAGCTTCCCAGGGGGACCCTGGACCAGCCCGCCTTGTCCATGGTCTCCTCAGCAAACAACAATGGGGCCAGCAGCCATAGCAGTCCACCTGATGAGAAGCCTGAGCCCAAGATGGACACGCCCTATGTGGACGGCAAATCCAAGATGAAGGTGAGCGATATGTCGGACGTGAGCGACCTGGAGGATGTCAACACCACCAGTGGCACGGACCTGGACACCACCACCGGCACTGTGTCGGGTTCAGACCTGGACAGCGATGCTGAAAGCGAGCGCGAGCGAGACAAATCTCGCCGAAAGGCCACAGCTGAGCCCAAACAGGATGATGTCAGCAGCAGCTCTGTGTCCATCTCCAGTTCGGCACCCCTACCCTGCGACAGGCCCTTCCTCTCTTCCCAGCATTCCTTTTTCCCACCACCAGATGAGCAGGCCCTGCCAGCCACTGGTGCTGCTACCGACTCCATCAAGGCCATCGCCTCCATTGCCGAGAAGTACTTTGGCCCCGGCTTTATGGGCCTGCAAGAGAAAAAGATGGGCTCCCTTCCATACCATTCCATGTTCCCCTTCCAGTTCTTACCCAACTTCCCGCACTCCCTGTACCCTTTCACGGATCGGGGACTCAACCCTGGTGTTTTCTTTAAGGCGGAGCCCAAGTCCCCACGGGAACACCTGCAGAAGATTGGTGCTCCCACAGGTTCAGAGTCGCCCTTTGACCTCACCACCAAGCCCAAGGAGATCAAGCCTCCACACCTTCCCAGCAAACCGGCCGTTCCACCCAGTGCCCCCACACTGGCTGGAGAGGAACAGCCATTGGACCTCAGCATCGGCAGCCGCAGCCGAGCCAACCACAACGGCAGCACCCCCGAGCAGCGTCGGAACCACGTCTATGGAGACAGCAAATCCATGTGCAAGGATGACCCAGCTGCCCTGGCACAGTCCCAGGCCCTCCATCAGCCCCTGTTGCCCCAGCACCACCAGGCCCTACCCCAACCACCCCAGTCCCAGCAGCAACCCCCACTGCATTATGCTAAGCCCTCCCCATTTTTCATGGACCCAATCTACAGGTATTTCAGCCCGAGTTGATCAAAACTTACATCTGCAGCCAACATAACCATCAGTTCAATGTGGACAGCTAATACTGTTAAGCAAATTGCTGCAAATGCCATAGGGTTTAAGTGTGGAGGGTGGATATCCCTCAAGGGTCCAAATTGTGCCATGAGAGGGAGGTGTGAGCTTTGACCTTCGTACGTAACCCTTTGTCCTGTTGTCCAGCAGGGTGGAGAAGAGGAAGATGATTGACCCAGTGGGAGCTCTTAAGGAGAAGTATCTGAGGCCTTCTCCACTGCTCTTTCATCCTCAGGTGAGACAGCAACTCGCAGACCAGCACCAACTGTAACCACATCAACAGTAAAGGCCAACACAGACCAACAACAGCAAACACAGGCCAAAAAACATCAACTGAAACAACCGATACAGCTTCGCACTGAAAAACAAAGGCAAACACAGACCAGACATAGCAACAGCGTCCGGCAACACCCAACCAAGACCATTACACATCAATGGGGAATCAACCACAAGCAGTACAAATCAACACCAACCAGCACAGACAAACACTGGAGAACTTGGACCAAGACACATGAACACCAACCAATAACAATCGCCACAGAACATTGGCTAACTGATTTAGATCAGCAGTAACCAACCCCAGCCAAAATGTCAAGCATCAACAACCAACAGAGACCAACACTCACCATTACACACCAACACTGTTCAACATGAAGCACAGTAGAATGTACTAGGAAAAATAATCACTAACCCATTCTACCCATCTCAGACCAACACCGGCCAACGCTAACCTCCACAAACTGGTGATGACCAGTGCAGTCGAGATCATCGCAAATTCTGCCATTTTCAGCTGCAGTTCTCAGTGGGCAGAATGGCATTATGGGAATAGAAGTGATCCTAATCCCAGTCATCGCAGTGAGGAGCTACCTCTACCTCATGTGAAGAAGGAAACCGTTAAAGACTGCGGCCAACAGGCCTGGGAACTTTGCATCTGACCTCACCGGGCTCATTTCTCAGTCAGTTAAATACAAATAATTAGCCAATGTGTGTATTTACATAAAAGTGCTCTGAAGCACTTCCTTAAACATTTTTTTTTATTTGAATCACCGCACTCTTTGGTATTAGTCTCCAGAAAAGCGTTCAGCACTGTTCTTCTCGTTCGAGAACAATATTGCAGTTGTTTGCGCTCCCAAAGAACAGCCAGCTTCTATCCACACCCTTACCACTTCCACGTTCAAATAATGATATCAATAATGATAATACTAATAATAATAACCTTAAGAATTAGTGCACTTTATCCCACGGACCGTTGCGTACAGCTAAACTTAGTCGCGGCATTGTTTCTCTGCGCTGCTTCTGTTGGAGCGGAGAGCTAACAACTTCCTCTCATTTTTCTTCTCTGCCTGGTTAGATAATGCCGGCTTGTCCATCAGGGACATCCTGTGTTTGTGTTCGGGAGAATAGGGTCTCTTGTTGGGAACAAGCTTTATCTGACCTGGAAATCTGGTCCTCTATCAATAGCTCCCCTCCCCCATCACGTCTGGGTGGCAAGGGGGACAGCTGGTATCGACAGGCCTCTGGCCGGTGACGGTGCTGACATGAGGAAGCCCACCTGTGCAGGTGCCCCCCCCCCCCCCAACCACAGCGGTCGGTCTTCCCCGCGAGTCCCTCGATGACGTGGGCCTTTTCCAAATGACATCCCTTTTATGTCAAGTGTCCCCTGTAGCCGAGTCAGAGGTGTTTGTTTTGTAGGTTGATCAGTCAATAGGACCCTCTTGTCCAAACCCACGAGGACGTCTGGATGCCGTAAAACACTGGAAAATGCCAAGGTTAAACCCGAAGCAATTTCTCTCCCTTTCTCCAGGCCGCGAGACGCCGTCACTCTGTGCGGTGCGTTGGTAAAGGTTATAGGAACGGAATCGAAAAGCGATGGCGAAGGCGGGGAGTGATCCCCGCACGGTGGGCTCAGTAATCGCACCGGCTCTGAAATTAAGACACGGCTCAGACGTGAATAAATAAAATGAGGCGACGTCTGTCTCCGTGCTTCGGCATATTCCAAACCAGGAAGGATGTAAGCTGTTTTTGGCAGTCGAGTGCTCGGCCAGACGTTTGTTCCCAGCCAGTCGGGGAAGCAGTATCAGCGAGGGGTATCTTAAACTATATTGTATGGTCTGCGCTCGGCGCTGAATGGCTCTTTCAGGATGGCTGTGGTGGCTTCTCTGAGAGACGACTTGGGAACAAAGTCCCCCCGACTGCCGGTGTTCCCCGGGGGCCACTCGAGTGGCTGTGTGAACGTGCGATAGGTCAGGGAGGTGATTCCCAACAGCACAATCGAGAGCTGACCTTCTGATATACAACTTCCTCCCGCTTTGCACTCATTCCGCAGTGATGCAATGACCGCGGCGCTCAGGGAAAGCCGACCGCCTCGCCATTGTGCTCCACTGCAAGCGGGGGGAATCGGCGCAGTGTCCATATCTTGCCGTGCTGATTCTGGCTGCCAGCACGGCCATGACCGTCGCCATTTAATCTGGTGACACCACTGAGCTACCGCACAGGCCATCCATGTACTGTCCTACCAGCACTGAGTTAGCAGACCGCCGTCTTCAGCTGCTGTCCCACCATCCCTGAGACACCATGCAGGCATCTGCATGTTCCGTCCTACCAAACCTTGAGTTACTGCCATTCTTTTTTCTAGGCTTTTATGAAACTGAGCTCATAACTCGGCACCTGGCAGACAGTTGGTGCTCGGAACCATTCAGCAGACATCAAATGAGGCCTATTTGTAGCCTTTTATGGCACAGGATGGAAGCTTTGGCAAACTGCTGCTGGTGGCCTGTACCCCACCATGGATGATGGCAAACACAACAAACTAACCAAACGGAGTTACCTGGTAGCCTGCTAATAAGAACAACTCGGAATCTTTAATTCGGCCTGAATTTGCGGTCATTATACTTCACACACAAGGCTGTCCCTGTCTTGTACCATTTATACAAGTGGGTGTTTTTCAAAAGCTTTTCAGGCAGGTAACCTGGTCAAGGGCACAGCACTGTGGTGTCTTGTTGGATGTGAACCTACCGCAGAGTAGCATCTGCATCCAAACCACCCACCAGCTCCTCTCCCTCCCTCAGATGTCTGCCATGGAGAACATGACGGAAAAGCTGGACAGCTTCAATCCCCTGAAGCTGGACGGCCCGGGCTCCCTGCCGCACTCCTCTCACCCCCTGTTCAGCTTCCGCTCCCCGCCCCCGTCGCTCCCGGATGCCATCCTGCGCAAAGGCAAGGAACGTTACACCTGCAGGTACGGTGCCCTTCTCTCGGTTTAAACGTTAACGTGGGACTGCCGCCTTCTACTGGCCAAAGAGTGAACTGCAGCCTTTCAGGATGTGCTGACCTAATGGTGCAAAACAGTGTATATATGTGACTATATATGTTTTAGGAGGGAGGGACGCATGAGGAAAAGATTGCAGAATTTACACAGTGATTTGTCGGTTAAAAAAACATTTTCTGAAGGAGTGCAGTCGCATTAACGTGAACGGGTCGAGTCCTGGATTTGTCACGCAGAAAGCCACCCTCGCCGAGACCCTGCAGAGACAGAGTTACTCCATTAACTGTGTCCACTCGCATTAAGTGTATGAGAGGGAATTGCTCTTTTTAAAAGCACTGAACAGGAAATGGCGAACGACTCGGAGGAAAGCGAAAAAAGACATGATTTGGAGGGAGAAAACGTAAAGTTGATTGTAATTTGTGTGGTGGGTGCATCTGGTTAGGCTTATGCATAAAACTGGAAATGACCCTCTGCTTTGTGCCCGCAGGTACTGTGGGAAAATCTTTCCCAGGTCGGCTAATCTCACCAGGCACTTGCGGACACACACAGGGGAGCAGCCTTACAGGTAAGGGCCTTTCCCCCTCCCGCAGCCACGTTCCGCGCTGCCTGCTGCCCTTGTACCCACCTGCCCCCGGTGGCTTCTGCTCCAGCATTTGTCAGGCCGCCAAAACGCTCGAGTCATTTCCTCGTCTCGGCCCAGATTCCGCACGCAGAAGGCACAGAAAAAGATAAATATGCTCTTTCTGCTTATATATACAGAGCATATGATACTCGTTCTTGCCGTGCGAGGAGCCGAGGGGAGAAAAGAGAAAGAGAAGGAAGATTGATTCTGTCTGTGCAGATGTGACGGAGGTGGGGAGTCGGCTCTGGACAATGTTGAGCTGTAATAGCACCCAGAGGAGCCCCGGCGCTCTGTTTATGGGCCCCACTTAATTATCATTGATTTGGCTCCCCACCAGATGCGCTCCCCGACGTGGGCCAGGGGGCGGCCAGAGGGCCGGGATGGCCAGTGTCAGGGCGCTTTTGACAGGGGGAGGGAAGCCAGCACTTTGAAATTTACCCCCTCCCCACCACTCACACTCACACTCAAACACACACCCTCATGTCTGCTCCTGGATTCCGTGAGCTTCCAGAAGCAGTCTGTCACAGTGAGGTAAGTCCTGGATGGGGAGAGCGCTGGAGGTTGGAGAAGAGCAAAAAGTGGACAGGGGAGCTCTGTGTGTGTGTGGGGGGGGGGTTCGGCACTTGACACGCAACGCAGCGCAGGGCCAGCGGATGTGAAATTAATCAGGACAGCGGTATTACGCACAGTTACACACGGCAGCCGCGTCGGGAGGGAAAGTCGTCACACAGCATTCTGGGAGTGAACTCCTGCGGGCGGCTCGGTGGGGGTACAGCACCAGACAATGTGTGCTTGACCTTTGACCCCGTGTACTACTGTCTAAAAATGCGCTGCAGAAAGAGTAAAACATAATTTGTTTTAAATCTGTAGAAGAAGCAGGTACATTTAGAAATATGCATGCAAAGCGATACCCCAGCTGCGTGTGAAATGTAAGGCCGTTCCAGGTGCCTCGATGTGTTTATTCTGGGATTGCGATCCGATCCAAAATGACAGGAGCGGCATTAATTTCATTTGTCCCCTCTGTTCTCCTGTTAAATCACAACTTTCGACGGGTCATTATTCTCTCACGTTTGGCACGGCGATAACTCACGTGGCTGTGGTCGACATTAGGAGCTTCCTCAGCAGAACCATGTTTGACTCACCCGGCAAACTTACTTACACTAGAAAAGTTAATATTCTGCCTGATTTGTTACTACGATGAACTATGAAGCACTAGTTAGTTGCTCGGTATGGCTGAACGATTTAGAACATGCCCAGGGGCAGCAGGTGGCATAGCGGTTAGCTGCTTTTGGACTTGAAGGCCCTGGGTCCGGATCCCATTTCCTGCCGTAGTACCCTTGACTAAGGTCTTGAATCAACAGAGTAATAATTACTATTTAAATGCAAAGCAGGGAGGGATCAGCCCCAGAATTCCAAAGGTCACGGAGTAGTGAGCGCGTATGGCGCCTGAGAAACGCTAGACGAATAGCCGCACCGTTACCTTGTTTACCCCAGTGAACGCCGTTTGACTAGGGGTCCGCGTTGCTCTCGATGCCTATCGAGTCGCTGCGTGCTTAACCCGCTCTTAACAACCCCCTGATTAGCTCATTTAGGGACAATTTAGCCTAACAAATAGCAGACATCATTATGTGCGCCACATTCAAGCAGAGGGGCCAGGCAGGGTCCGAGGGGGGGGGGGGGGGGACCCGGCCTGTTTGAAACCCCTCCGTGGTTCATTGTAGCAGCCCGTTCCACGGCAGGAGATGCTATCTGGCTCAGCTGCGCTGAAATTGGCTGACACGGGGGTGACCACTGAAAGACCCCATTCAGACGGTTACGCGCCATGTACAGCCCTTGTAACGTTAAAAAAAAAAAAAAAAAAAAAAAGAGGCTTAGAAGATGAAGTAATTTCAAGTCCCCTTGGATGCCCTAATAAAAATAAACAAAAAAATCAGCACTTAAAAAAAAACACTCTTTGAGTAGTAGGGTTGTACGTGAACCGTGATGCGCACAGTCTGGAAACTCGGTGAGCACCCGGCCGAGGGGGGCGGCGGAACACGAAAGGGGGACCCACATGCTGATGCCTGAACGGGGGTCCTTTTCCCAAAGTGATTAGAGCTGAAAGCCACAGAACGGGCACAGCAGGATCCGCCGGGTACCGGCCCCTCAGCAGGGGCCTGTTGCGCAGGAGGTCATCTTGCGGATGTGTCCAGGTGGAACGTAGTGGTTAGAGCTGTTGCCTTACAGTCAAAGGAGCTGGGTTCACATCCCTCTTCTGCTGCCGTACCCTTGATCAAGGTACTTACCAGGAATCGACCGTAAAAATGACCCTGCTGTAAAAGAGGGTAAATCACTTAAGTAGTTCAAACCTCACACTGTGTGGAAGAAAGTGTCAGATACGTATTTGGCAGTGGTGCGCAGATTATTTTTGCTTGTATAGGGCTGTTTGGAAATGCTTTGACTTGATGTGCAGTGTTAAGATTATTATCACGTTATATGCGTGTGACACGAGGGACGCCGAACTCGTCATTTACAGACCTGCCGCTCCATCCGCGGCATCATTTGCTCTCGGCACCAAAAAAAGGATTTTTCTTCTCATTTAAGCGAGATGTTATTTTCCATCCCTGCTGCCTGTTTCATCCCAGATGTTTTCAAGACATGTTTTCTTAAACGCTTGTCCAAGTGAATTTCGTGTCTGACCTGCTTATTTGTTTGGTATCGATGGAAACCAGCAGCTACGTACAACCCCCCCCCCCCCCCCGTCACCTGGAGAGCATTTTGGGGGTATGACACACGCACACACCCACACCCACACACACACACACACACACACACACACACAGACGGATGATTGTGTTGAATTTGGACAAAGTGGAGGCAACAGCTTCACCGCAGACAAGATGGCTGCACTGTGATAGCACAGCTCTGCCACACAGTGGCGCTGTCATGAACTGAGTCAGGGTTTTATTGTTGTTGATTCATTTAGGCCACAACTTTGTCCTAAGCACTTTACAGTGTTAGGTTTGTACATTAAACTACTTACAGTTGTTTACCCCTTTGGACAGCTGAGTAATTTTTCCTCTATTCAGGGTCAGGACCGAGGTTGTTAAAGTGCAATTTGAAGCACAGTTACAACATCACAAGGTGACAGTTCTAACCTTTGTGCCACCTGCTGTCCCTTATTCATTAGTCGAAAATATGGAAAATGTACAAGAGTTCTGATTTGGAATATCTTTTAATACATTAAAAAATGAATACATATTTGTTAAAAATTCTGTTGAGCTAAAAAGCTCCGACCCTCGGAGGCCGTGTCCACCATCTTTTTCAAACAGCGCCACAAAACAAGTGAGTGGCTCTCAGAGGACGGGGGGGGTAGAAAAAAAGAGGCCACTGTTTGCTGGCCGGGGCTGGATCTCATTTGGCCGCTCGCGGATGGCGGAGCTCTTTGTCTGTCAGGGCGGCGGTGACAAATCAGTCCAGTGAGGAGAACAAGATCAGCAGCAGCGTGGCCATGATGTTTAGACTGAGCATTCTAGGGCGGATGATTAGTGTTTACACAGCAGAACAGGGTACTCATTTAGGGCCTTCTCTGGCCCCCTCCGGCACGAAGCCTCCCGCGTTGCCCCCTCACACCCCCCCTTCTCTCTCTCTCATCCTCCAGATGTAAATACTGTGACCGGTCGTTCAGCATCTCCTCGAACCTCCAGCGTCACGTGCGCAACATCCACAACAAGGAGAAGCCCTTCAAGTGTCACCTGTGCAACCGCTGCTTCGGCCAACAGACCAACCTGGACCGCCACCTCAAGAAGCACGAGCACGAGAACATTCCAGGTGCAAGCACTGCCCCCTACTGGCCAGGAGCACTTACTGCCCACTCGAAACACGTATAACTTTGTTTCGGTTGCTGTGCGCGTTGTGCACGTTTCATGTCAGGAGTGTTTTCACGCTCGCAGCATCAACGTTGAACAGGCCCTTCGGTCACACCGGGCACAACGTTAACGTGTCTCTCTTGTTTCCAGTGAGTCAGCACTCGGGAATCCTGTCCAACATGGGAACGAACATCTCCTCTCCGAACTCGGAGCCGGACAATCACGCACTTTTAGACGAGAAGGAGGACTCCTACTTTTCCGAGATCCGAAACTTCATTTCCAACAGCGAGCTGAACCAGGCGTCCAGCTCCACCGATAAAAGGTAATTTGGACCTCAATGAAGTGGCTTCTGTCTCTCTCTCTCTCTCTCTCTCTCTCTCTGTCACCCACCCACACACACAGAGAGGTATATACTATCCTATAGCGTGGAGTTACTGCAACAGGGCACAGAGGGCACACTGTTACCTCTCCTGTGCTGTGCAGAGAAGTCAGGTACTCTGTAGATCGCCCCCCTGAGCAGTAGAGCGGTGACACACCAGTGGAGCATACGTTCTGCCTACAGACCCCGGCTTGTTTACTAGCTGAGTGTGAGTCTGCTGCACAGGGGTCACACCCAGGGTTTCGGAGGCCAACACAGAAAGAGATCAGTGTGACCCCTGACAGACACCCGGGTGCTGCTACCACATGGTCCGATCCAAACTGGGGATTCCACAAGTACAAATTTCCAGTGTTTTATTTATTTACCAGGGTCCAATCTGGGGACTGTGTATGTTTGTTCATGCCCAGGTTGGATACGGTCTGTGTTTCAGGTGGGTCTGCTTGCGACGATCAGCTCTGTAAAGCCCGTGAGGGGTCAAGTGGGACAATTCTGACCCGGTTCGCAGTAAATTCAGACAAGGCCACGGTTTGTTGACACGCTCATCACTAACACACCCATCGCTGAGATGACACAATTGGCAACATCATCCCACCAACTACTTTAGGACCATTTAGGGGGGCATTCTGTTTGGACCGTTTGATGGAGCGAACCCTGAGTGGGTGGGGCTGGGTCTACGATGGACGGGATGCTTTGTGGGACATGTAATGGTCCTCACGTACTTCAGTCCACTCTTCCATGTGTCAGTGAGGACTCAATCATCCCTCCCTGTGCAGTAAACATGAAAGGCCGTGCTGACAGCCAGCCGGCCCCCACCAACCCCGCCATCTGGGATCAATATCGCCCCCGAGTCTGAGACAAGCTGCATTGGCGTTTTAATGTCCGTAATTTAACAAAGGGCTCTGCTTTCTGTCTGCGCGGTGGCGGCTCATGTTGAAAGACGCTCCGTGCAGACGCACGCCTGTGCAGGGCCGCTTTCCTGTGCTCCGTCAGCGTCAGTGGAGCCCCGTAAACAAGGCAGGTGATCCGGATCCAGCATCTGAGACTGAATCTATATATATAAAAAATGATGTCGTGCGTGTGTGTGGTGGGGAGAGAGTCGAGGTGATGGCTTTCTGGACAAGATGGAGGACAGCGTCCATGTTCCCCCGTGACAGACGGCGATGTCGATAGAGGAGATGCAGGCTGGCAGGGCCTGTCCCTGGGGGACGTCACAGCAGGGCATTTATCTGCGAGATACATGGGCAGAGGCCCTGCTAAGCCAAACACGGGCTTGACGTGTTTAGACTGGGTGACAGAGCGCAGGTCCCCCTGCAGGGCCACGCTTGTCTCCCCAGACACGGTGCCCCCTCTGGATGGCGGCCGCTCTCATTACGTGACATTTCATCTGGACCGAAAGCGCAGAAGTGGCTCCATTTCGGGTCCCGCTTGATAAATGTCTCTCTGTGTGCACGTTTCAGTGCGGCACATTCACCCCAGGAAATGACATCATAAACTCTGAACCTGCACAGCTGGAAAAGTTGGAACGGAAAAAGTCATAATAGCACATGTTAAAAGCCTGTTTGCAGAGCAACCTTTTTTGGTGCTCTCCCCTATTCACTGAGATGCTCTTTGGAAATAGATAGATAGATAGATAGATAGATAGATAGATAGAATAATTACTATCTAATTATCTTGAGTAATAAACTACAGAAGAACAATGAAAAGTTGAAGAACATACAAACTCCACATAGCCCAAGTCGAAATCAAACCCCCACACAAACCTCTCTGACTCATCTTGCCGCCCAATAGACCCGACGTGCCGGAGGAGGACCGCCCTCAGAGCCACGCCCTTTCGCGAGCCGAGCTGAGTAGCAGGGGCGCCGAGGAGGACGACGAGGAGCTAGAGGGAGATGATGAAGACGAGGACGGAAGCCTGACGGAGAAATCCCAAGATGAGACGGCATCCCCGGCCCCGGCAGCACGTGGCTCTTACGAGGATGAGGAGGAACCCGGCCCCCTTTCCATGGCTTATGATCACGCCCGAAGGTGAGGCGCCCCCATGCTGCCAGAGGGTGGTACTGCACGCCACATCACCCCATGTGCCAGCTCCCTCTGCACGGCCAGCCTGTGTGCTCTGTCCGCAGCTGACTCACTAACCGCACTAACAGTGACCCCCTTCCCCCTTGCCCCACACAGGGCAGATACCCCCCCGGCATTCCAGGAACACAGGTGTGCAGATGTGTTTTCAAGGTGCGAGTTGTGCACGGTTTAGCTGAGGTCCACAGGCAACTACCCACAGCACATAGCATGGCGCTGGCACATTGTCCTGTTCTTCTTCTCCATTCCATTTCATTCCCTACGCTGAGCCGCCGGCTGCAGGGTGGGTGGCACGCCTGTCTTTCTGGGAGGGCGTGTAACCGACTCCCCGGCACCGTGCAGTCGGTTTGGCGTCAAATCCTTCAGGGACAGCGGAGTTTGACACTCGCAAAATCCCACCCTGCTCTGCAGCCATAACACAACGTTGTCGTCTCTGTTGCCGTTGGCGATGGAACCTAAACCAGTCCAGCATGCAGGTTTGGGACCCCCTTCATCCCCAGTGCTGTGTTGCTGTGTATGGCCTCTTGCACCCGCCACCCCCCAGCACCAGCCCATCCATCGTGTCCACTGTGTGCACCTCACCCCCCCTGCCCGTGCATGTGCAATCGTCGGCCCGTGATTATTGTGCATGCGTGCGGGGGGTGTATTGGGTCCCACCTAGGGAAAGCTAACCCAAGGTAATCCCCTTCCCATCCTCCAACCCTTTATTCCCTAACCCTACCCCCCGTTCCCGGTGCAGGTGTATTGAGGAGGAGGATGCAGGCCTGTTAGAGCTGGAGCCCATCCCAGGTTTTGCCAAGGGCCTTGATCTCCACAAAGCTGCCGCCGAAGAGCCCTTTGACGTTAAAGACATTTTTAACACCTCCCTAGAGTCGGAGGCACTGAAAGAGACGCTGTACAGGCAGGCTAAAACCCAGGTACGTGGCCGACCGCGGGGGCCCACCCGGACATTCGCCACCGCGCACACGAACCCACACGCTGCCCTCGGATCGACGTCCAGAACGGCAGAGACAACACGCCAGTGTTCGCGCTAATAAATCGTCCCGTGTGGCAAATGTGTCTGATGAGTGCAAATAACCAGCAGAGAGGCCCAACCGACAACACGGCACACCCTCGGAGCAACCCACCCCCTCCCCAAAAGTGATGCAGATGCAAACACACTGGTATTATGTGACTGAGACCCAGGTTGTTTGGAGAGAAAAAATTAATATTACGCCCAGGCCTTCTCCGCCCTCACCTACTAACCTCATTAATATCCGTCTCCGGCTCTTTCAGCCCCTGGACCCAGTTAGACATTAATTCTGTCTGGTTCCTTGTTTTTTTTCTCAGCAGCTAAAAGAAATACACTGGTTCCTTTTGTTATTAATGGTCAAGTTACAAATTTCCAAAACTTTCCAGCTATATTTCATTATTTTTAATTGCTTTTCTCCACTCCTGATGATCTGATTTGTGAATTGGAACACGTTCACCCTGTTGTTCCCCACGCAGCCCATAGATGGCAGTAAAGCACCGAGAGTTTTTGGAATCGATGCATTTTTATTTTTAGTCATATTAAATTTATTTAGCTCAGTCTAAACAAAAATATTAAAAAGTTTTAAGAAGTGGTTTTGTTTAAAAGAAATCTTATGGGCATAGATTTTTACACTGCCTAATGTAACACATAAGTCGGAGCTGTTTTTGATGTTAATGATATTTGTTGACTTGTGATGAAAGGGACTTTGGAGTTTTGAACACACTGAGTTACAAACAGACTTCCAGTCCCAACTGTGTTTGTAAGTAGAGATGCCAGTGTATGTCTGAACAAAAATAAGACAGAAGTTGTTTATCTAACATTGAGTCTGAATGCATTTTGCACATACCGTCAATAGAAATGTAACCAAATACTATTTAGTACATTTCGATAAGCATTAAGTGTTACATTTTAATAAATGTTTAAGTGTTTATGCTGTATGAATGCCACCATAATGTGAAAAGTTCCAGGGTTGAGTTCCAGGGTGTCGGTTGTGACGCCCCCCTCTTTGTTCTCTGCCTCTCTTCTCTCAGGCTTATGCAATGATGCTGTCTCTTTCTGAAAACAACACCCTGCACGCACCCTCGCAGAACTCTCTGGACGCCTGGCTGAACATCGGGGGCGGTCCCTCAGAGACCACCGGCTTCCACCCACTCAACCACATCTAAGAGAGAGAAGGGGGGGGGCAGCAGTGCCAGGGGGACACTTGAACAGTGACAACAGAACCAGAGCAGGACTGGACCAGCCACTACCCACCTTCATTGGGCATGCTGGTGAGATATTGGGGAGAGAGAGAGAGAGAGAGAGAGAGAAAGAGAGAGAGAGAGGGAAGTGGCAAAGCAGATCTGCTCACCCCACCAACCAATCACCACTGAAATCATTCTGGGAGCCAAGGCTGGCAGGCAGCGGGCCACCCCTTGTTTTGCTACAGCTGTGTCTTTGGTGCCTCCTTGGCAGTCCTAAGCAAACCCGCCCAGACTCATGCAGTGTGGACCGCTGCACCTCCAGGAAGCGGGAAGAAAACAAAGCACCCCCACCAGGGCACCATGGTCCACGGCAAAAGTGCTGTTCCGCTAGCTGGTCTGTCTGCACTGGGACGAACTGTTGCTCCCACACTGACTCTGGTGTAGAAATGTTCCCACCGAGGGTCTCGGAGGAGGTGACCGTGATGCGGAAGAGCCTGGTTAGAACCGAGATCACCGTTCACACACGTCGGCCCGCCCTCTCCCAGCGCAGCACCACACACCCACAACACGGCCCACGCGCCTTTCTGCAGCAGCCACTCTGCTGCGCTCCAACAAAACAAAAGTACCCTGAGATTCAGAAACAGCTAAACATTATTATTATTAATAATAATAATAATAATAATAATAATATAATTAATAATAATAATAGCGACAACTGAACAGAACCCTCACAGACAGACCATGTGTTCCTCAGAGAGAGTGGGGCCTGCGAGCCAGAAACGTGCCCTGCAGTTCCTTAAATTATTATTAGCCATTAGGCCAACTGTAGAAATATATTCCTTCCTCATTTGATTCAAATTAATTTCTCAAAATTTTCCTCTTTTTTTTCTTTTTTTATGCTATTTGTTCTATGATAAGCAGTATTGTTTTTTTTTTTAGGCACTGCAGTGCTAAAATGTTAATATAATTATTTAGTGAAGGACCAAAATTGTATGATATTGTTGTGTGATGTACAAAATAACCAGAGCAAACGTAGCAGGAGGTTTGTGTGCCAAATAACCCGTAGGAAAAGTTTTTGTTCTCTGACAATCTTTTCGGTCCGAATGGTTCCTTTTCGTTTGCCACAGTAGTAGTTTTGTTCTTATTGCTTCCTCGTAGGTTTGTTTGATTCTATTTATTTTTCTGGTTGTTTTTGTCAGGCTGAAGAAGCTCCCCGTTTTAGCCCACGAGAATTTAAAAAAAATATATTTCTTAGTATTTTGAAGGAAGTAAAAGTCTCAGAACAGTTTGTGATCGAGATTCTGAATCTCTGCTCTTGAGATTCCTGTGAAAAGACTAATGTGCCAAATTTGTAAAAAATCGGCTTTTTTTTAGTTTTTAAACCTAACGTCTAAGTTCTGCTTCACGTCTTTGTTTAAGGTGTCTATTGTGTGGTTTGCGTTGACGTTCAAAGGACAAGTGTTTTGGGGGGGTTGGGTGGTTAAAGTCTTACAGCGGCCATGTCAGGAAGTGTTGGCTGTGCTGCGGTCACTTGACCTGGGCGTTCGTAGCCAGAGGCCCACAGTGGACAAACGTTCTCCAATGACACGTCCACTCTCCCGCGTTCTGTCCCGCGTTCAACCACTGTCCCGCTGTACTGTAATCCGGACTTGTGAAAAAAATTCTTTAATGTTGTTTTTTATTTTAGTCTGAAATGACTAGTTACAGAGTTTGATCTCAACACAGATGTGAGAAAGAACAAAAAAAGTCACGTTTTCCGAAGTATATTACGCATTTTTGAAGGAGGAGGAGGAGGGTGCTTGGGATCAAGGCTGCGAACTGCAGTGTGCCGTGATCTGATGTCCTTCTGCGTGGCAGAAACATTAGCTGTCAGTGGGTGTTTCCACTCACAGGTGGTACAACTCAGCCAGAGGTGTGGGGCAGGTTGGTCAATCAGCAGGTGTGTGTGTGTGTGTGTGTGTGTGTGTGTGTGTGTGTGTGTGTGTGTGGAGAGGGGGCTGTGTGGATACTGGAGAGAGGCCTGTGAAATGCTTAGACAGGTATAGAGCCTCCCGCAAGGAGATAAAAGATAAACCGTTTAAGGTCCGTCCAGCTGCCCATCTGTCCATCGCCGGGGGGACGAGACCCTGAGTGGCACCATTGCTGAATTGTGAAGCCATGAATGTGTGTAGATATACCGCTAAGTGCAGGGCTTCATACGTGATGCTGATTCACTGCCCACCCCTGCAACACAGCACCACCTGAGTAATTTTTATTTTTCCAAAAATAGCTGAGACCATGATAATTTCAGGTGTTTTTTTAACCCTTATTTACTGTTTTTGAATTATGTTTCTTTGCCTTTTGGATCATTCCGGACACTGTCCATTCCGGTCTGTGTGGAAGCATTGAAAAAGCACTTAGTTAGCGTTCACGTAACCGTCGGCTGCTGGATAAGAATGAACATATCTGCTCTGTTACCTGATGCTGGTCACGTTGGGGAATTTCAGGAGGAGGGGAAACGGATTCAACAAGCACTTTAACTCTGGAAACGCGACAAAAAAAACCCGCCTGGGAATGCTGTATCTGATGAAGACGAGGAGCTGAGGTCAAGTGGTTGACGTTAACACACCCAGCAAAGCAAAAACCTGTTTGTATGTTATTTCTATCCCAGAGATATGAACATTCAACTGCACCTCTCTTTACTGTATCTCAAAGTCTCTCTGCGGAGGCAAGCATCTGTTAAAAAAAAAAAAAAAAAATTCAGGTTGAATTGTACTGTCTGATTTTTTTTTTTAAATCGTCGTTTAATGTGTAGGGTGTTATAAGATGGGTGACTGATCTACCAGCAGATTTTTTTTTAACTAAAGCACTGTAATACACAAGTATGCCAGCAGGGGGCAGAATTGTTTCGGTTTGTTTGGGGTGTGGAACCCGGTCGGTGGCACCAGTAGCTTGGAAGTTCTTCGCTTGGAAGACTACAGATGAGGATGTGTGACACGAGTTTTGCAGTATTTTGTAGAACGCATAGACGTGCCAGGATGAATCAGTTCACATGACGTCACGGCCGACTTCCTGTCACTTACTACTGTAATGACTGCGCTGTAGGATGGTGGGAACATTGACACAAACATCCAGAAGATTTCCCCAGGAACTGACTGGTCACCAAGTCTTTTTTTTTTTTTTTTTTTTTTTTTTTTTTAAACTCGACCTGGTTGATTTTATGATTTTATCCCCCACTGTTACAACACAAAACTAAACCATATGGTTTCTTTTAAACTGTATAGTATTCTAAACAAAAAAAAAATAAAATAAACAATGTTGCATATGTCTGAAAATTCATTAAAAAAATATATGGGTTTAAAAAATGGATGGTGCTTGTTTCATTTTGGATCTGAATTGTATATCGCCTCTGTTATGTTTATTAAAACGGAAAAAAAAAACCTTAATGTGCATGACTTGTGTTTAGCGGTCATAATGGTGTCCATTTGTGAATTGTGTATCTAAAATTTTAAAAAGAGTAAAATAATAAAAAAAAGAAAATAAATTTCTGTAGATGCACTTATTGTACATGTGATTAGGTTAGTAGGTCTGAGACTCTTGAGTCCTTCACTGCCTTAAGAACACAGCGGGCAGGCAGGTGGCTATTAAATACATACAATTTGCTTGTGGGAGAGAAATTATGACAAAAAAGATGAAAAAGATTGTAGAATAATATTGAAAAATCTGAAATGACAGTTTTTTTGACGCTTGTGATTATTGAAGATGTACTTTAGAGGAACTGAAAAGATTTCTGATTCTGATGTTAATTCTGTAGAATAGGAATGTATACCAAATGTAATCTTTCCAATGCTATGAAGAATTTATACATGAAATTGATATGCAATAAAAACCTGTGTGCTTTTTATATGGAATGTCATTTTCTCTTTTCTTTCTAGCTGTGTGATATTAAAAATAGACAGTCTGACACGTAATGCTGTATGTGTGGGTTCCAGTTTTTGCTGCTTCAATTCAGGGTAAGTAGGGCACTACAGCAGGGACAGGGAGTGGCCTGGAACCAACAACCGTTCAGGCTCCAGTCCCTGTGTTTAACTGTTGTGCCCCCTGCTGCAGCACACTGGGGTATTACTTTTTCAAAGGATGACAATTTTTGTGGGAACATTTTAGAAAACTGCTGCTGGAAAACAACAGTGATGATTGTTGCACCATCATTCAGTTTGCAAAACTTAAGTTTAATTCTGGTTGTGGATTTGATAAAAGAGGAAACAGCACTGAATCGGGGTGAACTGCAGAAGGAGGAGTTTCGTTGGTGACGTCTTGCTGAAGGGGAGGGGTTTCTGTGCAATGGGAGGAGTTAGTGGCGATTTAATTTAATTTATGGTGAAATCCTGGTGAAAAGGAGAAGTTTATGATGAATCCCTGATGAAACTGAGGGGTTTATGGTGATTTCCTGGTGAAGGGGGGGGGGGTTATGGTTTTTTCCTGGTGAAAGGGGGGGGTTTATGGTTTTTTTCCTGGTGAAGGGGGGGGTTATGGTTTTTTCCTGGTGAAAGGGAGGAGTTTATGGTTTTTTCCTGGTGAAAGGGAGGAGTTTATGGTGATTTCCTGGTGAAGGGGGGGTTATGGTGATTTCCTGGTGAAAGGGAAGGGTTTATGGTTTTTTTCCTGGTGAAAGGGAGGGGTTTATGGTTTTTTTCCTGGTGAAGGGGGGGGTTATGGTTTTTTCCTGGTGAAAGGGAGGGGTTTATGGTGATTTCCTGGTTCAGGGGAGGGGATTATGGTGATTTCCTGGTGCAGGGGAGGAGTTTACAGTGAATTCCTGGTGAAATTGAGGGGTTTATGGTGATTTCCTGGTGAAGGGGGGGTTATGGTGAATTCCTGGTGAAAGGGCGGGGTTTATGGTTTTTTCCTGGTGAAAGGGAGGGGTTTATGGTGATTTCCTGGTTCAGGGGAGGAGTTTATGGTGATTTCCTGGTGCAGGGGAGGAGTTTACAGTGAATTCCTGGTGAAATTGAGGGGTTTATAGTGATTTCCTGGTGAAGGGGGGGGTTATGATTTTTTCCTGGTGAAAGGGAGGAGTTTATGGTTTTTTCCTGGTGAAAGGGAGGAGTTTATGGTGATTTCCTGGTGCAGGGGAGGAGTTTACAGTGAATTCCTGGTGAAAGGGAGGAGTTTATGGTGATTTCCTGGTGCAGGGGAGGAGTTTACAGTGAATTCCTGGTGAAGGGGGGGGTTATGATTTTTTCCTGGTGAAAGGGAGGAGTTTATGGTTTTTTCCTGGTGAAAGGGAGGAGTTTATGGTGATTTCCTGGTGCAGGGGAGGAGTTTACAGTGAATTCCTGGTGAAAGGGAGGAGTTTATGGTGATTTCCTGGTGCAGGGGAGGAGTTTACAGTGAATTCCTGGTGAAAGGGAGGAGTTTATGGTGATTTCCTGGTGCAGGGGAGGAGTTTACAGTGAATTCCTGGTGAAAAGGAGGAGTTCCCGGTGGGGGAGGCAGTAGCGCCACTTCCTGTTTGGTGTGTCGACGTTCCGCCACAGTGTGCAGAAGACGCGGAGCTCAACACCGTCCCTCTACGTCGCTGCTCGCCGGGGGAATCGCGCTGTGTGCGGCGACATGCTGCAGCTGGACGACGCCGTGGAGCCCGAGAGCCCCGGAGCGGCAGTGCTGCACGCCGAGACCGGAGAGGACGGCCTCGAGGTGGCGTTCACGCCGCCGGGGGCTGGGAGCGCGGCTGGGGCTGCAGGCGGCCGCGGGTTCGGTTCGGCGGTGGCCTGTTGCTCCCCGCTGCAAACCCTGACCCCGTTCCACGTGCACAACCCCACCGTGCAGGGCCGCGTGAAGGACTACTTCGTCTTCAGGGTGACTAATATTATTACTATTTTATTATTATTATTGCCGAGCGACCACCAGTTTGTTACCTGCGCTGCTGGTCACGTGCAGAATTACCGCAGTTACTGCTTAAAATTCTACTATATGAGTCTGTGCCGGTTTACTTGACTTCTGACTGTATTATTTGTACGTTTATTATTACTGTGTCGTCTGTCCGTATCTTTAAGGATTTTTTTGTCGTATTTACGACTTGTGCTGATGACGTCAGCTGCGATTTTATTGCACCGGCCGTGATTACGACGAATATGCTGAGCGCGCGTGACTGAGTTGAACCGTGGGGGGCATGACGGGGTTCTGTGCTATTGTTCACGAAACGAGGCAGGAATACAGTAAAACATGGTATATCCCAGAGTATCAGCACTGGCTGATACCGTCAGCAGCCCCGACTCGTCTAAACTGACACTGGGACAGTAAGAGACTGATGGTTGAAAGTGTCACTTGGTGCAAAGGAGCCTGTGTTGTTGACAGTGTTGGTTTAATTCATTGCTCTGACAGTGACTCTGTCTTCCTGACTCCTGGTGACTCTGAATCTGTCGCTCCTCCTGCAGCCCGGGACCATCGAGCAGGCGGTGATCGACATCAGGACAGTGGCGCTGCCCTCGGAGGACGGGGAGGTGCTCAGCGTGTGGCTGCTGACCGAGTGAGCAAAGTGACCACCACACACACACACACACACACAGACAGCACTTGCACGCTACACCGACAGGGAGTAAAAGGTAGACACAGCTGTGAAGACCCCAGCACAGGTAGGGTGGAGGTGAGGACTCATCACCTGAAGTTTTCTTTTGAACTTCTCCCACACCTTCTGTAGTACCACTGGTTAAAAATAGCCTTGCTGTATAACTGGATCATATACTGTGAGTTGTATTGGTTCATATTTATTATTGATAATAAAATTATAGTGTGAAATGATCATCCATCAGAAGAGGCCCCAAAGACATTTTAGTGTTACAGCTGAAAAGGCAAAGGAAAACCTTACTGATTAAAGCACAGAGGTGAAACATCATTATTGCTTTTATGTGATCTTATTTACTCCTGTTTTAATTATAAAAGATGCTTTATGCATATCTGAGCATAAATTGGGTTACAAACAAGTGCTAACAAGAATTAGATTGAGAATGATTTGTTGGGTCATGTTCTAATGCTTGTATAGCACCTTTAAACACTTTGTTGAAGAATTTTACAGTAGAGAAAAAAGTGCTACAGCTGTAAAAAGAACAGGAATAAAGCATTTAAATAATTACAAGGAGCAAATTAACTCGTTTTCCAGGGAATCCTGTATTGTTGTACCCAGAGCAGACAGCAGATGGCGCCACAGACTCTGCTTTAGAAGGATATGGGCTTCTGCCTGGGGAAATGTGTGTGTTGGAGACACGAGTATTACAGTGTTGTGTGTTGTTGCTGCAAACCGCCGTCCCGACGTGTCGCTCTGAGGAAACCGGCCTCTCTTCTGTGCACCTGGGATCAATGGGGGATTGCGGCAGCGCGGGGCGGCTCTGTAACCACTGCTGTCCTGTTTGCCCCAGGATCGACCACTGGAACAACGAAAGGGAGCGTCTGGTGCTCATCACAGACAGGTAGGTGACCCGCTTTTGTGAGTCTTCTGTTAAATACAGGGTGTCTGGAACCACCCAGATATTCTTAAGATGCTTAATGTTGGATTAATTTGATACCGCTTCACATTAGACCAGCGGGGGTATCTGAGAGATGTGTGTAAGCATATTTTGAGGTCTTTCCTGTGCTTGTCCAAAACATTTTCTTCCTTTTCTTTTCACATAGTAGCTTCAAGTACTAGTAGATGGTAAGATCAGCTGAAAAATATTGTTTTTCACAATAAAACCACCCAGCATTTTAACCATTGGCATTTTTTGGGACCCCACCCCCTTAACTACTTTATGGCAGGGTAATGATGGGTAATATGATGGGTACAACAAATGTAGTAATAATAATTTTATGAAAGGGACATTTTGAAGCTATGCAATTGCTTGCAACCAAATTACTAGGAAATGTAGTTTGGTGCTTGAGTGTCGCTCCCTGTGCTGCTTTTTGTGCCCCCTTAGTTGGTTCATCAGTGCTAAGTTACCTTAGCGTGTGTGTCGTGTGTGTGAACGGGGCTGGTTTACCCGTGTTGACGTTTGTTTCCCTCCTTCTTCCTGTCGCAGGTCGCTGCTCGTCTGCAAGTACGACTTTATCAACCTTCGGTGTCAGCAGGTGATCCGGATCTCTCTGAATGCCGTGGACACCATCTCCGTGGGCGAGTTCGAGTTCCCGCCCAAGTCTCTGAACAAGTGAGGCCCTCGTGGCATTTGACAGTTTTTGTAGAGGGGAAAATGCACTGGATTCGTATTTTTTGAGGCAGTTATATGACAAGTGTCTTATTGTATAGCTGACATGGCCAGTACAGCCAGAGTGTGAACCACTTTCAATAGAGATGAAGGTGTGACCCCCCCCTTGTTACGCCGTGGTGTGTGTGTCTACATGCAGGAGAGAGGGCTATGGCATTCGAGTGCAGTGGGACAAACGGCCAAGGGCTTCTTTCGTGAACCGCTGGAACCCCTGGTCCACAGACATGCCCTACACCACCTTCAGTGAGCATCCCATGGCTCATGCTGATGAGAAGGTGGTCTCGCTCTGCCAGGTAGGTCATCAGGGACAGGGGCATTTATGTTACACCAGCTCTTGGTGTTGGGAATGGTGGCCTTATGAAAACATCTGTATTCTCCAGTTTTCTTTTTTTTTATTTTTATTTTGACAGGCTATTCAGGGGGGTAAATATTGCCAAGTGTCGGTAAAATGGCGTCTGCATGAAACAAAAAGTCCATCAAATGATAGATGATACATTTTGAAGCTCATCAACTCAGGAAATACTAGCATATAAAATGTAGAATTTTGTCATTTAAATCTGGTATCTGTTACAGTTTTAATTCCGCTCACTTCCATAGTGTTTACAGGGTGTGTGTGTGTGTGTGTGTGTGTGTGTGTGTGTGTGTCAAACAGGCACACTGTGTCTGGATCAGTATGCATGTGAGATCACAGCAACCTTCATTTTTCAGTTATTTTAAAATTGCATTAATGTACCTTAGATGACAATTCTAGCTGTTTATTTATTAGAACTATGTGCAAGACTTTTATGGAAACCAGCTTGCAAGGGGCCAGTCTGTGACTGAACATATATTCATGAACATACTTAGCGAAGCTCCAGGTGAAAATACCTGGTCCCTTGCAGGCGTTTGTGTCCCACTTCTACCTTTGACCAGTTTACAACTGTGTGATTTTATTTTATTTTTGTGTGCAGACAGATGCTGCCCTTCACTGTTTGTCTTTCTAAATGAGTGTTTCTTGCTGCGATGGTTGGGTCAGTGATAAATAAAGGGCAGCATGAGATGGAGCCCAGTAGTTTGACGGTTGAGCACCTGAGCAGATCCACCCTGTTTTACTGCTCTACTTGCAATGCCTGATGGGGCCCATCTCCCCCCTCACCCCCCAATCCCCAGCTTGAGAGTTTCAAGCTGCAGCTGATCCAGGCCGTGAAGAAGGCGCACAAGGAGAACCCGCTGCCTGGCCGCGCCAACGGCGTGCTCATCCTGGAGAGACCCCTGCTCATCGAGACCTACCTGGGCATCATGTCCTTCATCAACAACGAAGCCAAGCTGGGCTACTCCATGACGAGGGGCAAGATCAGCTTCTAACGTCACCGCTAAGGACACTCGCCGAATGCGATGACTATTACAGCGTCATCTACATGCGTCCCTGTGTTGTGTTGTTGCCTTCTGCCTTCAACTCCTGCCATGTGGGGGCACACTGTGGCTTCATCCCGCGTGAGATGGAGAGCCCGCTGTATCTGGCCGGTGCGATCGGCTCCTGGCGCCGACTGTCCCCCCCCCATGTGTCCTGCTGTACAAAGAGCTTTAACCCGCAGCCTTTTGTTTCATTGTGCTCAGGAACTTGGCGTGTCACATTACCCAGCATGCCTCTGACCTGGGCCGATCGTGCTGTTGGTCTCGGCCGTCTCGAGCCAGGTTGGTGGACGGCGGAGAGTTCCTGTCCGTTCCCGTCGCTTGGACTCAGAACAGCTGTTTGTTTAATTGTGAAAGGGAAGCAGATGCATGCACAGCGCCCACTAGCGGCGACCCTCCAGATTATCAGGTAAAGGTGTAAGAATGTCGAGGCCATCGAGTGTTTGGTTGTGTCGGACATTTGGGGAACCAGCTCTGCACTTTGACTTGTTACACTGGTGCCCACCACATCTTACCATATTCAGACTGAAGTATGATGTGCCCGAATGACCCCTTTGAGGGCAATTGGACACATTTGATTTTGGGAAGATGTTTGTTTTTGTCACGTCTAAAAATGGGCATTTTTCATTTTATTGCATTTTAAATGGTTATTCCAAAGTATTTTAGGACTAATGGCTATTGACTGCACTTAGGTTTTATTCTGCAGAAGCTACAGTGAGTTCCAACACAACTTCTCCGACACCTAGACGAAACAGAATTTTTAAACAGGTTTGTTAAATCGCGTATAGGCATTTATGGATTAACTTGTGGACATTTGAGAATTCACTCTGTATCAGTGTAACGCCACGCCTTACAGTATGAATCCCCAGGAGTCTGGCTCAGTCATAACCTGTTGGGATTTTTATTTAGCCTATTTTACGTGTCGTCCGTATGCGCGAATGTAACCCGCATGATTGTTCCACATTGACCTTGCATGCAAGCACTTCTGCTGGTGCAGAACTTGGTCTAACATATCCTTAGTAAATATATTTTAGGTGTGTGTGTGTGTGGGGGGGGGGGGGCAAACCTGAGTCGAAGCACAGAAGTTAGGCAGATAAATCTATTGATGAAGCTGCCAATGGACTTTTCATTGCAGAAACAGTGAGGTGGTGTTTTGTTTTAGGTTTTTCTGTGTTTTAATAGCAGTGTGGTGAAGTGACCCAGATGTCTGTTCACATCTGAGTGCCAGTTGCTACTGCGCTTCTGACCACTTGCACTGAAATAATCTCTGATAAATATCAAGCGTCAAATGCAGTATGATTGTCTGTCTCAGTTCTGAAGTTTATTTTAAATTTGTAATTACTATATAATATTATCAATGATCCTATTCTAAGACCAAACTTACAAATAAGTCACTCGCTGTGTTAGCAATGTAGAGTCACAATACCGTTCGAGTTACTGGACTTGTTCATGTGTGTAAATAATGGTTAAAGACCCAGTGGATCATGAGCCCACTATTCAGTGCATGTTATGGTACCACGTTGATCTGGGTTATTTCTTGTTTTAGAGAAATATTGGTCCATGTTAGTTATAGAAAGTGCTTGAAATACACGAACTGTGACTGTTTCCTTTTGTTGATGTGCATTTTAAAACCATACTCCAATGTGCAGAAGTAATGAGGGATTTACATTGGGGGGGGACCACGATCACATGGTCTCGTGTGACCCGCTGAAACAAGTGTCGTGGTCGAGACGTGCCCCGTCGGCGGGGATCCATGCCCACTGCGTCGGGTCTGCATGTTAACGTGCGTTGGTTGAATTAAGTTGTATTAACCTTGCCTGTTAACTTGTTTATTTCAGATTACAGTACAGCTGGTTCAGCTTTCCTGCTTTGGTATAAACATTTCACAGCAACAGACCGTATGTACCACAGATTTGTAAATGCACTGCCCTAAACAAGAACAATAAAATGTGAATTCTTACTGGTTGTAGTTCTGAAAGTGTAATTTACAATATTCATACAGTAAAAGCCCACAGCAAGACAAGTTTGGGTGTAACACAATTGGCTCCCATCCTCCTGCTTTCTCTCCACTCACTAGCATCACCTTCACTACAGGATTTACTGAAGATGACTGACGTTTGGGTAAGTTTTTTTTTTTTTTTTTTTTTTTTTTTTTNACATACATACATACATACATACATACATACTGAAGTGGTTCTTGTGTTTTGGGTAATTTTTTTTTTTTTTTTTTTTTTTTTTTTTTCTGTTTATAGTACGGCAATCTTGTTCCCATAATGCACTGCAGCTGTATGTTTGTAAATGGTTGTCTAACTCCTTTGGGGAGTTTTTGGGGACTGTTGCCTTCGTTCAAGAAGTGTTGTTTAAGCCTAGAGTTCATGTTTCTATTGTCCTTTTTCATCACAGTAACTGAAAGCCCAGCTGAAGCATATTGTTTAACTGTGCAGTAAGGTGACCTTGCATTTTTGAATTTGTTGGCTCGTAGCATAATTTTTGTGGCACGGGAGGAACTGAAGTGGGTTACCAGTGTCTTGCCCCCTGTTTGTACCCCTCAAAACATACAGGGAAGAACACGCAAGCTTAAACCCCCACACCCTGTAGGGAGCTGTGCTCAACCTGCCCTGTTCTGCACTCTCCGTTGACAGCAAGAGTAAATCATTTAAGTAGCTTAGTGTACAAATTGAATGTGGACCTTGGAAAAAAGCCTGAACTAAATTTTTTCTTTCCATTGTAACACTAGCTCCTTTTCAAACAGATTTGATTTCTAATGAAAGTGTTACGATTTAATTTTAATTTCAAATTGAGTTGTAAAATTAGAACACAAATAAGTCAATGAAATGCTGTCACGCCAAAGGCTATTTAAAATAGTCTGAAAACATGAAGAATAATTTACAAGAAGATAATTAGCAATTCTTTGGTTGTAAATAAATTAAATACTGTAGTTAGGGCTCGGCCACATGCCTTGTGCAACGAACCCACAGCTGGAGCGTGTTGTCATATTTATTATGGTCTTTAAATATCCCAGAGGATCAAGAAAGAATCACTTTATGAGGTGTTTACTGCTACATAAGCAGGGAGTTAACCCTGAGCTGGTGGGAGCCTAGTCCACCGTGAATGCTGTATACACGGTTCTCTGCAACAGGTGAGTACTTTCCTACTCAGGTAGTCAAACCGTACATACGTACACCTACCTGCGGCCCGGTTTCCTCAATGAAGGGTCATCCCTCCATCTCAGATGTATAGTGTGTGAATCTAGACAAGCTACACCCTGGACAGGACACCAGGTAAACACATGCTATAGGCCATTTTGAGTCAGCAGTGCACCTGAAGCGTGTCTGAGGACTGTGGCAGGAAACCCACATGGGCAGGAGAATGTCCAAACTTTATACCGACAGCCATTTTTAACATCAGTGCTACCTGCTGTACTGCCAAGAACAAAAACCATGTCTGATTTTGTCAAAGTGTACATTTTAGTCTTGCGTCAAGCTACCAACACAGTGGGGTAGCTCTTCAGCTGTTGTTCAACAAATAGTATTTGTACAAGAAAAAGTATCTTGTAACAAAGTTTATTAGAAAATAGGTCTGCTACATGAAAATAAAATCTTTACATATTTACAGCTGTTCCAATATATCCCATTTACTGTTCTAGTCCCACAAGCCACATTTCACCATGTCATTGTCTTGTCTGCGATGGACTACAGAGGAGGGAGTCCTTCAGTTCACAGACAGACAAGACAGGTTCGAGATAGTCCCTTATGAAAACATCCTGTCTGAGCATTTGCAGCAGTTCCAGTACCTGTGAGCTCAGGAATCCCTCGGTGTCTGTGGACCTCACTGAGCACAGCTGTGGTGAGACATGCACAAATCCCAGCAGGAGGCAACAATCTCCAGATCACTGTAGAGCTAATAATAGCTCCCCCCCCAAACCCCTCCAGGTTACTCCTTGCCCACCTGGCGGCTCCCCTAGATGCACAGATTCACTCGGGTGCCTCCGTCTCCATGTAGCACAGACACAGGTGCTCCTTGCCAAGCAGGATGAGGGAGTCGCCATTACTGTGCCAACTCAGCGACAGTACTTGGAAACTGCCTGCAGGGACAGAGAAAAAGTCAGGAAGACAGATGGGGGAACAGACAGCTAGGAACATGGACATACTGAGACAGAATCATCGGAACAAACAATGTCAAGACTAAAAGGAGAGAAACTGTCAACATTTCCAATCCACCAACTACTTTCTACAGCGACTTTGTCCATTTTGTTAGTTAGATGCTTAGAGAAACCTATTGTGCTGTTTTGCCTTTACCTTCTGCAGGCACCTGGACAGCCACACAGCCACCAGGAGACCACAGGTACATCCTAGCGTTCCCAGTGCAGAGAGCCAAACGGGGGTGCCGTGGATCCCACTGGAAGCAGCGCACAGGTGCCCCCTGTTCGAGCACAGCCAGCAGGCAGAGCCTCTGCATGTCCCACACCCACACATTGTTGGGCATGTTGTCTGGGGGGAAGGGGGGGAGAAATTACAATCTGTACATGTCATCACAAGGCAGCAGGTACAAACAGCTGAAAAATAAAAACTTGTATAAACACTAATTCACTGGGAATATTCTTTTATTAGTACAATAAACGGGAATAAAGCCTAAAGGTGCCAGGAGTAGACATTTGGCTGACAGGTACCCACCATTCTTGGTTGCAAGGTAGCGACTGTCGGAGCTAAACGCCATGGAGGACACACCTATTTTGGGATTGGCTCGATCGGGGTCGGGCTTCACAACAGGAACCTGAACTGGCAGCTCACAGATCTCATCTACAACACACAGAATATCAATCACTCCACCTTGACATTACATAAAGTTGTCAGACATAAAAAAAAATTCAATGGGACCAAGAGGATTGTTCCAAACATCGTTCAGGTCCAAACCTAAAACCAGGTCCTGCTGTTTTCAGCTTTTGTAAGTGACTGAGTACATTCCTGATGTGTTTCACAACAGTCACAAGCACTGCTGGTTTACTCACACTTGCTCTGTGTGCTGAACAGAGATGTTCCCGATGGTATTTGTTGATGGACAGACAGGTCATCTTGACCAGCCATGGGCCGTCGCTCAACTTCTCTGTAAACAACCTTAGAACAAAAGACAACAATCAGTAAATACAACCAGTATCACTCACATCCTACTGCTGTACACAGCAACAACACAATACACTGGTTTTACTTGAGGAAATCTCAGCATTTAATATTACTGGTATTTAATAATACCAGAGGAAATGGCTTTGTGACACAGATCAAGCTTATTTAGTGTGTTCATAAACACCTACTGCTTTTGAGTCACTAATGCTGGCTGGATGCTCAAATTCAATGAGTTTCTTCCAGGTGATGTGGTTCAGGATGCGCACCTGCTCAGGACGACAAATGGAAAGTGAGCAAAACATCAAAGCAGGGTAGTGCTGATGAGGCTGGAACACACTAAGGTAAATTTGCAGTACAGTAACACGGGGAGATGTTAGGTGGGACTGACCTTCTCGTCGTAGCTGCCAATGGCCAGGAACTGACTGCTGGGGCTCCAGGTGATGGATTTTATGCCCAGAGACCAATCGTAGGCACTGTAGGTGAACAGCAGACGTCCGTCCAAGGAGTATAACAGCACCTTGTACTGCACAACATACCAATATCACACACATGCAGATAGATCACACACAGCACACACAACAAATGTAGTTCAGTGACCCAAACTAAGAGATGCTGCGATGCCAGCAGCTCTGCAGGTGAGGGCGACGTCACTCACCTCTAGACAGGTGTCCCACACAGCCAGCACGCAGCCGTTGGATGACCATTCCACTCCAGACAGATCCTGCGTCTCCGTCTCAAAGTGCTAAAGGAGATCATCAGCAGGGCCATGAAAATCATATTTCTGAAATCTGCTAAATTGAGGATAGAATGAATATAAAAAAAATACAGCTATATTGAAGACTTATATAACCAAAAAATAAATTTTGGTGTGTCTATTATTAAGCTTTAACTGGTTGTGTAGATGAAGAAAGCTAAATGTAGCAAGATGACGAAAAAAACAATTTAAAATAAGTAATTTTCAGAACCAGTCACTTTTTAATCTAGAAGATGATTTAAAATCAGATTTTGTATTATGACTACATCTGAGGATTTCACTGAATATAACCAGTAAAACAAATTAAATTACATGTGTATTATTACGATCTCGTGACATTATGCCTCAGTGCCAAGGAACTCTGAATCCACAACACAAACAAATCAAACTATAAACAGTTTTCTAGTCCCCACTGTGTTCATGAGAAGAGATGCCAATGTGTAGCTCAGTCAGGTGCATCTGGTGACTTAGCTTTTTTATTTCACAAGCGACATGTTCACAAGTTCCCAGTGAGCCCTGTGGGCCAATTGAAGACCACACTGGTGTCATGAGATGACAGATGCAGAAGCTCAGCTTCTGACTGAATCAGCCCATATTGATACACAAAGAGCTCTCAGGCAGCTGGCAGGGGGCAGGAATCTGTACAGTTACCCCACTGTAGTGCCCTCTGTGCCCCATGTCTCACTCACCCGCAACAGCTGCCAGTCCTCGCAGACAAACACACTGATGTGGTCCTTGCAGTCCCGCCGCTCGGCCAGAGCCATGTAACGCCCATCTCGGCTGAAGTCCAGGCCTAGTGGCACACGTTCCCAAAGTGTCCACATACAGCCAGCATCGCGCACACCCATCCACAAACACCATTACATTTATATCTTCCAACTAACTATAAATCAATCACTAGAAAGTAATCTGAGGTTTAAAGGCTATTTGAATAACGCAGCTGCAGTATTTATTATACAACATACGACGGGTGCACATCATGTTAGCCTCTGACACACCACTCAATTGTGTATCCTTCTAAAGAGATCACCGCAGAAAACATAACACTGTAACATGCAAGAATAATGATGGAGCAGGTTGCACTGGTGCCTCACAGCTCCTGAGCTGTGGATTACAGTCCAGCTCAATGTGTGTGCAGTTTGCATAGATTTCTACTGGTATTTTGATTTGGTTCAGCTGTGTGTGTGTGTGTGTGTGTGTTCCATAATGGAGTGCAGTGCTGTCCTGTCCAGTGTGTACCATGCCTCACACACGATGCTTCCAGGATAGACTCTGGACCACCGCAATTGCAGACATACAAGATGTGTTACGGTAAAATTAGCAAAGAGAGAAGACAGTTTGGGAAATTCCCCTCTGCGAAAGCGTTCTGAACCCAGCTACATTTTTCAGCCTATGAGGTTTAGAAACATCACTGTGATGAAAAGTGATGACGAAGTCCCACACAGCAGGTCATAATTTCGCTTTCTGCTGACAGGTATGCTTCATTAGCGGGCGTCCTTTAGCGTGAAAGGCCTTGAGTGGACACACCTGCATGGATAGTTGTGCCTAACACAAAAGGTCACAGGTCAGCGTGTAGGACAGACGAGACCCATATACACACACAGACAGGCACATACTCACCCTTCTGACAAGCCTTGGGGTATTTGATATAGGACACAGACTTGGAGCACAGGGACCAGACGGTGACCCTCAGCTGTCGCACAAGGGAGTTGGGGTACGAGACAGAGAGAGAGTGAGAGAGAGAGAAACACTATCACTCAATCCGTGGGCGAAAGCATTTAAACCACATGGAGCCTGTAGCTTAGCGCCTCCGGCCCCCGCACTGCCACACCGATCACCGGACACTTCAGTTCCTGTGCTACCTTTCACAAACCAGTCACCATTATAATTAGCACCCTCACATGACAAGTGGGTTAGTTTTGTTTGACAATGTCTGCAACAGCACCTCCCACAGACTGGTCAGCACTTTGCAAGTTAGTGGTTACATGTGTATGAGGCAACTCTCAATAGAAACTCTTTCACAGCAGGAGAACTGGGGTAAAAATGCAACCAGGGTGCAAACTAGGTTCATAAGTGGCATATAACATGATTACGTAATAACTGAAGTGCACAAAATAATCGTAAGGTGGAGTCATCTTCTCAGAAACTGCACTAAAAATGGTAATAATTTAAATATTCTTTCCCCCAGCACTGTGGAGAACATGATTTGAGGACAACGGAAGTGAATATTTAATTTTTAAACTATTCTCAGCAGTAGGTGCCAGCATTTCAGTTTGAACTTATACTGTTAACTTTATTTCTGTGTTCAGTAGAATTGCTGCCTTACTGCTCCCCGTTTAATCCTCATGCCACTCAGAATAAACAACTGGATCATTCAGAACACAAAACCACTAGACAGAAATATACATAGAAAAATGAACACATACAAAAATAAGTGTTAGCGATGTTTCATTAAGAAAATAAACTGACAAAAATTCCTCAAGAAAATCTTCAGATCATGTCAGAACAGTTCAAAAGTATTTCACAGAACTGTCAGCATCATAATAACTTTGCATCTGCAAACCCAAATATTTAATGCTATTTCATAGTATTTTTTTGCAGTTCAACACCACGCCACTGTGTTGACTAGTTTACCAGTTGAGCATCCATCCTGGAAGGTAAATGAGCTCTGCAACAAGAGGCACCTGATCGCTTGGCTCTGAGATTTAATATTGCAGCACTGTACTAATGTTCCTCAATAAGCTAGTCACTAATGTGCTCCAAAATGTAGCCGCCTCCTGCCCATCCATCAGCCCGTCGCCTTGACCACATACACAATGTGGAGCAGGCCAGCCTGGATGGATATGGACGTGAGCCTGAAAGAAGAGCCAGGAGGACCTGGATGATGGATAAGAGGGCCTTTGATACCAAAACACTTAAAATCAAACTGGAGGGAGGACAGTGCTCCATGTGTTGAAGCACCGAATGACCTTCCTAAAGGGCTGCTAAAGAAGACCACTCCACACATCAAGCCTGTTGTCAAATGCACACTAATGGAATAAAACAACCAGTGTCACACCATCACTGCAAGGTACCACCCTCTTGTCAATGTGACAGATGGTCAGTGCCTTTTTCAAGAGCCACAGACTGTGAGCGACAGAGAAAACACTTGCTTCCCTACGTTCTGAGACATAGGCCCCTTGCCAAAGGATGAGAGCTTGGCAACGGAAGATGCAAAGCAACAGGCTACATCTTGCCCACTAAAAGATGTATGATCCATGGCATGCTGGAGAAAGCAGTGCTGGAATCGGGTCTTTGGGACACCGCTTGGGGAGAGGGGTACAGAGTGTGGGGCACAAATGCCAAGGTTTGATTACGGACCACTTGGTTGCTCCAGCCAAGACACGCATGGTTCACATTTCCATCAGTATTGTAAAACATGATCAGTTTTCAGCACTAAACATGCTCAAAAAAGGCAGGTGTACATCTGAAAGGACAAAAATTGCATTTTTTGTCCTCCCACCAAATCCATTCCTTTCACTCTGTGACAAATTCACATTAGGAAGGGTTTGCTTGTGAAGATTTACTGTTTAAAAAAAAATAAAAAAGACAAAGGAAACCAGCCCATCAAGCTTTATGGGACATTTATTAAACAGCTTACCGTACCACCCCACAGAGGTATTACATTTCACAGGTCAGTAATTTTGCAGTAAACCTGGAAATAACCTCAGCAGCGCAAACAGCACCGTGCTGCAAGAAACACAGACGATGAAGCGCATCTTTAGCATCTCAGATATGTGGGGAAGTTAAATACCAGGCCAGTTTCATTTACCAACCCGGTAAGCTAATATACAGGCATGTGTATGGTGGCCCCCACCCCATCCTACCAGGCTGCGAATATCAACACTGTGAAATGCTGAACTAAAGCAGTCCTGTCACTCAGCCAGCAGCTCTCCTGTGGCTGAGCAGCGAAAAGTATGAGCTGACAGAACCAACAGAGTCTGGAGTCTGCAAACTCAAAGTGTGAAGTGTAACGAAGAGCTGGGGTCTGCTGTCAGACCTTACCGTGGTGGCCTTCTCTGTAGGAGGGATATAACAGCACAGTACACCAGCACCACACTCGCAGGCAACACTTACTATTGTTTGCAGCTTAACTTCAGGTCATAAATCCTTAGCACAGCTCAGGAATACATCCCTGATTCCGCACTATTTTACGTAGACAATAAATACCTTCCTATGCTGAGAACAGTTTCATAAACATCAATATCTTTAATCCTCAGTATAAAAAGTGTCTTTACTTAAAACAAATGAGCTCTGTGGTTTCAGCATAGGCTCCACACACACAGTAGCTTGTCTATCATTTTGGATGAGGATCATCTTCAGTGGGATCATTCAGCAGCAAAGATAAAGCCTTGCTGTTGGTGACGGCAGTAGCCACGTGCACACACACACACGTGCATGTACATACACAAACCACTGTGACCCTGCAATGGACAAGCAGTTAATAATGATGAATAAATTAATTAAAATAAAAAAGACCATATTTGCCTGGGGTACCATGACAACATCCCTGTTATGTCTACCTGTTCTGAGTCTTGAGAGCATTTTATCCTAACAGACAGGTGTAGCTATGGGCAGCAAGCAACATTGTGATTAGAGCTGTTGCCTTCCACTTGAAGGATTCAGGATTTCAATCTATGGTCCCACTGTAGTACCCCTAAATGAAGGTACCTGCCCTGAACAGATACGGCAAAAGTTACTCAATTCTCTCAATGGGTAACATCATTAGCATATAAAGCTAATATTGAAAGATGGTTTGGAGAAACGTGTTGGCTGAGTGGATAAATTAATAAAAACATGCTGTCGAGCTCCCTGTGTTATCCATCCATCCCTTCTGAAGGTCCTGTACTGAACCATCCAGCTGTGCTCGGTCATCAAGAGTGATTCCTTTCAGGGCCCCCTGCTCCCTTCCCAAGGCTCTATGGAAACGATGTCAATAGAGCTCAAACAGGCCCGAGAAGACCCCATCCTGTCCCAGGGAGTCGTGTCAGAGCCTGAAGGCACACAGGCACACACCCACATATCATGTAAGCCAAAGCCATGGGGGAGTGCAGGGGAGAAATGCCTCTGTGAAGGGGCTAAAGAGAGATGTTACTGACATCCATCCCGACTGTTGGTTTGAGTCTTAATTATCATTAAACATTTCAAACAGTATAAAAATTCAGTTCCCTTATTCATCGTTTTATCGCCAAAAGAACCTTGCGCTAGGTCTGTTCACTAAGCTGCTTACAGTTAATTACTCATTTACACAGAAAAGAAAGGAACAGGATCAGTTCATGGTAAGTATCTTGATGAAGCATTTTAGGGTGGAAGTAGGGATTCAAACCCAGGCCGTTAATCACCATGCCACCTGCTGCCTCCTCTTAAAGATCTAGAGAAATGTATTAGGCCTGTTATTTACCACGTTATACCTTCACTGTCATTTATCAGTCTGAACGTACACTTAAATATAGGCTATTAAATAAATGTCATATTAATGTTCTGTGCAAGAGAACAATGGCCAGTAGGAATTTGGGGATGGCGTGAGGCATCTTCACACAGACCTGTCCATCAGCAAAGGATTAGATTGTGTGCATTCCAGCACATAAAACATTTCGAACCAATATAGCCCGATTCTCCCGTTACAGAGTTATAACTCTCCGTGCCACCGATGGGGGACCAGGCCTGTACTGCCAGTGGTCAACTGCTTGAGCGAAGAAGCTGCTTGCGCATGCAGCTTTCTGAGACCCCATACCCAAAATGCTGTGCATTCGCTAGGGGCCAAGGGCTACCTGCCATGAGCACAGATGCCGTCCGCTGCAATGGAAAACCATTATAAAGATATCAGTGTTCACTAATGCTCCTTAACAAAATCTCCCGTCATATTTCATTCAACCTCAGACAGCAAGAGGTCTGAACAAGCAAAACTGTGCTTACAGGGTGTAAACAGATGGGGTGGCAATGGGGATGGGGTGGATAAAATGTTTTCCAAATTACAGAGCTTTGTTAAATAAATTGCACACTTGGAATTACAAATCATATAAAAACAAGTATCTGAAAAGCTTATAAGGCATCAAAATCAAAAGTTGCTATACATACTAATTACATCCCAAAATTAAATAAGTATACATATAAAAGTTAACCTAACAATTAATCATATCTGTGCACCTCACTGTTCCACAATTTTGCAAAACTATAACATAAAACTATTGTTCAATACTACTACAGAGGAAGTTCCCAGAAGCTTTATACCAAAGAACATTTAGACAACACCCTTCACCATAGATTTTTTCATTATTTTATACTTTAAAAGGTTGCACTCACCTTATGGATTACACTGTAACAAGAGCTAAAAATATATTAAAAAAGGCTGTTGAAATTAAATATTCCAGATGTATAACATTTATTTTTATAGTTTGCAGCTAGCACAAAAATCATTACCTCCACAAATTCCTATTCATCTTCTATTCTTTTCTGATTCATCACATAAGTATGTTCAAAATTTTTCATCTTCTCAACACGTACAACATTCTTTACATCCACTTTCATCTCCATAGCAACAGTATGCCTCTTTTTCTGGCACTATAGAATCGTCAACAATCAAAAGTCACTGTCAATGTGTAAACAATGTGAAAAGGAATTCGGTGAGGGCCAGTTCCATTCTTTAACTGTGATTAGATCATTTCAAATCCACACTCATTTGACACTGTTAGCTGCGTGTAGGTAAACCACGTGTCTCGGCGGCAATTGGACTTGCCATGGTCGACAAAGAAAGGAAAACACAGACCGGGGTGACAAGCCTCAGCAGCTGTCCCCAAACAGGCTAATTCAGCATCCTGTTTACAGCTGGCGGGAAAACTGAGCTCTGACACGGACACCGGCCTGGCAGGGCCTTAACGAAACCTTGGCGGGTGAAGGTAAGGTCAGAGCGCTGTTGCTTGGTCCACAAGGTCCAACCAATGACCATGATGGCACTGGTTAGCATCCGTGAGACAGCTCTTAACTACTGAAGAATAATGACATTCATTCACTGTCAGTAATTGCTTGTCCACTCCATTGGTCCAGTGATTCAGGGTCTATCCTGGAACCATAGGGACCGAAGAAGGGTTTACCCTGGACGGGACACTAGTCTATCACAGGACAATCACAAACTCTATTACACACTACTCTTGAAACTGGTGCAAAAACAGGGCAATGTAGAAAGTCAGAGTTAACCTATAACATTCTAAGAAATGTAGACACAAAGAAGCATACCACCAGCAGCCAGCCTCACATCCACCCACCAACAGGGCCCCCTACACCCTCCTGCCCAGACACAGTTGCACGAGGCCTCTGCACCTGTTGATGATTCTTGGGAGTCGAGCTGGGGCGACAGGCGGCTCCTGCTGTGGCACTGAGCCCAGGCGTAATCCAGACAGGCGAGCAGGCAGAATAGTACCCCCCCCATTACCGCCCAAAGCCGTGGCATAAATAAACGCTCTGCCTGCTAGACGGCTGCCTTTTCGCCACAGAAAATGCAGATGTTCATGGCAGGCATGCCACCTTCGACCCACTTCTCAGAATTATGAATGAACAATTGAAACATCAGAGAAAAAAAGCAAACCAATGCATTTTGCACTTTGCAGCTTGTCTCTCATTTATACCTAGAGAGACCATTGTGAAATCTGAAAGGCCTATTTAAAAAAAAAAAAAAAAAAAAAAAACACTGTGTCCAGTTTTTGTACTAACGTACAAATATTAACAGACATTTTTATATTTGCTGAACACGAGGATGTGTCCTAGAAAAGGTGAAAAAAGTGTCCAAGAAACGGTGAGATGGAGTCATGAAGATCAATAACCAGGGTGAATGGAACAAAACGGTGGCTTAAGGCTTTTTCTTTGCCAATTTCTACCAACTTATTGCAGACCTTAAGCTCTCCAGGTCAGGCACTTGGGGGTTAAAGGAACCTCTGGGATGTGAGTGGGCTGCCACCTATTTTGGGGTCCTTACTTACAGGCAGCAACAGTTGACGCCCAGCCAGGCACGAGCGTGGACCTCCTGAGCCAGCACTTACGTGGAACTCAGTGGTGTTGAGGACGTGTCGTCCGTCTGGGCTCCAGCGCGAAGACACAAGCCCCGCGGAACCCTCATCGATCTTGCAGTGCCAGTCAGGCTGCTCCAGGGACCACACCTGAGGGAGAGGACAGCCACCAGACACTGAACTCCGAACGTGCCACCAGCAGACACCTCTGTCCCCTCACACCCCTCACCTGCATCTACTCTGACAACCCCCACCTGATTCCAGCAGCATGAAAGACTGGCGTTGGATACCTCTGCAAAAGTAAGGCGATCCCAATTTTGGAAAATCAATAATACTTTTTCTCCTTTATGGACTGTACATATTATTTAGCTCACTATTTTATCTATTTTCATTCAACATCTCAATGTCTACAGCTCGCTGATCAAGGACAGGAACTTGCAACCTGAAGGCTGATAGTTTGACCACAGGAGAGCACCTGCTCTTGTATCTCCAAGCAAGGAATTTGTGATCTGCTAAATTAAAACATCTGAAGAAAAAAACTGCATGTTGCTAGAGCACACGTCAGCTAAGGAACAAAATAAAAAGCATGTAAGATGCAACAGTCCTTAAGCCTTAAAATTGAGGTGTGCTAAATTGAAGATAGACTGTATACATCTTATATTCTGCACCTCAGTAAATAACCAACACACTAACTTTTCTTCACTACTTTATTACACAATCAGTAGTTTTTTCTAATGTCTTTGCAATTCTTAGTAATTCCTGCTTATCAGATTTTGATACAAAGGGCTTAACAAAATTTATAAACATCAGTGTTGTTACTGAACCAGTTCTGGCTAAATACCTTAGCCAAGGGTACCACAGCCAGAGTTGGGAATGGAGCTTCAACTAGAAACCTTCAGGTTGCAAGTCTATGACAGCGATGCTTCTGTTTGGAACAGTGTTTAGAGATTCTTAAAGCATGGACAGTAATTACTGCACCAAAGCACTGTCTTCCCCTAATAAATGTATTTACATTATTAGTGTTTACATTAAAAAATAGGTATCCAACAGAATAAAACTAAAAATTAAAAAAAGGTCGCTGGGGAAAGAAAGGGTTGATTCGGCTTCCTCAGCCTGTTACCTTCACTGGGACAAGCAGGACCAAACTGAACTGGTATTAAAAAAATAAACAAGTTTTGAGGAGGTGTTCATAACTGAAGCAGCCATACCTGCACCAGTCCTCTCTTGTACATGGCGCACAGGATGAACTGGGAGTCTGAGGACCACTCCACGTGCGCTACCTGGTCCAGGCAGGTATACAGGCGCAGAATCTGCAGGGTGTTGACATCACGCACCACTACGCGGTACTGGACACAGGTGGCCTGTGGGCATGGGAGAGCAGTCAAGGTTGGGGGGGGGGGTCAACACTGCACCACAACACCTCTCCAGCCACGCCCACAAGGGTGGACATCTGTATTAACCCTGGGAGGTGGAGTGTGGTTAAAAGTACTGTAACAGTTCAGTGGGACTGTTTACCGTACCAAACACTTCCCATCTGGCGAGAGCCGGCACAGCTGGTTGGAGTGCCTGAATACCTCCGAGAAGTTCATCTCCGAGCATGAAGGAGCCCGTCTGTCCCTGCCTGCTGCTGTGGAGAGACATACCAAGGCACTTATTGACTCATTAAATAACTACTCCAGAGGCCTAGTTAGGACTTTCCAACCAAAGGTGAGGGTGCCTCCCTCTCCACCTGGTGCTGGGAGAGATAGACTAGTTAATTAACCAATACAATAATTAATTTAGGACCTGACAACTAGAACCTTTCAGCAAGATATGAGGGTAGAAGCATTTGTATCTGCAACTACTGCTTTTGAGAAATAAACCAAGGCACTAGTTATCGATTTATCCAGTTAACTAACTACTTTAGGGCTTCCATGGCCCAGTTAGGATTTTTACAGCAAAACGTGAGTCATTGTTTGTATTTCTAGCTGCTGCTTTGGGGAGACAAGCCAAGGCACTCTTTAGCTAACTAACCAGTTAACTAACTAGTTTCGGTGTCCAGTGGACAAGTTAAAGCCTTTCAAATAGAGATGAGAGTGTCAGTTTGATGAAATACTTCTCACTTGGGCCAGTTTGCACCATTTCAAAGTAGAACTGACAAAAAAAACTTACTGAACGAATTTATTTTAAGCTCTAGTAAAAAAAGGGCTTTTTTAAATCCAGCTAGCATCGTGGTGAGAAACGTTAGCCAACTACGGAACTGCCCGCTACAATGAATTAACACATTAAGAGCTTCAGCTCTCCAGCGTATTAAAGCTAAATGTGAACATAATTTCGCCGCGCTATTTTCTTTGAATCCGAAATATTTGTTAAGGCAGTTAACCCAAAGTACAAGCAGTTTCTAGTTTTACGGGACAGCAGAAAACCCACCAGGCGTCCTCACCGCCGACTCTCCTCTTCAACTGAAATTGTTGTTTAGGAAGTAGTATGAGAGTTTACTTTGAGTGGCAGCAAAAGCAGCCAATCGGCGACAACAACGAGCGTTTGCTTGGAACTATGGGAATGGGAGTTTTTCTCTGATTTGGGCTCACTACAGTAATACTGTACAGTCAGCACATTGTTCCGTTTTTTTTCTTAAATAAAATATGTCGCACCCAGATAAATTGTATTATTTTAACTCTGCACTTTTTACAGCATTATTATATTTACAATCTTCCGATGAGCTTAAATTCGGGAATCATTTCTGGATGGATTGCCATACAATATAGGTGTGCAGACTCACAAACAGTGCACTGTGTAACCTGAGGACTGTACATGCATGTAAATAACGACCTGCCTTTTATTAATAAGATTTGGTTATCATAATAAATGATCGATTCTCCAATATTACTCTAACTAGAAGGACCTAAAAAGTGACGTTATAAGTGCAGCAGTTTAAGAATGACACCCAAATGCAAGGGAACACAGTATTAAGTAATTCAGATTTAGATTCCCGGGCTGGAAGGAGTAGAAGGAAGCTGGAGGTCGGTGTCGCGGACCCCCTCCAGACCCCCCGGCGCGCAAGTGAAGCGCTTCCCGCTCCCGCGCGCTCCAAGGGCGGCTAACACCTCCTCCGCGCGCGCCCCTAATTCCCCCAACCCAACCCAAGGAAACCCAGCCCAACGCGGTCGTGCAGATCCGCGAGCGAAAAGGGCTCGAGGCAAAAGCCCACCCGGCTGATCGAGCTGCTGCGGCACGTGCCAGGAATCCCGACGCCGTGATTATTATTTTACCCGCACACTTTTGGTCCTTTTGTTACTGTGCGGGGAGTTTGGACGGACTAACCGTCGTGTTGCGCCATTCTTCATGGCTTGAGCTCCAGGTGGTTCTTGCAGCTCCCATGGATCATGTCAGTTCATGGCTCCAGGGACTGAGAAGAACTCAGATAAGACCTAAATAATCCTCATATCGTCGACATTTAAAAAAAGAAAAAATTTCCCTGAGGATAAAGTCGGACCTCTGCTCAGTTTGTTGGGTGAGTCCTGTTGGTTGTTTATTTTCAACTGATAATTTGCCTGTTTATTTTTCGCAAGACAAGCATTTTCACTTCACATGTATTAATATTGACTGTTGGTAGAATTATTTATGATATTTTTTTCCAAGTAGAACAGTTTGCGCCTGAGGTCCTCCTCGCAAATGCTGAGAATTTCACTATGAATTTTAAACCTTGCGCACTTATTGCACATATTTTAGCGCATTTTATCATAGCTGTCGTGTTTTAGTGTGCAAACTGCCAACAGGTCATACAAAAGTGTTTTTGTGGCTTTCTGCGATATTCAAAGTTTATATTAATTAGAGAATCTTTTTGTTGACTTTTTTCGCCAGCTGTGACACAAATAAAAAAAAGTATTTTAGACATAGTACCTTAATACGCAATACGATCGCAATGGATACAAAACATCTCGCATCGTTAGGTTCCTGTTTACCGCAGGTAATTGGTACTATATCTATAATGCCTTTATTTAAAACTGTATATGTTAACCGTTAAATTGATGAGTTCTTAAAACGATTTTTATTTGAATTTAATTTCATACAAAATTAAAGTGTGTATGAAATTATATAATAGAGCCTGAAAATGTGAAACCTTTAGACACAAGAACTGCGCATTTGTTTTTTCCGGTTTCCACTTTTCAGACCGGACTTGCTCAATAAAGAAATCAATATTTATGCTAAAATATTGGGTTTTACTGGTCAGAGTACACAGCAGTCATTTTCTGTAAGCAAACACGGTTCTGTGTAAAAGTGATATTTGTGTACGTGTGAAAGTCTAGTCATACGAACGTATTTTGACTCCTCTGATTTTTCTGCAAAAGTGTAAAGTAACCAGATATTTATTACCGCACGTCACCCCTTTTTTGCGAAATAAGTGTGTAAAATGTATGTATTAAGCATATATTCCCACTAATTTAAAAATGGCAAAAATAAACAACTGTACCAATAGTTCCGAGCTGCGGCATGAAGCCTGTAACAAAAAAAATAATAGTAATAAAATCAATCACAACTTTAATATCGACTGCAACCTGTATTTTTTTTATGTAGCCGGATACACACCATTTCAGTAGCTCTAATTATTATGGTTAAAACTGCAACAATAGTTTACTGTTTTTTTGTAAATATAAATATATATGGTAGCTTTATGAACTCTTGTCAGTCCTTTTTGGTGACGTTTGTACAAGTTGTGTTTTATTTTGACGAATGTGGATTTTCACCTAAGATGCGTGCAGAATGACGTCACCGCAGGTTTAAACAGGTGTGAACGGTTTTATTAGGATGGAAATGCGTCAGAATAATGTAATCTATTAGAGTGTCGCGCGCTCCCAGAAGAAGTGCAGCGGTGTTCAGTTGTGGCGGTGCGGGGCGGTGCGGGGCAGGACGGGCCCTTAATGACCCCTGGGAGTCATATGTGCAGCACTGTGTGACCCCAGCGGTTGCCATGGCTGCACCTGTAACAAAACAGGTGAGTCCACATTATTGCACACGCAAGTGGAGGGACAGTGCGGGGCTGCAAGGTGCCACTGCGGTTCAAACTTTTTTTTCAAAAACTTAATTTTTCCACATTTAAAAATGTGAGCAATTTAAAATTTGAGACATTTGTCATCTAAAGTTTTTTTTTAAGTTAAAACACATCATAATAATTTAGGTGACATTTGTGTCTACATTAAGCTATTTACAGTGATTTACCCCCAGAATTTCCCTTCATATTATTATTATTAGAAAGGGTTCGGTCTGCGATCGATTCTTTTTTAACCTACGTAATAAAATATTTCAATTAGATTAAAATAACGCGAACAAATAATTAAACTAATTGTGAGAGAACGTTTTAAATATGACCTACAGGAGGAACAGGAAGTTTCCGCATAAAACGTTCCCTTTAGCCTGTTTGTCATTAGGAACTCGGTGTTCACGTGCCCATTCCCCGCGGGGGGTAAGGTATGAAACAGAGAAGTGGTGTTATCCAGGTGGAAATTGGCTCCTTTATTGACAGGTCAGGTGTAACTGCCGGAGAGGCGGGCTCGGTCACTTGGGGAATAGCGCGAGTCCGTTGAACAGGTGCGGAGTCCTCGGCCCCACGGGCTCCGGGGAGAATGTACTGGAAAATGACACACTTTTATTTTAACATGTATATTTAAAAGATCGATGACATTGTTATGTTTTTACAGATATATTTAGTTTTTTTAAACGCTTCACAGTGTTGGCTATTTACACAGATTTACCCATTTATACAGATGTGTCCTTTTTAACCGAGCAATCCGCGGTAAGTACTTTACTCGGGGAAACTGCAGTGGGATTCGAACCAGCAGCACTGGCCACTACACTCCGTACTGCCCCAGCCATCACAGGTTTCTCCAAGACGACCAACAATGTTAGCATTGCGCTTTAAGAAACTTATAATGATTTATCTGTTTATACAGCTGGGTAATTTTTACTGTGTCAGTTCGGGGTCAGTACCTTGATCGAGGTAATACAGCAGGAGATGGGATTCTATCCTGAGTCTTTCGTAACAGGACAAAGGCAAATCATGCAAGGTTGTGCACATCTCTGGAACTAAGGCATTGGAAGTTTTTTATTTAAATTTTTTTTGTAAAAGGTAAATTTCTTTTTCCGTCAAATATAGTTAATATTGTATATATCTATGTATGTATGCAAAAAGTACAAATCCCTGCTGAAATTTCGGGATTTGTTGCCGACGAGACCTTTCCTTGCTTTTCTGACCATTTTCCGTTTAATAAGATCGTAAAATAAACAATAGTTTTTTTAACGCGCGCGCGCACACACACAAACCTAATACTGTATATTAAGTCGCACTGGAAAAAGACAATAGGACAATAACAATAATAATAATAATAAACGATAAATTCTGTATTTTCTCAACAATTTGTCTGTATTTTATGAAACATACATGCAGTGGTCCGTCATCATGTCACAACAGTCATCATCTGATGCCTTCAAGTGACAATGACGTGTTCATCTCTCGCGCGCAATTTGCACTTCCTGACTGCGCAATTGGCGAGGCCGTCTAATCGCTTTCTCCCCTTTATTTTTAATCTTATTTTTACAGAAAACGTGTCCAAACAGGCGCTTATTATGCCTGTTCCTGTTGCACAAATAGCTGCGGGAAACATCTCAATAAAGCTCAGTCCCAAACTGCCACTTGTCCATCAGGGTAGAAAAAATAATTTTCTTTAAATCAGCTGCATGACGGCTAAGCAGCGCGCGACACCTTCCCACCATATATAATCGATTAAAAAATTATTTATAGGTCGCCAAAGTATGAATATAAACGCCGGCAGAGACACTTTTGCAGAATAGGGCGCGTTTCCTACTGTCCGCACGCGCGCGTGCACACACACACACACACACACACACACACACACACGCACGCACGCACGCACGCACGCACGCACGCACGCACACACACACTCTCTCTCCTCCCTGTCCTGCAGCTGAACCCGGCCCACGTGCCGCCCCGCCAGCCCGCATCCCGCTCGCGCTCCCGCGCTCCCGCGCGCTCAAACCTTTGGCACAGTTTGTGACTCGCCGATGGCTGTTGCCATGGAGACGCGGGACGCCGCCGCACACCGCATGAGTCGGTAAAAAATACGCGTTAAAGTTGCGGTTGGAGAGGCGGAGGGCGGCTGCGAGCTGGACAGTAAGTCTCGTGCCTTATAATAACGGCTTTTGAAGACGCGACATCTTTGATTTTCCTCACAATGCATTTTTATAACTCGGACTAAATGCTGTTTCCTGTTCGTAGGGTTTCTTCGATGTGAAATAAATGTCCTCTGTGATAAAATGCAAAATCTTCGTCCGAGACAATAGGGAAATTTTTACAGTAGTGTATAAAAAAGATTTTCCATAAATATTTGTATATTTTCGCCTTAATAAACGCTGGACACGAAGCACCAACACGGTACTGTGGCTCTTGAACTTTGCTAATGCTCAACACCCCATCTGCCGCTTCCGAAGTCTGCATGATGTAATCGTTATAAACATAAATATTAGCATATTTAGCATCATATTTATATCTGTTTTACTCTTTTCTGCGTGTTCCTGTTAAACCTGTTAGTTCTTTGTTTATGTACAACATTGCACAGCTCATCATTTCATCACAAAGAATGGGGGCACAGTTCATCATTTCATCATACAGGTTCTTCACCATTTCATCATAAAGAATGTAGGCACAGTTCACCATTTCATCATACAGGTTCTTCACCATTTCATCATAAAGAATGTAGGCACAGTTCACCATTTCAGAATGTGGTCACAGTTTACCATTTCATCATAAAGAATGTAGGTACAGTTCACCATTTCAGAATGTGGTCACAGTTCACCATTTCATCATACAGGTTCTTCACCATTTCATCATAAAGAATGTAGGCACAGTTCACCATTTCATCATACAGGTTCTTCACCATTTCATCACAAAGAATGTAGGCACAGTTCACCATTTCAGAATGTGGTCACAGTTCACCATTTCATCATACAGAATGTGGTCACAGTTCACCATTTCATCATACAGAACGTGGGCAGAGTTCACCATTTCATCACATAGTTGATCATATGGACACTGTTCATAGTTTAGGTTTTTACCCTAAACCGATACAGGAAAAATCCCCATTTTGTTAAACTGGGTAAAATATTGTATAAAGGCATCATGGAAGCAACCAAACAAGGATAATATAATCTCTGCATATTCGTCTCTTTCTGCTCTTTCTGCCAAAAACCAAACCCAGTTTTGCTGAAATACTTTAGTTAAGCTGAAGTTGACAAAAATACATAAAAGTAGCACAACTTGTTTTCCTTGGGACCTCCGTCCACGTCAGGGTATCACAGCTGTCATATTCATATTGCACCTTGTTTTTTATCGTCATCCTTTTATTTCAGTATCCATGGTCAGTGTAAGTAATCCAAGACCATCTCAGTCCAAATGCTTGATACTTGACGCTGTGCTGGGTGTCAGAGTGAGACCTGGCCAGCAGGTGGCGTAGTGACTTAAAATCTGAAGGTTTTGAATCTGAATCCCTGCTCCTGCTGTGGTACCCTGGTCCAGGTACTTACCATGAATTAATACAGTAAAAATTAGCCAGCGGTATAAATGCATAAATCAGTGTAAATGTACAAGCCTGTTGACTTAGAGAAAAGAGTCAGATAAATAATTGTTTATGATAATAGACTGTTCCTGTTTCACAACACTGAACGGACTTTGCTGAGCTCAAAAAATAGAACACAAAATAAACATTGTCAAAAAAATGCCTACAAATGCAGTCATTTAAAATATTAAGGTTTTAATTTAATTCATGGCACTCGTTTTACAAATGAACATTATTACAAACCTTCAGTTTTGCACAACAGTATTTGGGAATGAAAGGTTTGCTGTGAGTTTCCTGGTTCTGCTGGGCTTGACTGAATGAACTATTTTCATGACTGTTATAAAACAGGCAATTAATTGGTTAATACTTTCAAACTACTTGTTGGTTCAGAAATAGACACAGCTGGTGAGACTCGTCCTGTGACGACTCCTCCTTTACTGTCCTTCCCCTTTCCATGATTCTGTCCCTCGGGGGCCAACCGGGTAATTGAAATGGTTGGTGATGGTGGCACAGGTGAAACGAATGGGGGGCGGGATGCCCCCCTCACTGTTCCAATGAGTTCCATGTGCCCCCCACGTTTAGTGCAAAACTCCGGTGGCGTCACTGGACAACATCATATTGTTGTCACTAATTTTTTTTAAAAATAATAATAGCAATATTGGAAAGAAACTGAACTGATGCAAATTTATCATTGAAACTTTTTAAAAAACGGATTAATAAATAAAATAACGTTTTGGCAGCATTTCAGTCTGTTGTACCTTTCAGCAGTGTATTCACTGGCTCAGCAAAGTACCCATTAAGTATAAAACTGTAAAACACATTTAATACTGCAATCACTGCATTTTGGTTTATTTCAAAATAAGTGATTCAGGCTAAAAGTCAACATTTTCATGAGGATTTGCAGGTTATGTCATTTAAAATCCTGCTAGTTTTGCTTTAATTCAATATGCACTATTTTGTTGTTCTGTACTGCAGCTCATCCAGCTATCACATTTATTGCATTTTATTTAGGGTCATACATTTTTATTCTGAATATTCTTAATTTGTTTTAAGTTGAATACCCCCAGCAACCCAAATTCAAAACGTAGTATTCTTTTCAGTTTAAATAAGAAGGTATGATCCATCTTTTAAAAACTCTTTAGATTTTTCCATTTTTTCTGTCTTCATCTTTATTAGTAAAACAGGGTTTTCCAAAGTTAAAAAAACCACAAGAGGGAGCCACTCATGTTGAATCACACAATAACACAATTTGGACAAACCAGGTATTTATTTAATTGAATTAAAGGCATAAGTCCATGTAACATAGGAAAATAAAAAAAATGAAGTGAGCTGACTAAACTATTTTTTCATAGGGGGAAAATATACAAAATATATAAGCTGCAAGTCAGATATTTCCTCCTTTTTTTGCTCCACCGCCAGCTCACAGAAACAAAAAAAAAACAGAAAAAGCAACAACATGGTGCAAGTATGTGGACAATGTAAACAAATTCATAATCAACATACATGTCAAGGAGAAACAGAGGCCTTGTGTTTTTTAGTCATAATTTGCCTGCCGGAAGTGTTTGCAAATTTTCCAAACAGGACAGCAAATGGTGTTGGAACTTCTAAAATCTGTGGTCGACCAAATTCTAATAAAATCCTTAATCTTTTCTAATTTAACCAGCAACATATGATCTCTAAACCAAAGTGAAGCTTTAGGTGTGTTTGGTGATTTCCATTCCAGCCAGATGCTTCTCTGTACCAGAAAGGAGGTGAAGGTGTTTTTTTTTTTGTTTTATTGGTCATCCCTCATTCATCCAACATCACCTTCTGTGTGAATTTATCACGTGTAGCAGTGGAGTTGCAGGGCTTTTGAGGGGGGATCTGCTCAGCACTCAGCTCCTTGGGGACCCCCGGCAGGCGGGCCTGGGCACGTTGGGCTTGGCGGCACCCTGAGATCTGTTCCCAAGACGCAGCTCACGGGGGGACTGGGGGGGGGGGGGTGCAGCCACCTTTTTAATCACAGCAATTCTCTGTGTGTTTGTGCCCTATGGTTCAGGGATGTGGTGATGTGGGGGGGACGAAGCTTTAAAGGTAATTTTACATGGGTGTAAACAGCTGTCTTGTCTGCCGCAGAGTGGTCTGCCCCACGGTGGATTACCTGTCCGCCAAGATGTCCCAGTCCTCATCCGCAGACGAGGGGACCACCTTTGAGCACCTCTGGAGCACCTTGTGAGTCCAGCACACAGAGCCCTTTAAGACACAGCAGCCAAACCTGACTGTGAAGATCAGCCCCTGACTGCCTGTCTCATGTTATACTAACAGTTGCACTAAAACTAACAATAGAAAGAATCACAGACACATTTGTGTTGACGCCACATTTCCCTTTTAAATGAATTTGTTTATTGTCCCCTTCAGCCGTATATTTACTGGCTCAACAAGTGCCCGTCCATATTACGCATAAAACTGTAAAACATGCGAGCCAGTTAACACCAACACTTTTAATACTGTAATTACTGCGTTTTGGTTTATTTCAAAATAAATGTAGTTTACGATAAAAGTCAACATTTTTGTGATGATTTGCAGGTTACGTAGTTTAAAACCCTGCTGGTTTTGCTTTAATTCGGCATGTGCTGTTTTGTTGCTCTGTACTGCAGCACATCCAGCTATCACATTCGGTATTTAAGCTTTTTATTTAGGGTCATGCATTTTTATTCTTTCTGAATGTTGTTAAATATTCAAATATTTCTTGAATATTCTAATTCTTTCCACGAGTTGAAAAGAACAAATGTTTTGTGCAGTCTTATACGCTCTCTAGTCTATAATTGCTGCAAACAATTGTGTGGTACTGATCGAAAGAATCCGCATTATTGTCCAAAAATTAAAGCAGAAAAAAAATATTTTTCTTTTTTAGGGCAACATTCTTTCATGTTTCTTTAATTCACTGCAGTGTGGCAGAAAATGACAGGAAACTATCATGTGTCATACATGGATCTGGGTTCCCCTTTACTGTATTATTACCCTGCTGTCCCGTATTATAATGTGTACAGCGCCTCCATCTGTGCTTTTATTTAACAATTTAACACCCTCACTACTCGTGTTATATTGTTGTTATTAAATACCGCATGCAGTAAGTAAGAGTAAATAAACAACCTGGCCAGAGCATGAGACTAAAGACCCGCTTGACGCTTCCAGGGAGCCGGACAGCACCTACTTTGAGCTTCCCCAGGGTAGTCACCCGGGCAACCATGAGACCCCCAGCAGCCTGCCCCCGAACCGAGCAGAGGTCTGCATGGACGTCTTCCACATGAGGGACATGAACGAGACTGTCATGGTAAGGAGAGGTTTTTCATGTTCGCCTAAAGGAACAGCTCTGTGGGAATACAGCACCACAGTGAAATATTTCGGAATATCTTAAAAGTCAAATATAAACGTTTGTCACTGGAGTGCGGTGGGTGGCATTAATGCCTCACCCACCCCGGCCTCTAGTTTTAGACGTGGATTCGATTCCGGCTCAGTCTGTGTGGAGTTTGCGTGTTCTCCCCGTGTCTGTGGGTTTCTTCCACGGGCTCTGGTTTCCTCCCACAGTTCGAAGAGATTTTTTTTAGACAGATTAGTGACCCTAAATGGCCCTCAGTGTGCATGTTTGCCCCGCCTTACACTGTTTACTTCCAGGATAGACTCTGGACCACCATAACCCTGCTTTGGATAAACAGTTATTAATAATGGATGGATTTTATTAAAAGTGTTTGTCATCTGGTGACAGTTTGGCCAAAAATGATGTCTTAAGGTGTCCCAAACAAACACACACACACACACACACCCCTATACCTGCACTATTCGTCAGCAGCAGCACCGCGCCGGGTTTCCCTCCCAAATCCTTGCACTTCCCTCTTTTTTTCCCTCGCTTCTCCGCTCTTTTCCCTCCCCGTGTGCTGAACACAGCAGGCGTTGGTGACGGGGGATTAAGTGGGAGGTTAACACTTTAATTAGAGACCGCAGTGGGCAGGCGGCCCCAGACCTGCTGCCTCCCCATCTGGGCCCAGGGGCCTCAGTCGCTCCTCATACCCCTCCGGGCCACAGAGAGGGTGGAAATCCTTTTGTGCTGAGAGGATCGAGTCCGGTGCTCCCGGCCATAGTGATTCTTATAATTGATTGTTTATCCAACACTTTTCTCCAAAGCATCTTATAATATTAAGCCACTTGCAGTGATTTACCCATTTACACAGCTGGGTCATTTTCAGTGTTTCAGTCCTGGGGAAGGACCTTGATCCAGGGTACAAGAGCAGGAGTGTGATTTAAACCCAGGTCCTTCGAACGCAAGGCAGTGGCTGTAACCACCATGCCACCTGCTAGCCTATGGTTTCGTAAATCATTTTAGACCATGTGGATCGTGTTCGTTGGTTAACTTTATCACAGCCCTGCGTGTCGTGATGTGTCCCGTGTGTGTGTGAAGACTGAGCAAAGGGGAGACCGTGTCGCTGCTTCATTATTGCCCTGCGTGGTAGAAACGGCATAATAATACTGCTGAATGAGCGTAGAGAATAATATAATTGTGATTCCTCCTGTTGTTTAGAAACATACCTGCATCACTTATGCCCTGTGAGGCTGTTCTTGCACAAGCGCTTTGTCAGTGAAGCCAGACCGTTTGATCTTCTTGCTTTTTCTCACTCTCCCTTCTTGGACAGCAAATCTTCTGCAGTTGGACACACGATAATAAAATAAAGCTTAGGGTTGTGTAACCGGATTTTGTTCTTTGTGTCCCTTTTGCCACCTTGAACCTTTAATGTATTGAGATCAAGCAAGAAGCGAAGCTGATTTGACCAGGTATGATTATCACCAGGTGTTGCCATGTTTCAAATGGCTTCAATCCGTGTTTTAAAACGACTCATTTCTCCTGGTGTAGTTTGGTGAACAGGTCTTAGCCAGTGATTTAGTTTAAAAAATAATCTCCCCTGTTCGCCACACAGTTGGTATAGTCCAGTACATCTCCGGCAAGTCTGGACCTGCCGGGCAGGTTAATGAATAGTCATGAGAAAAAAGGGGGAGGTGCCACGTTTGTTGTTAGATGCGAGCCCGGTGTGAGGGCCAAGGGAGACGGGCGAAAGTTGAAAAGGGGGACCGAGCCCTGCTCGTCCCCCCTCACGCCCCGGAGCGTTCCCGCTGCCCCCCGTCCAGAACCCACCCCCCGGCTCGGACCCGGGCTCCTCTCCCTGGCTCCTCTGCCCGCCCGCCAGCCCGGGCCCTGCTTGGCACCTCACTCCCGCCCCGAGGGGCAGTTACCATGTTGTACGTTAGTGACCCGGCACAGCAGCGCAGCACGGTAGGTGGGACTCTCTCCAAAAGCACCGCCGGTTGTGTCACGCGGGAGGTATCGATGCGTTCCTTGGTCACCTTCAGAGCGGGTGTGTGGACGGGGCAGGCTGCAGGGTCGTGTTACTGCTCCTTCTGGAATCATGCAGGCACCTTGGAGGACCTTTCTGAACAAGCAGCAGGAACCGGAGGGTTTATCTCCCAGCTGCCTTGAACCTGGAGCCAAGACGGCCGTCATGTGCCGCTTCTGCAGCTCAACTTGTGTCTTAAATACTATAATGTAATATAGGTGCAAGGACCTGAAGATAAATCAGGGTTGTATGTGTTCACATTAACAATACCTGCATTTAGCAGACTTTTTTAAACTTAGACTATTTGAATGTAGATTGTCTCTGCCAGTGGTTTCCCAGGAGTTGTTTAGTTGTTTGACGAGTTATTCTGAACTTCTCGATTAATATAATGGAAGTTCCGCCACTGTTAACTGGTGAGTTTAAGCTGGAGTTTGTTACTTCTGTCATAAGTCATTTTTGTGCTGTTATGAGTCATATGTGGCAAATACCTTTATCACTATTTAACCTTGCCGAATTCATATTCCTCTATAGTTTTTGAAGAAAATGTTCAGTTTTCATCGCGTCTGACAGACTTGAATGTATATTTTAAGTGTTCAATGAGAATTAACATACATGGAGGTTTATAGACCTGTGCATCCAATTGTCAGTTTTTATTGGTCTCCATAATATGTTGCTTTCATTAACCAAATTGCTAAGTAAGAATTAAGTCAGAACATGAAAAATAGACAATCTGAATATGTATGTAGCAGAGCAGAGGTGTCTTGGTAAATAGTGACAGTGTGGAGTTACCAGGTGTGCGCGTGTGTACCTGGTGACCTCTCTCACCTGAGCTGTGGCTGTAATTCACAAGTTGCACAGCAGGTGGTGCACTTCTCGCACCATTCTCACCAGTTTCTGTGCCTTTGCCTAACTGTCTTAACTTGCAATAAACCCAGTATATTTTACCAGAGGACAATTTTGTAAAGATTCCCCCCGGAGAACACGGTCCCTTTGAAAGGAGGCAGGTTGGTTTTTATTTCAGCACCTTTATGTCTGCAGTGTCAAATGTGTGTGTGTGTGTGTGTGTGTGTGTGTGTGTGTGTGTGTGTGTGTGTGTGTGCGCGTGTGCGGAGTCTGGTCTTCATCCGGCATTCAGCCTTCTGTGTTACACAAACACAGGTGTTTTTTGTCTTTTTTCCAGTTTGGAAATTTGCGCACCATTATAGCCGGCCGCCGCTCGATAAACATCTTACGCCACACGAGTGAATTTATTTGTGTGTTTGTCGTGTGCTGAATTGTGAAAATCTAATATTGTTTCCCATGGGGTTTTATAATAAAAACACTGAAATAGTGATTATCACCTCGCGTCAAAATGAATTGATTCTGTAATTTTTTTGAATTTCATAACTGGGACTAACAACCTATTTCTAGAGGCAGCTCATATTACATGTGGTTTTGTATTATTCAGATTTTTATTTTTTATATTCGGCTCATCATTGTTCCCATTTGGGCCAGACAAACAGTTGCATATATAATTAGGGCGACACAGTGGTGCAGCAGGTAGTGGTGAGCTGGTCCCTCAAAGCTTCTCAGCCATGAATGGAGTTGGCATTTTTTCCCTGTGTCTGTGCAAGTTTCCTTCCACAGTCCAATGGCATGTGTTTCAGCTGGAATGGTGACTCTAAATTGCCCACAGTGGGAGATTTTTGGGCAAATGAGTGTGTGAGTGAATAAGAGTATTTGACTGCCCTGTGTGCCCTGCATCACACCCTGGCCTTCTGCAACTGGCTCTGGATCACCACTGGACAACCAGTCATTGGTAATTGATGGTTGGATGGGATGGATGGATGGATGGATCATAAACAGAAGATGGTGACCTCCGACCACTCTGGCTGTCCAGTGCAGGATGACCGCACGCCTTTTCAGTGGGATCTGTGGTGGGACGCTGCTTGACTGAGAGACACCCAGCGCTGCGGTCTGAAACATGCTTGGGGGCGAGGCCCTCTGAGCCTCAGGCTGCGATACCCATTTTTCAGCTTTTGTTCTCCTTCTTTGCATTGTTGGGAGGAATTTTCTCCTAATCCATCAGGCACATGTGTCTGCAGCAGCAGACAGCTTCTCTCCTTGCTGTGTCGGGGCTTGTTTGCGGGGCATGCTGGGACGCGGTAGCTTCCCCGCTGCGCGCCACCACGTGTGCGGTTAGCGTCTATCCCCTGCGTTCCTCGGATTAACTTGTCCGTGTTTTTTTTTTTCTAAGGAGCAATGGATTTGGCACCATTTCGTTACCTTTCCTTGGAAACTCCCTGAAAAATTCCTGCAACGGGGTGAGGACAGCGGTCTTTAACTCCCCTGAATAGGTACCAGGATTTGTCCCCCCTACATCCCCCCCTCCAATTCAGTGGCCCATAGAAAAATTTTCATGCTTTTTCATTAATCATTAGTTTTGATCACACCATATAAAGAGAAGAATGCAGCTCTTGATCGATGCCATTTGAAAAAAATTGCAGTAGTAGCAGAAGAAGGTAGCATTTCTTTTTGTTCATTTCTGTGCCCACAAGGAGATAACCTTACTGAATAAAGCAGCAAAAAAAATTTTTTTTAAACATTATTTATTTGGCTGTTGCTTTGTATCAACACAGCTTACAATGCTAGGTTTTCTACTAAGATATGGACAGTGATTTACCCATTTATACAGCTGGGTAATTTTTACTGTAGGTACCTTGCTCAAGGGTCCTACAGCAGAACCCATGATTTGAGAGCAGGACCTTATGATTGCAAGGCAACCGCTGTAACCAGTATGTCATCTGCGGGACGTCTAGTTATATTACTTTGTAGGTGTATAGCTTGAGTATGTGGATGGAATGGGTGAAACCAGGTTTGTGCAGAAGCTCCTTTGATTGTTGTTACCACCGCATGTGTACATTGGGTCGTCTTTGTGTTTTCCTCCAGTGGGTCATGTTTAATACCACAGCGATAACCCGCCTTGGCCCCTTTGAAAAAGCGCTTCTTATCGCTGGCTTCTGGGTGAAGTTCTACAGCCTCGCTCAGGGGCTCCAAGGTCATACGTCTGCCTGAGAGGCCCACCCTTTTGGCCCTCAATGGAAACACGCAGTCCTCTGGTTTATGAGTCAACATGATTGGATCATGTTTGACGGCAAAACCCTGCAGTCCGCTCTCTTTGTTCGGTTCTGATTTCTCGCCAGGCGGCCTTTGTCAGATGTTCAGCGCCAGTGAGAAACATAAGTCCGCTTGCAGGAGAGAAGTTTACGTTCACAATCGTCACTCGGTTAAGACATTTGATGTGGAAACGACGTGCCACATCTTCCTGGCTCTTCTGCAGGAGGTGCCGAGATTTAGGTTACGCCGTGCTTTCCGGTTGGTCCCGTACGCATGTAGCCCGGGTTGGTTTTGTGTACTCAAACTTTTGATTGTGTGGCACCACACGCAAATGCTCGCTGGCACGGTGTAGGAACTTGCTGGAACTTCACGATGCCCACCACCTCGCTTTCTACTATCTGCCTTTTTTTTTTTTTTTTTTTTTTTTTTTGACTTGT
>UFQX01000189.1:449560-774299 GCA_900497675.1 Arapaima gigas | reverse complement strand
TTTTTTTTTTTTTTTTTTTTTTTTTTAATATTCACCACGGTACCACGATACTCAGACCATCCCGGCAGCACAGCCCCACCTGTATATGGAAGCCCACTATCTTTTTCTGTTTGACCTTTGATCCTTGCTCTCGTTCCTCTTTCTTCTTTTGCCTTTTTCCCCCTCCGTCGCACAATCCCGACAGCCTGTGTTTACTTAGCCGAGGCCTCCGGAGAGTGTTTCCTTGCAAGTATCTACCTGCACCGGTGTTGTTGTCTGGGTTAGGGCATGTCATAATCAGGGCAACATGTGCTTTTGTTTTTTCGCTCTGCTCTCCGCTCACACTCGTGCTCCATTGGCCCCCGTTGCCCAATCTCATTTGGGGAAGGGTGCCGTGTTAAACGCTGCAGAGCACATGTTGGAGAAGGTGAGGAGTGTGTGAGCAGAGTGTGTGCGTCCCACACACCTGGAAGGGCATGCGAACCCTACCCTGCCCATTTTACGGCACTCCTGGATTTTTCGTTTTGGTCGGTCATCCTGTTTAGCTTTATTGGGGGAAACACTGCTGTCTTGGACGATGTACTATGTGAAGAAGAAGGTAATGATTTTGATTTTTTTTTTATTAAGTACACTTTCAGTTTTCTGAGTTCATAGGACTTTTTAGACTTATTGATTCATTATTACACCAAATCTGAGCTGCTCACATTTGCACTGCATATGGGGGGGGAGGTTGTGCTGATAATTTGTTTATGAAATAAGATGTATATCTATATATGATTTGATCACTTTGAACTTTAATCATCGCTGCTATTCAAGCTAACAGTTCCAGAAATAAAATTTCAGTAGATGCTAACTGTAAGGCCACTGTTACCGCTGAATAGTGGCAATATGGAACATTGAAGTAAGTTATATAAGTTCATTATAATATACATATTATTATTGCACAAGCATTGTCGCTGTCACCTGAGCATCACATCTGGTTTTAAGTCTTTCCCTGTTTTGCTAGTAATACGTAAAAATTTATCCTCACTGTCGTGATTTCAAATATATAGGCCTCTGTCTCTGCTGTGAAATCCTTCACAGAAATGCACCAAATTGGTGAATTATTTAATCCTGGCGTACTAAAGCGGCCAAATTTGATTTTTTTGTCAGCTGATAAAGTATACTCTGCATGTAGATGCGGAGTCTGAGCCCTTTCAGAGGGAAGTCCTCGTGACTGTTTTGCCGACTTGGTGGATGTCTACTCCGCAGGTTTCTGGGGCGGTCATGACGCTTGGAGTGCAGGACCATGTTCTGATGAAGGTGTTCCGAGGGGCTGGGGGCTTCGGACAGGACGGATCAGAGCACAGTGGGAGGGGACCAGCTTCCGGGGTGGGGAACGGCAGGCAATTAGGCCAGGAATCGATTACGGCTATGTTTTACAAGCTTGGCACACCTCAGGACGGGTTGCCTGCCCCTTTAAATGCACCCGGGTGTAACCGGAGCCCGACAAGTCAAGTGGATGTGTTCCAAACCCCCCTCTATCTGTGTCTATCCTCCGCCCCCTGTCCCGGCCCTTCAGTCCCAATACAGCCTCCTGAGCAGCAGCATGGAGCCGACGCTGGCAGGCCGAGCGGCCCCTGGCAGCCCCTATGGCTCCGAGCATGCGTCCAGTGTGCCCACGCCCTCGCCGTATTCGCAGCCCAACTCTACCTTTGACGCCATGTCGCCGGCGCCGGCCATCCCCTCCAACACGGACTACCCCGGGCCGCACAACTTCGAAGTCACCTTCCAGCAGTCCAGCACCGCCAAGTCCGCCACGTGGACGGTGAGTATCCTGCCGTGCCCCCTGCACACACCCCGCCTACCTGCTTGTCACAGTACAAGCGGCCAGAATGCTGACAGGGCAGTGGGAGGGAATTATTGTTATTATCGTTATTACGGTCATCATCACCACTCACACACACCCTCAGGACATGTAGCTCCTTAACGCAAGGGTCACACACACCTGTCTATCGATCTGCCATCCCTCCAGTTGGTGTCTTCCGACCGGGATGTGCGCATAAGTTTAGAGTGATGCCGTTCGGCTTCGGCAGTGGTGTCCCTCAGACTGGGAGAGGACAGCAACCCGCGGTACACTGATGGCACCTGTGCCACACATTCATCTGGGGCAAATATTGGTTGTCTAGTTGCTCGGCACCTCTCCAAAAACAGATCTGGCACTACTCCACTTCAGACCTGCCTAATCGTTCTGCTAATTTGCAGTTTGAAAAGCAATGCAATTATCACCCGGTAAATATATATCATCTCGCTCTCGTGTCATCATGTCGCACGCTGTCAGCAGAGATCACTGCATCTTCCACTGATGTTCCGATTCATCCGTGCTGGCACAGATCTGTTTACATTATAGATACAACCTATTATTTTAGGTAGGTCCTGTATATTAAGATTGAAAGATTGACAGGTGTAGGGAAAAAAAACTTATTTTAGTGAGAGCTCTTCTAAAATTTGGACCTCCAAGCTACGGCGTTGCACTTTCATTTTTATTCTCACATTTAGACGTGAACAAAAGGAGGATAAGGTGGATTAAAAATCTGTGTTCTGTGCTTACGTTGTGGTCTAATACCTGTTTGCTAAGATTTAGGCAAAAGGCTCTTTTAGCCCCGTAGGGTCTGGGAAAGGTGTCAGTGCAACCTGAGTGCAGGTCAATGAGTGCATTATCTTTGCATTCACCTGTCCATCAGCGGAACGGAGCCGGCAGCAACAGGGACCCACGCAAGGTGCAGGGAAGAGAGACCCCTGAGGCGGAGGTGTCAGCATGAGAAACCAAATCACAACACATGCATGACAGGGCCGTCAGAGATAGGCTTTGGGGGGCGGGGATATTTACACCAAGTGGACTTAAACTTTTCTCATGCACAAATGGACCATATCGACGGGGAGATCATTTGTGCGTGAGAAAAGTTTAAGTCCACTTGGTGTAAACATGCCCCCCCCCCCAACATTTTACATGCGGTGAACAAGTTCGGTCAGGAAATGAGGTGCCATGTCTTTCCAGCTCTTCTGCAGCTATTCCCAGAGATGTAGGACACTTGTGGGTCACAATGTTTTCACTCTTCTGCCCACTATGACCCATACAGCTATTGCCCCAGCTGTCTGAGTGTACTCACCCTTTACCGTGGTACTGTACCCTACAGCTGATCACTACACTGTAGCTGTATTAAGAGCTCATAGGTTTGAAAGAAGGGCTGTTTTCCATCCATCCATCTGTGTAGCTTTTGATATAGCAGTAGCTCTCAGTAGCTCCAACACGGGAAACTGTTCAGACAGAATCAGCGCTGTAAAGGGAAATCTGGCTCGATAAGTGTTGTTTACTGTTGTGTTAAGAGCAGCTTTGATAATATCTGGAGTTGATTAACTAGAGGGCAAGTATCTCAGCATCTAGAGGAGATGCCCCAGTGTTAAAGTATGATGTGAAACTGGCAGGACGGTGGTGATCAGACAGGACAGAAGAGCGGCCGATCATTTCTGTCCCAGGCTCTTTAATAGCACTATTAATTATGCCCCCCAAGGAGCAGCTTGCTGCCCGCTGTCCTTTATACCATCATTTTGCTTTGCTGTGGACCTCCATTATTCTCACCCCTTTTGCCAAAGCAACAGTTCACTAAAAGAAGACAAAACGTGTGAGGAGTTTTATCAGTGAACGCTTTGCTGTCAGCTCACCTTTAGAAAATGTCATTAAATTATGCTGGAAATAACACACCAGGTCTTTTGATGCCTGGCTGATAAGGTGTCCCCCTCATGAACATTTGCATTGTCTCAGCTGAGGTGTCTTTTTTTAAAAAAAGGAATTCCTCTCTTGCTAAATACACATCTCTGAGCGCTAGGTACGTGAATGGCAGCCATGCTAATATGGCCTGGGCCCCTGTTTATCTTACTCTCAGATTACCACGATTGAACAGCGTTTTCAAGTGTCCACTGCTGTGGAAATTCAACCTTTCCACCCCCCTAACCCAGTAAACAAATGGAAATATACATTCACTTTTAGCAAAAAAATCCCACGTTCACAAGTAATATCTGTACGATATTTGCAGTGCAGGGGAAATATGTGAGCAGATAGTGTTCAGGTGACAGTAACACCTGCTTTGTGCCCCAGTCACACTGGCTGACTGACCTTAGTCTGTCAGCAGCCTGACCTTTCGTAACTGGAGCCCATTTTCCTGAGTTTTGGGTCCCACTTGGTCTGTTTGTGTGATCAATTGATGCGGGAACTCGGAGTTCGGGATCCTATGGTGAGGTAAAGTGATATCCAGGGAGTGGATAAAGGTCACCAAAGGGGGCCCTGGTCCGGTTCCTCATTCCTCCCTCCCAGCATCGCCATCACCGACACCTTTTGCTCAGGTCCATTGTCACACATCGGCCAGCCAAGAGACGCTCCATTCTCCTGCCACACCCTCGAACCTGGGCTGCTAGCCCCCCCCCCCCCGCGCCATCCATCCATCAGTAGTGCTGAAAGGGAAATGGCACCGCTGGGTTTGTCCTGTTAGTGAGAGCGAGTCTGGAGTTTCACAGCCTTTGTTTTCGTTCCAAAATTGAAACGAAGTTTCAAACATCTCCTCACAATGCCAAGGGGACCCTGTTCTCTATTTATAATAAACTTTATCAAACATATTCCAGCTTCAGTAGCTTCAAATGTTTTGCTGTGACTCACTTGGAGAAATGGGTTCGAATTGCGTGAACAGACAGTAAATATAAACGTTACATTATGAGATTATTTCTTAACAGTCATTTGTAGCATATGATTTGCATTTCATTTTCTTTTCTTTTTTCCTTAGACAGCTGCAGGCAGCCAATGTAGTTAACAATGTCATAACAAAGGGCAGTTTTCACTGTAGATGTTTGAGCGGATTTGAATGGAGCTGTTGTGCGCACAGTCACTGTTTATTTAGGGAATTTATCTGTGGTTTTAGTTGCACGTCTGCCTCTCAGTTGCCCCTGTCTGCTGGGCTATGTGACCCTGTGGACCACATGAGGACATCACACTCTAAACATCCTAACAATTTTTTCAATAAAAACTGCTTATATGACAAACGTGTATAAAAGCACTATAATGTTCTACATAGTGGTTAGTACCATCTTAAGGTGGAAAGATCCAGGTTTGAATCCCTACTCTTGCTGTAGTACCTGTGGTGAAGATGCTTAATCCAGACCTGGTATATTAAAAATGACCAAATTTTATAACTAGTTGTAAGTAGTTAAGCAAACATGTCAAATACTGTATGGTGCTTTGGAGAAGAGGGTTACATACTTTTTCCTCCTGTTAAGGAAACTATTTTCACCTTTAATTTCAAATCATCACTGTATATGTCACTAGCAACACTACAGCTCTGTTTTAGACCAGACCCTCAGCAGGAATGTCCAAAACATAGAAAGAAAATAAACATCTCTATAGCCCCCCCCCCCCCATTGCAGTTACTTTACTTCATCAAGTCATTACATGAATGATTTGCACCGTGTGATCAGTAAAATGGGACCCAAATAAGGGGATATGCGTGAGATCAGTTTACGCTCTATTATAGTGTCTTTTTGAAAATTTTTGAGTCAGAACATACAATTTTGAGATTCCTGCATTCTTGCTGTCCTGTTAAATTGGTTCTGAACACTGAAATCATTTATCATTGTTCACTTTTTGCTCCCCAAACGTCACTGTGCAGTTCTGAGTCATTATGGGGGATGTTTTTCACATCGGATCATGGTGTAGCCATCTAATTACAGTTTTCACCATCAAAACTATGAACAAGAGTGATCCTGAAAAACAAAAGACTCCATACAAGTGCTTTATAGGCTTCTTAGGGAGGCTTCTTTTTAATTCCTTTACTGTTGAAGAATGCTTTTTTGTTTAGGGATGAAAATAGACATGTGTATGAGCACAGAAAACCCGAGTCCAGTTGGTGCAAATTTGTCACAATTGTTTTATTACTCTTACTTAAAAATTTTTAGTTATATATAGAACCTTATTTTACCTTATCTGTTCAAACCCTCTTTGATCTATTTAATATTTTATTTCTTATGTTTATTTACTTGCGCTCAGATTTTAATTATTTTTATTATATTGTCAAAGCTACTTAGAGTTATTTACCCATTTACAACGGGGGTTCATTTTTGCAGGAGCAATTCAGGTTAAGAATGATCAGTGATACTACAGCAGTAGAGAGGATTTGAACCCCAGAATAACCCAACTTCTGACTGCAAGGTGATGATTATAGGCAGTACACTGCCAGTTAAGCAAACACATGACACTTGGCTTGCATGGTGTGGCCTTTAGCTGGAGACCATCTGCTGAGCTGAGAGGATAGTATTAGCACTAAAGACAGTTATTCAGGTTTACACTGGGAGGACAGAGTAGGGCATGAACCTTCAGGCCTGGTATGTCTTCATGGTGCTGAGACAGGTCCGGATGGATGTGATGTTTCACTACGGTGTCTTGGCAAACATCCCCCCAGACAACAAGGAGATTATGGCAGAGAGGCAATTGAAATTAAAGTGTTAACTTAATTCTGGGGGGGAATCCCAAATCTCTTCAGTGTATGTATTTACGTCTCGAAGCCCCCTCATTAGAGTAAGCGGTCCCTGCATGTTCCTACAGTAGATCCAGGATTACCGAGCGTGGGGTGAGACCAGGAACTGCCCGTGTTTACGGGTTAAATGGCAGCAACATAAATGGATCTGTGGCCTACAGGGTGAAAGTGTTGTGATCCAGTCTCACACGTGAGGGATTTGGTCATTTATCTAACGCTCGAATCCCGGTGCTTTGGTTTTACACCATTTACTGATGCTTACAGTTATTCCACTTGTCCATCCCAAAAAGGTCAATCAAAGTAGTGTTTTTGTTTTTCCTGAAGGGTCTGCCCTACTCAAACACGCATCCTGTACTCATTTTGATGACAAATAACAACAAATAGGATGGTGAAGGACTAACTTACACAGCCGTCACTAAAATGAGAGAGAAATAGGTCTAAAAAAGATGACTTTTAAGACTCTTTGAATGCTGGAAGAAATTCAGCAACATTGAGGAACAGAGGGTATTTGTCTCACCACACTGGGGCCTAGACAGAGAACTGGCAAGTTGCTGATTTTAGATCCCTTCTGAGTGGGTCCACCAAGTACGCAAGGCACTAATGCAGAATAATGGTACAGAATAGACACAAACAAACTAAAACAAAATAATTCAAAGTAAATAATTTTCTCCAATAATCTGGGGACATCACGTGTCATTTGTGGCTCCTGCAGGTGTCCCTCATGGTCCCTCTGGATGCTGTTCAGATGGGAATCAGTTCTCGTCGTAAAACTCTGCTTCACGTCGAACGACGACTATGTGCGGTGTTTTTTTATTGTTTAAATGTCTAGCAATTGTCAGTAATACTGACATCAGAAGAAATATGCCCTGAGTACCAGGATGGATTTATAAAGTCAACTGCTTAACATATAATGAGTGAGATAAGCTCGATTTCTATTTAAAACCAGTGTTGAAAATCCATTTCATTTAAGCCAATACCACTGTGTCCCCCGATGATAGAATTTACTTTTAGATGCCCTTATCATGAGGTGCGCACATTGTTCTGAGTGTTTTGGTAAGATGATATGTGGGAAGAAAGCCATGCTTTTCAAAAGCAGCGCTGGCCTCTGAATTGCCACAAGCGTGCTGCCCGAGAGCCCGCTGGAAGTACTGTCACGCTTCATGGAAATTAGATGTAACACCCAGGAATTTTTCTAACACGGACCCCTACGACATATGAATTTCCTTCCATTCGTGTCCTTTCGATCAGCGAGCTGGGACGCGCTCTGAGGCTGGGCATGTCCTGAGCCGCTCTTCCCATCTATTACCCCCCCTCACACACCCCCCCCCCCCGTGGGGGCAGGCCCTGGCAGGCCCGAACCCCGCATCCATCACACATACGTACACACACCCCTTACTGAACCTGCTGCAAACGCTCAGTGCTGAAGATTTCTGAGAAAGACCTTTCAGTATCTGCCGTCTCAGTCCGATACCCAGAAGCCCCCTGTTAACGTGACCAGTCGGCAGAAATCTCAGTTAGTGGCCCTATTTGCATGTAGCTGCTGTTAGCTTCTAGACAGCTCCAAAGGGCTAGTTATCTACACACAGAGCATCCTGGTCATTTATTCAATAGTAGACATCACTGTCTGAAATCATTCAAAAGAGAAATCTCAGCCTCACAAATTTTAGCCAGTCAGTATTGATTTGTCTGAAAATGACATCCTGCACAAATGTGGCAGTTTTTCCACCCATTACTACTTATGCCTCGATTAGAGCTCTGGATGTGTTGTTGAGAAACAGAGCTTAATGAAACAGCGCTATGAGAGGTCATTCATACAGTACATTGGATAAATGGAGGTGGAAACTGTGCATGTGCAATATAATGCAAAATAGTTTAGTTATACCTTCAATAACATAAACACAGAAAATAGCCTGATTAAGGATAATGAATGTAAAATTTTTAAAAATATGACAAATTACTATGATAAATTATTCAAAGAGCTAAAATAAAACTTGCGCAACTGCGCTATAGAAGGTACCATTAATCGAACTATTACTGAATATTAAATGCAGTTGTTTCTCTTAACTAGTTCTGTGAAAAAGAATAGATTGCGAATGGTGTTTATTTTGATAGGATTTGCTCGCACACCATGAACAGTTATTAATCAGTTTGTAATTGTTTGTAATTGCTTTTGATGTGCCAAACTGACCCTTTGACCAAGGTCTCACTGTAAATCCATCTGTTAAAATGCCCGTGTAATATTACGGTAGTCTGATGTGAGAGAGCAAACAATGTCCAGGATGAGATTATTACTTAAATAAGAAGTATCATTTAAAAAAGTACTTCTAATAAGCGAGAGCTGAATGCCAGGTATGCGTCTTAAAATGTAAAAAAAAAAAAAAAAAAGACTTTAATTGAGAAGCCTGTGAAACTGAATACTGAAATACAGAAAGAAGAAATATGTTGAACAAAAGTGATATTTGAGTCTCAGAAATGTCTTTCTTGTGCAGAAGAGAAGCACCCTACCTCTGTGCTGGACACGAGGGAGTAGGGCACAGTGGAACCTGCCTGTTCCGACATATTTGGGCTGTTAACTGTATTTGTGGCCTGCAAGTCGTGGCACGTTGGCAGGGATGACAGACACCTTATTATCAGTCCGCCTTCCCTGCTTGTCCGAACCTGTGCCGAGCAATTGATCAGCCGCAGGAGACTCATCCATCCACCCCCGCTTCGCACCCACACCACATGGTCTCGTTGCTTTGTATTTTATGCTCGCACCTCTTTCAGCCTGCTACTTACTGGCGTACGATTGGTATGGTAAGGACATGGTAAAATCTGTGGAGCTCGATCAACCCTGATAAGCCGCTTTGATTCCTGGGCGAACCTCAGAGATGATTCTCATCTCCTTTCTCTTCCTTCCCTGAGTCTGCCATCACACAACCTCTGCTCCTCTTCCAGCCAACAACATCCTATCATAGCCCTCATGTAGACCTCATTCTTGCTCCTTTCTCCTCAGAAATGCTCCACAGTGCCCCTCAGCCTTATACCTACATGCCCAGGCCTCCTTCCCTCCCAAACCCATTGAAGCGATGGTAGAAGTTCACAGGTCGGTCCACTTACAGGTAGCTGTTGGAGTGCACAGGCAGTTCAGGCGCGGAGGTGGTCCTCGCAGTGCTCGGTGTCATTAAGGAATTAATTTGATAAAAGGGAGGAAGGGGATGGGCATAAGCCCAGACAGGCAAGTCCTGACTCCCCTCAGCAGGATGCTGTTGCTTGGATTCAGTTTATTCTTCTCTGCTGCTCTCAGGAATGGTTCTCTCCAAACACACAGCTACTAGATGCCCCTCCACACAATCTGGAAAAGCAAATGCTGTTATGATTAAATCACAAAAAGACAATGGAAGAAATATTACCATGTTGTGGACACTGTAATACAATTAATAATAATGCACCTTTTAACCTCACTGAGGTTTATATGCATAAATATTAAAGTACCTTAGTTCATAATGATCTGCCATTAAACCAAGTGTGTTTTAATAAGTTACATGACCGGCTCACACATTTACAAGATAATGCAATTTCCCCCCTTACAGTCTTGCAGAGATGTACTACAGCAAGAAATGGTATACGATCCTACAACCTCCAAAGTCCTCAGACAGGACTATAAACGGGGTTCTATACAGAAAAAAAACAATGCAACAGCTAATGAAAATATATACCAGTTAACCATACAACAGGCTTATTATTCAATGTAACAAAAATGCTGCTTGTTAAATGTTCCTATTAAAAGTTTTATAAAATAGGCTATTGTTGTGTGTAGAAAAACATTTTATTTTGGCATTTTAATTAATTCTGGATGACAGCTTTCATTCAAGAACCCATTATTTTTTTCCACAAGAAAAAATAGTATTTTGACCCCCGCATAATGGAAATTTGCATAATGGAGTGCTTTCATTGAATAAATTAACTCTTATTTGAGAAGCAGGTGTATTATGGAAAAATGCAGACACAGTAAATACTTACAAGGTATAACAGTGGTTACTGTAAAGTCTTTAAGTCGCTGGAAGCATTCTGCACTATGTGAACGAATGAACGAATAAAACATTATTAATCCCAGAGGGAAATTTATTTGGCTGCAGCAGCATAAAACACACATACAGCATACAAACACAGAGTAAACACATACATACAGTAATGGAAAGACATAAAGAAGCAGATGAATTTGTCACTGGAGGAGACCATGGTGCACTGTGTGTAACTGCATCAGCAGATGTGACATCACCAAACAATTCAAAACAGTGTTGCCATGTGTGTCCACTTCAGAACACAGTGTGTTAGTGATTCACAACACTCTCGAGGATCACTGGTTTCATCTATGGTCAGTTGGTCTGTTGGTTCAGCATGGTGTCACTGTAGGTGACTGGTTTGCAACTCACCATGAAGCATTAGTGTAGGACGCCATGTTTGATTGGTGTACAATTTCAGGACCATGCATGATTGGATCAGAACACCCTACCCTCTGGAACTTCACAAAGTCTGTACTAAAAGGCCGTAAGACTTTACACTGCCTTGTAGGCAGGCTTCCCTTGGACTAATAAGCTCTGAATCACACGGTCCACATTAATGGCTGGTGTCAATTCACCTCCACACCCCCAAACCCACCCCCGACGTGAGTGGTACCTTGGCGGTGAAAGTGTAGAGTGTGTCATAACAAGGTGTGCAGAAAGATGTTCTCAAGGGAAAAAGGCCTTTGTATCCGACTCATCCCATCCTGACCAGAACAGTTTCCCGGGCGTGTCCTCATCTGCCTGGGAATGTTAGCTTGAAGTGGGGGGGTCCTGCGGCAGTGAGGAGAAAGGATCTTCACACCTGGCTGAGATGCCTCTTAACACTGCGTTCATTTTTTTACACAGTGCCATTATGTGCCAGTGATCCCACAGCTTGTAAACAATGAGTGTGTTAATGGCCTGGAATTAATTGCCTGAGTCACCCTTTAGTACAGTAGGATTTTAGGACTAAAGTCTAACTCACTGGATCTTACTTGTTGGTAACATCCTCCATTGGCCTGGTAACTGCAGCCACTAATGATTTTAGTACGACAAGGAATGATCTCATCATTGGTGACATTTTTTCTTGTCCTATTGTCATACATAGAGGATGACCCTAACTGAATGAAAGAATTTTTAATATGTCCACATTTCACTCTCTGCATTGTGCTTTTTTAATTCCCTCCAGTGAATTTTTTGGAGTGTTTTATAGAAAAATATCTTGTCAGAACTTGTTAAGTCTCCCCCACCCTGTTGGTAAAACTCATCTGAATCCTTGGCGTTGAACGAGTACCGGCATGAATGACAGCGGTTAGGTTCTACTGTCGTCATCAAGTTAAAATGAGTACAATGGCTTCCACTGTTACATGACCTTTCAAGACCTTGTATTTGCACATATATATATATATATATATATATATATATATGTGTGTGTGTGTGTGTGTGTGTGTGTGTGTGTGTGTGTGTGTGTGCGCAAATGTTTTTATTATCTTAATAGTATGGTGGTCATGGGCGAGGACATCACAGCCTAGCATAGGATTGGTAGTTGAAGCCTTGTTGAGGGTAGTGAATCCAAATGGCTTGAATAAAACAATATTTTTATTTATAAATATTATTATTTATAAAACTACTGATAATTAGTAGTTAAGTATTTTATTCAACTGTAAAATGGCTATGCTTCTCGAGAAAATGTTGAGTTAAAAGCTCACAATCCCAATTTTCCAAACCCACAATACCTTCTGTTCTCACTTTTGGTACAAGAGGTATTTTCTTTTGAACCCATACAGTCTCCCTCTGCTCCTGTCATGTTTTGTTTGCAATAATATAAATGACACCGATTTAAACACAAGAAATCTGAGTACCTTCTGAAAATCAGAAAACAATAATAAAAATCAGTATTAATGACCCAACAGTTATTTAGCACACTGGGCAGCACTGGAATCTTACAGCCCCTTAGCTGACAATTTGGCTCTTTGTTCAAATTCAACTCTGTCTGTGTAGAATATGCATATTCTCCTCATGTTCACATGGGTTTCCTCCCACAGTCCAGAGATGTGTGTTTCGGGTAAATTGTTGACTCTAAATTGTCCATTGTATGTGCGTGTGTGTGCCCTGTGATGGGCTGGACTGTCATGGTTCTGGACCACTAGACAAGCAGTGGTAAACGATGGATGGATTGAATCAGGTTTTGAGCCATAATTGCTTCAGATAGCAGCTGCATCCTGGCAGACACACGGTGGACAGTACAAATGTTATTTTTCTGCTTTGGGCCATTATTGGAAGAAACACAAGACTTCTCCTTCGAGCATCAGTGCAACAAGTAACTATTCACAGCTAATTTTGCCAGAGTTGTCATCATCTAGGTGTAAGATCTTTAACCGCTACATTTCCGGAAAATGCCCAGCCTAAAGCGCCCCTGAATAGTCTGGAGAGGTGAGTCAACAGAGGCCAGCGGAATATGATGAGAGAGTCTGGGCTTGTTATAGTTTCCGGCCTGAGGATGCTGTGGGCTATGACTTTTTAACCACATGCTCAATCACGCCACTGTACATTCCATGGTGTCCCATGGAGGAAGCCAGAAACAGGGACAGGTGAGGGGTAATAAAAGGCTGGCCAGGCCACAGAGTGATGGTTGAATTAGAAGGTCCTGGTATTTCAAATTCAGCACAAAGTTTCAGGAAGGGCATGAGAGAATTTCTTAATTTCTTGCTCTCTGAAATACAGAATTATACCTTTGCCAGAGACAGTATTTCTGTCTGTCCTTTGTCATTTCACCGCTGACGTACCAAACTAATTTTGGACTTTTTGATACGACTTGTCGCTTTGGGACGATTTGTCTTTCTTCTCCATGGCCTTTAAACAGGTTTTCAGTATAGTCATTTAGACTTGAAACCACGTGATGCATATATTAGCCACAGGACGAGCAACTGCTGTTTAGCTAAATCACATGTTATATTACTGTTTACATATTTATCAACTTTACTGCATCAGCTTAGTGAAAAGGTAACACATAACTAAACCTTATTACTTGCAAGATGTTGTTTTGGACTTCAAGTCATTTTTGTAAAAGGTTTTCAAAGGAGGTCCATGTTGGAAGATGTTTGTAAAGATATCAATGACCCTGGTGAGATGTTTGTTAAATCCAGTGAAATGATGACATGAAAGTGAGACGATGATAAAGGTGTGGTGAGGTGGGGAGGTGATGTGAGCTGAAAGGATGCTGAGAGAATGGTGAAGTGAGATGTTTTCTGATCTCTTCAGTACTCACCCCTGCTGAAGAAGCTCTACTGCCAAATTGCCAAGACCTGTCCCATTCAGATCAAGCTGTCATCCAACCCGCCCCACGGCAGTGTCATCCGCGCCATGCCTGTCTACAAGAAGGCGGAACACGTGACAGAGGTGGTGAAGCGCTGCCCCAACCATGAGCTGGGCCGTGACTTTAATGACGGTAAATATCAGACACCTCACCTGTCAGAAATCAGCCAGATGGCAAATATTAGCAAACTTTGGATTGTCTTGGCCCAAGAATTCAGTTACAAAAATGTTATTGTCAAAACCTGTTGAAGTTTGAAAATCTCAGCAAATATGGCACAATGGCTCCTCAACTTACAAGCATACCAACTGCAGCTTGTTTTTTTTATCACTCTAAAATCATTTTTCAATCAGTAAAAAGTCAATAAAATCTAAATTATACTTTTATCACACATTGTTCACTCTCTCACTATCCAAATATTAGCTTTAATTTAAAAAATTGTACTCAATATTCACTATCCCAGTCAAAAATTAAGTTGATTCCATGTTCCTGTTCCGTTTGGGCGTGTTTTAGTGACCTCTACTGGCTGGGTGGATAAACACAAGTTACTTTTACTCTGCAACAAATATAAGGGAACACAATATAAGGGAAGAAGATGCCTTTAAAAATCAATAAACAAACTGGAAAATGTGTCTAGCTTTGTTACAAGTGGAGCCAGTGTATTCATGATTGTTTTTGGGGTTTTTTAGGAATTGCTTTATTATTTGGTGTATAATTTAAGATGCTTACATCTAGGTGACTTACATGCTTTAATTTCACAGTTACTCTTCTCCATATTGCACGTCTACATTTTTTATTCATTCACACAGCAGAGCCTCAAAGGATATGTACAGTAGACAGGTACGAGCCCCTGCTAATGGCTAATGTTAACTCCACCTCCCCCAACAGGCCAGTCTGCTCCAGCCAGCCACCTCATCCGGGTGGAGGGGAACAATCTCTCCCAGTACGTGGATGACCCCGTTACTGGCAGGCAGAGCGTCGTGGTGCCATACGAGGCTCCACAGGTGTGTGTGTCTCCGGCCACGCCCAAGAGAGCCACCTTCCACAGGTTCCTGGCCAGCGAGCATTTCAGCCTCTCCTGTAGCTCTGCATCTGTCCCAGCTGTCTGGCCTTGATTTTAAGATAAATAGCATGGAATTAATTAGCTGGCATTTCCAGATGCTGTGAAAGGATTATTTTCATCCCGGAGGTGGTTGTTTAATCACTCCTGGGTGCCGTCAGCTCTTGTTGTGGAAGATATCGGTTTATGTCGTAGTCATGTTTCCCTCCCAGCATCAGCCTAACGGTAGTTTTGTGTTTGCCAGCAAACATGTTTGGACAAGTGTGAGGACAGATGGAATAATATTTCGACAGCTCAAGTTTTCAACAGGAGCTGGTGCTCATGCAGCTCCACCTTTAGGCCCTATTCCTGTAGCCCCTGCTGTTTTAATTTTTGCGCATTTGACATTTTATGCCAAATAACGGCAAGGGATTGTCTTTGACAGGTGGGGACAGAGTTCACGACTATCCTCTACAACTTCATGTGCAACAGTAGCTGTGTAGGAGGGATGAACCGCCGACCCATCCTCATCATTATCACGCTGGAGACCCGAGAGTAAGGCTCGCACCGCCCGCGTGCAGCAGTCGTGCTGATGCATATCTGTGGGTGGACACTCCTCAAATCTCACTTTCTGTTGCCCACAGCGGTCAAGTGTTAGGACGAAGGTCTTTTGAGGGCCGGATTTGCGCATGTCCAGGGCGAGACCGCAAGGCGGACGAGGACCACTTCCGGGAGCAGCAGGCCTTGAACGAGAGTGTGGCCAAGAATGGCAATGCCAACAAACGTAGTGAGTCCCTCAGCATCCCCAGCACCTCCCTGGACTCCGGATCCAAATCCACTCTCAGTGCAACTTGCCCCTCTTTTCTCTGCCATTTGCAGCATTCAAACAGAGCCCTCCAAACATTCCTGGGCCCGCCATCAACATCAAGAAAAGGCGGCATGGAGAAGAGGAGATTTACTATATTCCCGTGAGTCTCAAATACAGATGGTTCCCGGATTACTTGTTCATGATTACTACTGCCAGACTTCCCAGTACACTTAATCCAGCTGGGTAATGGTCCAGAGACAGTTAAACCAGTTAGCTAATTATACTTGTTACTGAAATTCACAGGACATTCTACAGTGCAGTTACACCTGCATGAAAAATGACAGATAAACTGTTATTATTATTCATAATAAAGCATGTTCCTATGATTAGATTCAACATGGTCTAGTTGAAGTTCAGCAGCGGTGTTCATACTGGGCATTGAGTGGCTAACAACGCAGTACAGGTGGTCTCATACCTGGGCCACCTGGGAGTTGCTGATCGCTGCCATGTGCTGTGCAGGTGCGAGGCAGGGAGAACTTTGACATCCTGATGAAGATCAAGGACAGCCTGGAGCTGGTGGAGCTTGTTCCACAACAGCTGGTGGACTCGTACCGGCAACAGCAGCAGCAGCTCCTGCAGAGACAGTGAGTGCAGAGTCCAGGCATGCAAACACCCAAAGACATACACACAGACATGAAGCACTCTCTCACCTGTCTCCCTCCTTTCCTGCCAGGAGCCATGTTCCCTCCCCCTCCCCCTATGGCTCTCCCATGGGCAGCTTGAGCAAAATCCATGGAGGTACAAGCAAGCTGCCCTCCGTCAACCAGCTGGTTGGGCAGCAGTCTCAGCAGAGCCCCGGGCCCATGCCAGGCCTCTCTCACATGGGTGAGCCTTGATGTCCTGTTCCTCTTGTCATTCTTGACTCTGCTGGGCAGATGTCTGCCAGTTACCGCACTAGTTTAGTCTGTCTACAGACACCACTCTAGGGTGGAGCAGCACACTCAACTGCTGGGATCTTCAGCCTGTAACCTTTGTGTCACCAGTTTAGCTCTCTATCCAGAACATCACGTGCTGGTGTTTATATCAGTGCTGCAAATGCAGCCTTCAGCATTTGATTCTGAGCTAAGGGATACAGGTGAGACTCTCAGGACCAGGGAGACAAGGCCTGTCCAATCACAGAAGTGTCTCATTGAGCTCTGTCCAATCACAAAGGCACCAGTGATGTGCCCTGATGAAACGTGACCAGTCACAGAAATGTTTCTGTAAGGCTTATCCAGTCACAGAGGAAATTCACGAATGCTGGTTCAATCACAGCAACTTCACTCTAGTGTTTTATAGAGGACATTAAAGCTTGCACAGGATTGTAGGAGAAAGACATATTAGGCAGATGTACTTGAATCTGTGTGCTGTTTTAATAAACAAAGTGTGTTTTATTATTCAAATGGTCCACTCTGTGATTTCGGAGCAGCACCGACCCCTCCCTATGCTCCCTTTGCACCCCCTGCAGGTTCCAGCATGCTCAACAGCCACCACATGCAGACCAACGGCGACATGAATGGGGGCCACTCCTCCCAGCCCATGGCATCTGCGTCCCACTGCACCCCGCCCCCTCCATATAACCCTGACCCCAGCCTCGTCAGGTACCTCACTCTCCACTGACGCACCCCCCCTCCCCCCCGACACCCACGACCCGCCTCGGAGGCACAGCCAGCGGCGTTAGGCCAGAGGCGGCTCTGGAGATGCACATCCGAGGCGGCGGCTGACTCACCGCCATGCACAGTTCCTATTGTCACTCGAATTTGCTTTGGACCCAAGTGCATGAGCCATTATCTGCATGGTTTCCTCAGAGAACCAACAACAGAACAGGTTCTTTCCTGAATACTGCTGTAAAGTTCACAAATACCACTTCAGCTAACAGTAATTACAACTGTACACCTTTTATAGGAAGGAGCACATTATCTTTCATTTCACTTTAAGGACAAACAAGGGTATACAGACATAAGCAGTAGACAGGTATATATTCAAAGTTACACTTCAGTGTAACACAATACATTTGTATATTTATTTCATATTATGAGTCTTTACAAGTGGTCACAAATGTTTAATATTACCTTTCCTATTGACAAATAATATTATTTACTTGCATAAGAGGCATTTTTACCCAAGGTGATGCAAGTGTCCTGTCTTAGACCAGATACCAGGTGATATTTTCAAAAAAGAATTCAGTTCTTCAAAGGCATGACAGCTGGGCCGCTCTACTGACTCCAGCCAGGAACATTTTTTATTAAACATCCATTTCTTTAACACCACTGTACTACCTGAGGAAGCATGCTGACAAACAAATTGCAGTGTAAATACTAGAAAATGACAAGGCCACAGATACTCAGTAAAAATGATCTAGTCGCCCTCTAAAGTTGTGAGAGGAACTACAACTTTTCCCAGTTCCAGTGCAGAAGCTGTGATTTACCCCAATTTTCACTACTGCAGAAAGTGCAAAAGAGCTATTTAGCTACCTTGCAGTGTTATTCATTGCCACTAGGGGACCCCACAGGACTCAACCACACATACTACTGTCTCGCGTGAACAGAAAAGCCAAGCAAAACACACAGCAAAATCCATCTTACTCAGGACAGCATTGAAATTAATTTAAAGACATATCTGACCCAATGGGAAACACCAGAGAAAAATATATAAAGTCTCATTACTTTGTGGAAACTGTAAGCCATGGAGTGCTTCTATGCATAAGTGGTGTATAGACACCTACAACGCCATCATTATCCCTTGTTTTCCTTTTTCCAAGTACCCAGATTTATTTAATTTCTCCTGTCATTCCATTACTGTTCCAAGGTTGCAGTAAAAGTGCCAAAGTGCATCTTGTGTATATTTGTGCTCAAAAGTCTTGTTCAGTTAAACACATGTTGGAACAAATGGGATTATTGATGCCTGCCATTTTGTATTATACACATATGATCAAATGTTTATAAACTGATGTGTGTAGACCAGATTTTTTACCTTTGTATTTATAATAAAAAAGTTACAGAAACAAAAAAGCGTTATGAATCATTAATACAAATGCGTGCATTGTTATTACTTTGTACTGGCTTCTGCAGACATTTTGGAAGATGCCAATAGTTGAAACATATGGGTATCCATGTGTCGTCCATAATTTAATTTCAGCATTTGGTCTGGATGATGCATGTCTTGTTTTTAGGGAAGCACTGAGCAGATGTGTAGAGCAGGAGGAGGAGTGCGTGTTAGTCATCACTGTATCCGTCTTTATCCTAGTGCCAGTGGTTAAAAGTATTTTTACTTTTTTAACTGCTTCTCTACTTTGGGCTCTGAACTGTGCGAAACTGCCCTGCTTCCCCACCTCTAACTCTACTGCTTCTGTTACTCGCAAGCAATCGGCCCCTTGGTCTCAGCGGGACTCCTTTTCTCTCCGAACAGTTTTTTAACCAGCCTTGGATGCCAAAACTGCATTGACTACTTCACGTCCCAAGGCCTACAGAGTGTGTACCACCTCCAGACCCTGTCCATGGAGGTAAATACCCAGCCCTCCCCTTCTTCCTTTCTACCCCTCCTTCACTTTTTTATTCTAGTACACTTGGTTTAGAGCTCTACATGTATTCTTGAGGAATAGAGCTTAATGAAGTAGTGCCATAAAAGCTCAATAATGTGGTACATTTTGTAAATGGAGCATGAAAACCGTGTGAAACATAACTTAGAAAATTGTTTCAAAATATCTTTTTTTAATATGGTCAATTATGATAAATTGGTCAAAGGGCAAAAACAAAAGAGCTCAAATCAAGGTATTATTGCACTACTGTTTATTGCTATCGTGAAAATGTCAAAAGAAAAATTTTGCAGCTTGCTGAAATGCTTTGTTTTCCAGCACGTTGTTTGTGCGGGTTTGTCGTCGTGTGTCGGCTCGCACCCCTGCCTAGTCGGCATGTTGTTTGGATGTGCCTTTTTTTGAACGTGGTCATCGGTGTGTTCACTGGTTAAGCCTGTGGCGGTTACGGCTGATTGGTGTTGTCGGTCTGTTGTCCGTTTGTTGTGCGCAGTCATGCTTGATCAGTGTGTCGTTTGATTATGCCTGTTGCGTTATGCACTTTTGCTTAACTAAGACATTGATGTTGAGTTCTGGTGCGCAGCTATTTTTGGTGGGCATGTTGATTGGTCGTGCTGCTGCTCTAAAATATTTGTGGTCAACTGACCTTCACTGGTTGTGCCCGTTGGCTTTGCACAGTCACTGGCCGATCCGCGCATCTGTCCGTAGTGTCGATCAAGTCAGGTGATGTGTATCTGCTCCCCGCCAGGATCTGGGTGCCCTGAAGATCCCGGAGCAGTTCCGTCTGGCCATCTGGCGGGGCCTGCAAGACATGAAGCAGGGCCACGACTACGGGCAGCAGCTGATCCGTTCCAGCAGCAACACGGCCACCATGGCCATCGGGCCATCAGGTGAGCTGCAGAGACAGCGCGTCATGGAGGCCGTGCACTTCCGCGTTCGTCACACCATCACCATTCCCAACCGGGGCGGCCACGGCCCTGCCGAGGACTGGGCCGACTTCGGCTTCGACATGCCGGACTGCAAAGCACGCAAGAACTCCATCAAGGAGGAGTTCACGGAGAGCGACGTCCGCTAGGCCCCCCCAGTTAGCACGGACAATATCCCTTTTTACTACACTTACTATGTTTGTAACACTATTTAAAGACTGGAAATGTTCAGAAAAAAAACTTCTCACGTCCATGGTTTAAATGACTGCTAAACCTGAAAGCCTGAACCGGCATTATTTTTTGTTTCCCTTTATAGGGGTTACTTTTTAAAACAAAGCACTTCCATAGTTGACTTTTTTTTTTGAATAACTGTGGTCCCATGCGTTTACCCCCCCCCCCCCCCTTTTGCTTCATGCTTTACGGAAGGACCAGCTATTACTATGGAAGAGCGTTCCAACCAACTGTCCCCACCATCGGTTGCATTTGGTCCATCGGCACACTGGAAACAGATTCCCTGACAGGGCGACGGAGTGAGGAAGAACAAAAGCATGTTGGCGAATTCCTGGCGGGTGCTGTGGGGTCACAGTGCTGAATCCTGAGGCTGAAGCGGGCTTCACCAAGACGTGACAGCGGGGAGCCACACAGTGCATTAAGGCGTCCATCTCCTATGTGTGGCGGAGCCACTTAGCCGCTCTTCTCTAGAAAGTTTGCAAAAAGGTGCATCAGACACTTCTTTGGAACTTAATCAAACCCCCTACTAGCATCCTCATTCTTTACACTTTGTACATCCTCCTGGGACCCAGCCATCCATTTTGTCCACTCTGGAGGACGTTGTTTTGCAAGTCTTTCTGCCACACTGTAATGTATATTATAGGGCACAATCTATGCCTTTAGACAATACTACAAGCTTGGGGGCGAGGCTTGGAAAACCTAGAAATCAAGAAGCAAAACCTTTGTTGCTGGGTCTCAAGAGGAAGTTTAATCTAATTTATTTAACAAACTGCCACAGCTGCGATAAATAAATGTATTCCTTGAATAAACCATTTCACCTATTCCCTACTTTTCTCAGTGTGTATGTATGCATAAAATGTTAAATATACATATACGTATAATATGTATGTTTTTTTTTTCCATTTGAGCGAAACAAAAGTATTCTTTTGTATGTTTAAATGTATTACGTTGGAGCTCAGTCTGAGGGCAAAAGGGTGCTTGTGAAAAGTTGACTTTAAATATACCTATTTAATGTATCCTGACACCTGTTAGATCTGTGGCATTATGATATGGGACCTTTGACCTTTCAAAATCTTCCACTAGTTCAAGAATGCAGCAGTTTTGGCTAAAGCCAAACGCACTCTAGATAAGATGTGTGATCTTACTACCTGATGGGATTAGAACAAGAGGGAAGATAAAGGGATTACATTATTGTGCTGGGAAACAAACAGATCAGCAAACTGTCAGGACACACTCTAGACTGAAATTTTAAGAATTAAATGCAGTATTATTGTTTTGCTTTAGCTTAAAAACATTAGGTATTGGTCAACACAGGATACGTTCATTCTGTATTATATTACTGTAATATAAATCAATAGAAATTATAAATGTACTTCTCTTTCTGTGGATGTGTTGAATGTGTTTTAACTTCACGGGAAGCAGAATGTTGTGCAGGACTCTGGGCTGTTTGTGGGGAAGTAAACAGAAGGTGGCACAGCGGTTAAAGAAGTTGCTGTATAACCACAGGACCTAGGTTTTGAATCCTTGGTCCTGCTGTTGTACCTTTGTTTAGGGTACTTACCCTGCATTGGTAGAGTAAAAATGATAAACAATAATTTAAAATTCAAACTGGTTTCCCATCAAGAATTAGGAAATATTGCCTCCTTCAGCTCAGAGATCACTGTAGTTTGGGAAATCAATGTCCTCCTACATACGCTACATGTCAACAGACTGAAAGGTGACAGATAATTTAGTCACTGCCTTGTCCACCTATCGGATTATTAGATATCCTATTTATACACTAAATTTAAAAAATATTTTCTTTCTTATCAGGAAAATGGTTGCATATTAGTATTTTATTTTGATCAAGTGATGGTATTCTTGTTTTCTTACTATGACTTTGCCACAGAATAAGCCATCTTGAATTATTGTCTCCTTTTCCTTGTTTTATAATTCTCTGCAGAGATAAGTTCAAAGTAATAGATATGGATTAAGTGTGAGCTGGCAGAGTGAATGGAATGCAGGTGTTCATGTATGAAAAATTGTGGAGTTATTTGTTGATACTTCCATGCATAGCGTACATTGTACTGTATTGTTTTTATGGTGTTTTAAACTTCCTTGCAGGGCAAGGTACCATATTTATCAGTCTCAATTATACTCCAAAGGAAACCCTTTGAGTGCTGAACCTTTTCTTTTTCCTCTCTTTTACATTTTCCCTTCTCATCTGTTGGGGACATTTTAACCTAGTATGCTGTTTCATGTTTGTTTGGATTCCACTTTAGTGGATGGTAGAGACACTGCTTAATTCTCAGGCCATCTCTATGATGAGGTGACTTAGGGCCAGATTAATATAACACATTTTTATAAACGTATTGTGAAAGAGCTGCCACCTTGCTTCAGTTCCAATCCCACCTCCTGCCGTACTTCCCTTAATCAAAGTAAAAAATTACCCAGCTTTATAAATGGAGAGATACTGTAAGTAGCTTCATGTACGACCCTGACACTGTAAGCTGCATTGAAGAAAAGGGCAGATAATTGTAAATATCATCCATCATTATCCACTTTAGCTTGGGCAAGGTCACAACTGCCTGGGGTCTGTCCCAGAATCACTGGGTACTAGGCTATGAAATTACTCTGGATGGGACAAATTGTAAACATCACTTTGTATTCATTTATACATTAAATATCTACCTTATGAAACAAATGGAACATTTTCATAGAAAACACAGTTTTAGAGATCACCTGGAATATAACTGTTGAAAACTGTCCAACAGACATATGCAGGGCATAACTACATGAGGAACTTTGCATGTTTATGGGATGAATCAGTCAATAACTGTCACAGAACAGGAGATTCTAGAAACTTTTTATTTTTGCCATTTTAAATTATTTTTAATGTAGCTCAAAGTAAAAAAAAAAACATAAGATGAAAGGTGTTACAAAGTACTTTTATTTTCTGTAGACATATTCAAGACTTGTAAAAAACCTTACCTCTAAATGAACTGGAGGACATCTGTATTATTAAGCAGATGATTGACAAAGTAGAAAGTGGCCAGAGGCTGATGAACACTGGCTGTGTTTGTGTAACAAATCTTTCACTAATCAGGACTGTGGAAATGATGGATGCTTTTCTATTAGTTTTAAATGATTCTTTTAATGTTTTCTGAAGTATTGGAGTTAAAATTGAATTACCAACAGACTTTTGATCCCAATTGCAATAATAAACAGTTAACGATCACCTTTTCTTTGTTTAGTAAGAATGTTAGTAAGAATGATAGTAAATATTATCCACATTTGCTCTAAAGAGAGAGCAACAGGGGTCTGATGATTTAGTTTATGTATCTACATTGCAATCATTTAACATTTCCCAGTATTCTCAATCCAAACCCCCATTTTTGACAAACACTTTTTTGTGGGTATTTCAAAAACAAATGACCTGAGGCTGAAGCGGGCAGGAAAAAGAAACACATTCAAATGGCTAAATGAAAGAAATGATCTACAACTCACCTTTCAAGAGCACACGGTCTGTCTAACAATAACAGCAGGTGGTGGTGTGCTCAGGGTGGTCACCTTGCAACCTCAAGGTCCTTGGTGTGAATTCCACCTCCTGTTGTCATACCCTTGTATCAATATCCTGTATTGATACAGTGAGAATACCCTGCTGTAGAAATTGGTAAATTATTTACAAAACAGTTTTTCCCCCCTTAAGCATATAAGAAATTTTAGAAATTAATACGATATTTATTTACTCAGGGTATTGTCACTAAAATGAACAGGTGACAGATGTAGTTATACTGACAAATGAACAAGGAATTCAATGTGTATACTGATCTGTGAATATATTCACCACAATTAAACTGAATAAATCAAACTAAATGTAACACAACTGGACACAAATACATATGTACAAACATGTCTACAGATTCCATAGTGAAATAAATGTCTCACATACACACACAGAATACAACTTTTCAAGTTGAAATTATATGACAGGTGCACAGCCATTAGAATTAATAGCAAGGAAGTGACCCCCCCCAAAATACCTGATAAATCCCAGGCACTTGTGATAAAGTCCATGTTGAAAAGATGAATAAAGAACGTTTGTGAAATGGTCAAATTAAATGAACCGTCCATCCATCCAGCCATCATCAGTAACCACTTTTTTCCAGTGCAGGGCCACGCTGGTCTGGAGACTATCCTGAAGGGCTGCTTAATAATAACAGAATGAACACAATCAATAATGATAAATATTGATTATTTTGATCCAACCCTTATAATATGGCAAACTGTGGTTGCAGAATGTAACTTCATTTTAAAAGGAGATAAACAGTTAACTTCACTCAGGGGTCCCTCAAAAATATTTTTCATACCCTTACTGCAGCACCACAGTGACATATTTCTTGTCTAGTCTACCCCTGGACAGCAAGACAACGTGGTAGAGACGGGCAGCAGGTAGCATAGTGGCTAAAAAGAAGAACTTGTAACCTGATGGTTACAGGTTCAAGTCCAACAGAAGACCCGCTGCAATCTTATGGCTAAGCAGAAAATTGACTTCCTATGTAACGGTATAAAATGACGGTTCACAAAAAACTGTATTAACCCAGAAACACACACATTGTCCCCATGTTCTTACCATGTTCCACTCTAAACATCACGCTGTTGAGCACCACAGTAAAGAGTTCAAAGCATCAATTACCGTAATGCATGGACCTCAAAAATGGGACAAATCTCCTTAAAAGGACCACTTTCAGTCAACTGTCTGTTTTGATCTCAAGGAATGTTTAGTGTGGCTTTATCTTTAAAGTTGACAAAGCTTAAGAAAGCTTAAGGTGATGTCATACGACCTCAGATTTTGTCTGTTCTTGTCCGCACCTGTCAAAGTCCTTCTAATGGGAATGACCTCGGTACACCTCACACACGGCAAGAGGGGGGTGTGTTTATTTTAACAAGCGAAGGAATGGCCAAGCAGGTCCAGGGATGTTTGGTGACAGAGAAAAGGGATGGTGGTTACGATTTTCATCTGTCTGTTTCCCAATCCGATTAAGAAGCTGAGGCTTGCGTCAATTCCCTCTCCATACTTATTGTTCCCATGGGAGCATGCGGAAGCAGGTGCGGATTGCTATGGAGTCTCGTTGCGGTCCAGGGCCTCATCCTGTCACGCCTCTGTCTTGACAGCAGCAGTGTCGGGTGCAACGCTACGCAGGTCCACTGCAGAGCCATTCTTCCATGACTGCTCAGCCGCCGCTGCCACCTGCACCGTCCAGAGGTACTGCTCTTTGGTGAAGAATGGTGCCTCCCTTCCTGCCGAAGACAAAGTGCGTCAGGGCCTGTTTCACTGCAGCACAGCCACATCTGTCAGCATATTCATGTCATTTCAAGTAATCAGCAAAAGCAGCTATTTCAGATTCTGTCTGTACAGCTACCAATATTTTAATGATGAACATTAAGTCTCAAACATCTAAGAAACAATTCTGGGATACTCAATGCAGACATAAATAAATACATACAAAAAAAAATATTGCAGCACTAGAAGCAAAGAAAAAACTACAGTAATACTCTGATTATTGCTGTTTTGTTACAATGCTCGTGCTAAAATCGTGACAGCATTACTAAGAGCAGAGCAAACATTGTGTAGAGCACATAAACATGGTCAGCTGCTGTGTACATTTCAGTGCTCTTCACCCATCATGATGGAAAAGGGAAAACCATTTGCTTGGATGTGAAAGTATTATGGTGGCTGGTCCTTCAGCTCAGTCACTTAACTCAATAAAAGCATCATTAAGTTTGTACTGTGTGTGTGATATAGTACACTGCTGTATTGATGGGTGAATGATTGTAGGAAGTTTACAGTAGTGTATATAACATGGTAAGATGCCTTGGATAAAGATGTCAGCCACATAATACACAGTAATCATTGAATGGGTCTTTAGAGAAAAATGTAAGCTAAATGAATAAATGTTAAAAATATATTATGGCCCCAATTACAGGTCAGGACCTCAGACTAAACCTTCATTTTGGGAAGCATGCTCCTCCTGCCCACTTCTATCTTGCATAAATGTGCTACTTGTCCAGACCTCTGAGTGTGCGGAGGAAGTGCCGCAGCAGCTCGCGGTAGGCATCCTGGAAGCGGTCAGTAGCAGGCTGGGGCCGTGGAGCTGGTGAGGAGCTGAGGTCTGAGATGCCCAGGGGGTTCCTGTTCTCCATCTGCAGGGAGCCCTCAGACCCATGCACCTGGGGGAATACAGATGGAAACATTAAGATCTGTGTACTCCCTGTAGCACTAGATAGAAATAAATAGCAGTGACACACCTTTCATTATGTGTAATGCAAAGCAGTATTGTAAAAATGTAGAAAGCATTTTCAGTATCTCCAGGCCATTTCAAATACAGCCACCTATATGGTTCAAAAAGAATTAGCAAATTTAGATCACCTCCAGTCTTTGGTCGCAGCTCTTGCTGCAGTGTTGGCTGACATCCAGGGAAGCCACAGCACCACTGGGGAACTTCATGCAGATGGAGACAGAGTCAGCATCATTTAGGGCAGCTAGGTCTGTGAGGGCACACACATACACACAGAAGAGGACACACATCATTCTGACTGTGGCTTCACGGCGTAATAACACAATTGGGACTGGATGACTGTTTGCAATTCAAGTCACTTTTACCACTAATCAACAATAAAAAACTTAATAATACAAATATCCCTCAATTTATTTTCTGAGTGCATTTTGTAAAAGTCTCAGATATAGCTACGATAAATTTAAAAAACACAGATTTTTTTGAAACTTATTTTCATTAATTTAGGGTTAGTTTCTACAAACTATTTTTTAATCTCAATTACTGGCTCATTCATCCAAAATCGTGCAACCTTACTCTTATTTATCACAGAAACTTTGACACAACAGCTGAATTACGGAAAGACCATGCTGCTATTCCATTTGATTGTGCTGTACTGCCATCTACTGCCTGGCAGCATAAATACAGCTAGTATTTGGCTTACTGCAGATAGAAATTTTAGAAAATAGTTGCGGGAAAAACGTTAAATTGAAAAGAAATAAAACGGAACCTATCTTTGAAAACCTATTTGATAATTTATAACAGAAGACAGTGCTGTAAAATATTCTGAAGATTTAATGCAAAATTAACTATTTTGCTGAGTGGAAGAACGTTTTACCCAAAAGCATTTGGCTAAATTTTTTCTGATTGAAGTCCAGAGAATAGGGAAAGACTATCCAGGGTGCCGAAACACAGTTTAAACTCAGCTGAAATTTTTTAGTGCAAGGCCTCCTGCTAAGTGTGCTGGGCTGCTGTAAGCGGTGTGTAACATCACTGCACATTAACCTGGGCAGGCCAAGCGGCACCAGAAGGAGTGAATAACGGTCTGCTATCTACCTGCACAGAAAGCATGACCCAAGGAGAAGATGGTATCTGGAGCACGTTCTCCCAACAGCCAGCAGATGACATCAATGTCATGGACTGCTAAGCTGGAGAAGATCCCACCTGTGGAGAAAACCAATTCCATCCACGATGGGATCACAACTCTCAACACCAGACTGCAGTCCAGCAGCGACTATATGCGCCGTCAAAAAAATTACACTCATCAATTTGAACAGCTGTTTTAATTGAAATCATTTTCCATGCAATGTGAGGCAAAGATTTCTGCAAAGAAACTTAATCCTCATACCAGATGATTTGATTCTGGTCACAGTGGGATGGGGATAGAGCCGACTGACGGACGAGATCCGCTGTATTCTGCCAAGACTATCGTTCTCGTTCACCCGCTTGTGTAAATACTGCAGGGCTGGATCAAAACGTCTACAAGAGTCAGGCACACACATCGCACATTGTAAATTCACATCCTTGTAAAGGTTCATGTAAATTCTGCTAGGGCTTCAGGCTGAACAGCACAACCTACTTACTTGTAGAAGCCACACACAAGCGGTCTTCCTCGGCTCTCAGCTTCATCAAAACAGGATTCTGCAATGTATCGGTCTAAACTGGGCAGCTTCTCACAGAACACACCTTTACCTGCAAGACACAACAAATCTGATGGGAAACTGGATTTTTTTATTCTGTAATTTATAATGTCAAAGTAGTGCATCTCAATGAAAGCCTTTTTTACTTTCTCACTAAATGTTACTCATTATATATGTGCACGTTTCTACTGATTCTTTTTGGTAAATCCATTCAAAACTGACCTGATCACCCATTTTCAAACAACGATTTCACATACCTGCACGCAAGGCACGGAGAACCACTGGGGAGGCCTCACCTGGGGGAGAGCAGACCACCACCCCCACCACACTGGAAGTCACAGAGGAAGGTGATCAGCACTGCACCCACTGGCCAACAGTAGCCAAACCCTAACGTCACTGAAATGTTCTCTGACCGCAGCCAGCCAATGAAACAACAAGAATGATTCCAGTCGTGGTCATCTTCAGACAGTCAGCAATGGTGACCCTCAAAAAGGATCATCTTCGGAGAGTCAATCAGACCCTCCTTTAAATGCCAGACAGTCACCCAGTAAGGAAAAAATTCTGTGACAATCAGTCCACAATGACCAGCCTCAGTCAGTCTGGTAACTGGAGGGCATCATACAACCAATTAGCCCACATCAGGGGTTAAGTAAGAGTTTCTAACTTACCGTGGATCACTTAAAGCCACGTCCACATCCACAGTGTGTAGCAGTCTGGTGTGAGCGAGCCGCTCCTGGCCAGAGAAGCCATCCACATCCCAGCGCTGGTCCTCTACAACATACAGCAGATGGCAGCAACTCTCCTCCAGCAGGCTGCGACACAGGGCTCTGCTGCCAGAGGCCGCACCAACCAAAGCCAGTCCCGCACCCACACCCACAGGGCGACTCCTCCCAGAGCCGGGGGTATCTGCTGCCAGCAGCCATCGGCTGGGCCCCAGCACCGGGAGCCCCGAAACCGGAGCCCGAGAGGTGGAGACCGAGGGAGACCTGGAGGAGGCCACACCCTTCCCGTCAAGGGTGGCACTGGAATGAACAGTAGGCCCTGCCTGTGAAGGGGGGCACAAGCGGGACACCAGGCTGGTGGAAGAGCAGTGGTTTCCTGCAGAGACCTGCTTAGAAGGTAAGGCCAAGGGTGCTGTGGGGTCCAGTTGCCCAGGTGAACTGGGCTGGGGTTCTGTCTCTGGTGACCTGTAACGAACCAAAAAACAGGACACACTGGGTCACCACTGAAAGGAATCCAGGTTAGCACAGATACCACGTTTCTCAGCACTTCTGGATTGTCTGGTATTCATTCACATCTGACACAGGAAATGTTTTAGAATGACTTAACTGGCTTAGGGGGAGTTTACAAACAGTTTAAGTTATACTACAATATAATATATATCCTTAGTATAAATAATTTTTTTAGAAATTAGAGATATTTCAGAGTAATTCCTTTCAGCAGTCCTGATATTTTTGTTTTATGTAATGTAAATTTAATTTTTTATTGTGAGACCCTGACCTAACACATGGAAGTGTACATCTCAGATATTAATAATGTGATTGATTCTCTGAGAATAAACAATGACCTGTGTTTCAAGCTCCATATTCGCGTAGCATTTCTACAATATGTCTGTATCAGTGTTCTGCTTTAATCGTCCTTAAACACTGTGTCCATATTCAGAGCACAAGCAATTATTTGGAGAATATACATTTTCACGTTACATTTTCAGGTGTTTAAACCCATTAAACAACAATTATTTGACTTCATTCAATGCTACAATGCCACTTTGAAAATTTGAAAAACAAATAATTAACTTTTTGTTTCATGAGTTTAGTATTTCAGTTTAAACTAAACATTTTATACACAGTTTGTGCCAATCTATAGCAGTAGTATTCAATTAGTGGACTTCAGTCTGGATTTGGATGCAAATACAATTCAACCCAGACAAGAACAAAACTTGCATGCAATGTAATTTATATATTATTGTGGTTATTTTTAATCAGCGCACAAACAAACAAAAGACTTCTGCCACTATTTATCCGTGTTCAAAGTGCCCATCAACAATGTGCTCATTTTGTTGCTATCTGATCCACTCACAGATGCTGCAACGCTCTGACTATGAAACAGTCTTCATTTCCAGACTATTTACACTTATTTTCTTGTGAGATAAACAGGCGTGAAATCTGATTAGCAGCAGCAGATTCAGTTTTATTTTTGGTGCGATGTGGGTGCTGCACTTGACCAGCTGAGATGGTGACTTCATCCTTGGAGTTTCTGGGACTTATTATGCACAGAGTTTTACATTTATTTGCTCATTTCACCCGCTACTGTGTGGACGTTTGTGAAAATTTGGCATGCGGACCTGAAAGATTTATTTTGAGAATGGCACCTCAATATGAGATATGAATATGACACGATATAGATTTACTGCCCTCTAGTGGTACCTGATGAACTCCACCGAACAGCATTTTGTTATTTTATTATTATATTAATGACCAAGATGACTTACATTGTTAGATAATCAACTACTTCACTTCAATTTACCCTTTTTAAACAAAAGAATATTATTACTGTATAAAGCTAGAATAAAGAACTTGATAAAAGGTACTGCTGCAGCAGCAGAACTTGAACTGCAAGGCGAGAGCTGTAAACACTGCACTACCAGCATTTATACGCGTTCTGTCATTAATCAGGTAATTCACCTGAATTTTCTACCAAAAGGGGCAAGTTAACCCTCAATACCTGGGGGGGCACATCTCTGATACCCCACACCACCCCAAAATAGTAATTGTGACATCAGAAAGTCAGATAGCTATTAAATTAGACAGTCATTTATTTCAGTTTTTGTTTTCATATGTCTTTTTATTTCAAACAAAATCTTCAACAACCTAAAATTCATAAGATATGGATGGATTGAAAAATAAGTGTCCTAAAAATTTTAATATGTTCTATTTCAAAAATTTATTTAGTGTATTATTATTGCCAAAAGCAATGACAATATTAAAATGTTCAGAACATTTTTATTTTTCAATCTAAATACTTTAATTTTAAGCTGTAGAAAATTGTGTTGAAACAAAATAAATAAAATAAAACAAAACAAGAACTATACATAAATAACTAAAAACATTGTAAGTCAACACTTAAACCACAAAACTGCTGTTCTGTGGAGGTTTGGGGGTCCAAAATTTATTAGTATGGACTAGGAAAGGGTTTCCAAATTTTCCATACTGTGACTCCATGAAAGCAAAACGAGGGCCTTTTAAAATTATTTACTCGGGAAATGTTCAGCTGATCAGCGAATTTAAAGCAAATGTTCATATGCACACAGAGATTGTTATACTCAAACCTCTTAATAAGAATATTATAATCAGACCAAAGGGGCAGAACTTAGTGACTCGGCAGTTAAAGATCACACCATCTGGAGGAGTTCACACCGATTCCTCAGACAGCGGGGTTCATTTGTTCTGTGAAACCACCTAACCACCATTATTTCTTATGGGAAAATAAATAAAGAAATGGCTCAGACAAAAAAATGTCATTCAAAATTACTCAACAGCAAAATAAACTGCATGACGACGCATGATCCTGGCACATTTTAATGTTTATAACTTGAATGTCTATTTCTGACTTATTTAGTTTAATTTTCCCATTCATTCAATATAAATAACCACTCGTTGACATTTCCACCCATCTTGCAATCATTTACAAAAGAAATAACATTCCCAAGATCACTGGCTGTTTCTCTCGAGCTGCACAGTGCAAGGATGCGTCACTAACATATGTCTGATCCCCGTTTCTGCTGCAGACTTACTAAACTGCTCCAGTCCAGATTACCCTGCTGTATAAACAGGCAAATCCTAGTAAGCAGCTTAACACTGTGAGCCACTTGGAGTAAAGCAACAGCTCAATTCATTAATAAAACCAAATGTGCCGTTTCAGTTGTGATATTAGATTTACCTTTAATTTACTTTCTTTGATGGCTGAGACTCAAAGTGGAAGCAGGAAGTACCTGCAGTTACTTTCATTATGGAAGAAGTGTCAACGTGTTAAAAAACCGTGTCTCTCATTATAAGAAGTTGTACTGGAAGGTTTCGAATGGTGGTGTGTGGACATTTGCTGTCAGTGTTTCCATAGTAACGCACACGTTAATACCCTAGATTTACCTAGAAAGTAGCCCGAGTGACACCCCTGAGGCATCAGACGTTTTGGAACAGAGTTATAAGTAGGTGGCAAAGGCCATTGTACTGCATAAAATACATGTTGTACAAAAAAAGGCCAGTAAATGGCAAAGGTGCAGTTGTATTAAACAATAACCCTGTTGTACGAAAAGGTACAAGTGTAGTTTGAAGGACACAGCATTTGACAATAATGTATATACATGGGTAGGTTCCCCAGGTCGGTGGCCGCTACCGAGCCACGTGACTAATTTTACCCGACTGATAAGGGCCACACCGGCTAGTTCACCAGCACAGGAGGAGGACCAGTTAGCAGGTTACCCAGGTGTAAGACTCACCGTGGTGCCTCCTTCCTCTCCCAGGGCTTGCTGAGGCGCCGGTTGCGGTAGTGTCTGGCCGAGGCCAGGTGCTCCAGGATGCGGTCTCGGCGCACCCGCACGGGGATCTCACAAGCCTTGCAGTACAGCACCTCCAAGAGGCTCCTCTCGCCCGAGCTCTGCTGCTCCACCAGATGCCTCTTCACTCCCAGGTCGCCGAACTCGGCCGCGTAGTCGTGCAGTGTCTTCTTCTTGCGGCCCATCTGTCCTCGGCCTTTACCACTTTAAATAGGGTAAATAAACAACCTCTGTCCACGGAGCGGCGGCGGGAGGGCTCGTCCTCTACGGGTTAAATCGAACTGGGCCGGCTAGCGATTAGCCTGCTAGCTAAACAAACCGCTGTTTCGCTCCGCGCTCCGGCGGCCTGGCTGTCGAGCGCTTTCCTTCCCCGCATCTGGCAGCGGCTTCCCCAGCGCTCCTCAGGCGCTTTTACCCCCTCACGCGCATCGCTCCTCGAGCCTCACTGCGTCGCTCACGCGCCGTAAGGGCCCCGTTGCTGCCGTTTCCTTCCTCCGTCCCGCACCGTCCATCGTTGCGCCTCAACCAGACACCCGCAAACACAGCGACCCCCCCCTCCTCCCGGGGAAACCTCCTTCATGTCCGCCTCCTCCTCGATGGCCGCTCCGAAGGATCCCCCCCTCTTTTTACCAGCTGACAGCTCTAAACAAATGTAAATCGAGGAAAACGGTGTTTACAAATCACACACACTGTCGGTTCGGTGACTAACGCACGGTCTCTCTCTCTCTCTCGCTCGCTCGCTCGCTCACTCACTCTCAGTGCCGCTGCTGAACGTTCCTCCACCGTCCTGCTCACCTGCTGTTTACTTCCTTCTCACTGAGCTCATTGCGCCGTTTTGGTCGCGCCCCCCCAGGACGTTTAAGGAACTGCAGGGGACCGGTCCGCACTGACTGTGGTACACAGGCGCGTGCGGTGTTCTGCACACACTGTGACCGATGACAAACACTGAAGAAAACATGCTGTTGTCTCATATCATAATACGAACATTTTATTTTTTCCAATTCGTTTCATATTCAACCTATTTATATCTACTTATATTTAGTATCACTGCTATTTCCGCTTCTTATATTACTTAGATACGCTTACACGTATTGCTGTAAATTGAACTTTCTGTATATATAGTTTAGTGTATTTTCAAACTTTATTCGTACTCTATTAGAAATAATGTTGTTTTGTTAAAGGTAACTGAAGAGGCATCTGCTACATCAAATTCCTTGAATGTGGAAACGTACCCAGCCAAATTAAGGAGTTTTCTCACCAAGGGGTATTTATTATTATTCTTCTTATTATTTATTTAAACTTGTATACAGCAGAGTAATTTTACTGTATCAGTTCAGGGTGACTAAAGTACCTTGATCAATGATGATCCATCAGAATTCAAACCCAGGATATTCCTGTTGTGAGGCAGCAGCACTGACACCTCCTATGACTTTTATAGACTTGGCTGCCTTATGTAGAGTTTCAGGAACGTGGTCCCATACATTAATATAAAGTATACTTAGCATAAGATTTGTTCTATTTCCTTGAAAGGGATTTGTTTTGTTGCTTGACACGTATCTAAAGACAGTTAAATAGCCTAAAACTGTACATTTGTATTTCTGTTTTTTTTTTCGAAAGGGCGCAAACGAACTAGTCATCCTTGTAATCTTTTGTTCTTTTGCATCCATTTCCAGTGTTGACACAACACACAGTACGACTCTATGTACAACTAACTCTCACTTGGTAGTCTTAATGCGAGAAAATAGCTAAAAGATTTGTTACACGAATACAAGATGCTGAAGCATCTTCTCATTTGTGCTAAATTACTCTAATATTAATATTTTCAGTTTCTTAGTGATTCACTCTGATGCTACATTTTTAAAATGCATTTACGATTAGATCTGTGTGACGTCAGACTCGGGGTTCTTGAGAGTTCATGGTACAACAATCCAGTACTGTTTCAAGTAAAAAGACCGTACAAAAAAGAAGCGGGGGGGGGGGCAACATTTATCGCAAAATGGACACGACGCAGCGATATTTTTGTGTTATGTTTCTGATAAATGTAAAATGTTATCTCTCTCAGCTCGATTAGTCACGTCTGGAGTACAGTCGGTAGTCTTGCGGAAGCGCTGACGCGATCCCTTTGGGCAGGAGAGCAAAGCCGTGGTGACACAGCGGCGGTAGCAGGTATGAAAAAAACGCTTAAACGCCGCACCAGTTGCCGGTTTTATCGTCCAGTATGTGACTGATATGTTGCGCATCGTTGCTTTGGGAGAGAAGCTCAGTGAGGAAAAGGATTTATTTACTGCCGTGCTTTTTATCTTATACGTGCACGCATTAAAAGTCCAACTGTGAAGCTGCCGCCGTTTCACATTTTACCGGAAGTGAGTTGTTCGCTCTTTCAGCCGGATGTGAGTTGTTAGCTCAAATTGACGGAAGAAGGTTGTCGCCATTTTTGTAGTCTTTAGCGGATTTGTTCGCAATAACTTCAGTTGTACAACTAGCGCTAATGGACTACAACCCGGAAGAACCTGTAAGAGGAACTACAGTGGATGGGATGGGGTCGTTTTGTGGCCGACTGTATAAAAGAAATCCAGTAGTGTCTATTTAATCACAATGGAGCTGATTATGCTGGTTCAATAGTAACCGGACTTAAAATATGACTATTTACTATTTACTAGTTAGTCAAGATCGGTGTATTTGAGTAACTTGGTACGTAATTTTTCTTTTTCCATTCTATTCTATTTTGTGGCTGGTAGATTTGTTGGTACATTGCTTGCTACCTATTCTTACAATCAAATGCTGTCCAGATAATCTACACCAGTAGGACAAATACTGATCAGTCAGTTGTGTAATTTATTAGTTACATAAGTTTGCTAGACCCTTAAAGAAAACTATTTGGATCAGTGTCACAAATTGTTGCTTAGATACTTATATATGCAGTTCAATTTATTACACAATTAAATAATTGCTTGTTTTGGTTTTCATTATGTGTAATATCTCAGGTTTTAAGCAGGTTAAGTGTTAAGGTGAGCTGCAGTGGCTGGTGTTGTTTTAATTAAAATGAGCTGGGTCATAAAAATATAGTTTGTTTAAAAATTGGGGAGACTTGGGTCCATGTATTGAAATGATTTAATACAATGAAGTTTAGTTTTGAAGGTAGCCTGTAAGATGATAGTTGAATCTTTACTGAAACACACAAATGCATACTAATGTTTGGGTGGTTTGCTCTTGGTCATTCCTGTTAATTTTTAACTGGATTTACAATTTTTTTCCATTTCTCTGCCTCTGGCTCAGGAACTTAAGTGTGGACTGAGTGAACTGTAAAAATGTCATACTGTATGGATATGAACAGCTGATATGCCACTAAATGTTGTCCATCAGAGGCAGAATGTCAGAAGGGGACAGCAGCGCAGAGTCCATCCACGGCAAGCCGTCGGCCATCGGGAAGTTCTTCACACGACTTGGACAGGTCCTGAAACCCTCGACACCTTTATGCGCCCCCTGTTCAAATGCAGAAGAGGGATACGATCCGAAGCCGTGCTTCCGATGTTACCAATTGGAACATTTTTTTAAAATGTTTTTCCTCAGACAAATAAGGAGCCTCTTAGCTGACTGTGCCAGTAATAGCTTCTTTTGGTCTATCCACCTCTATGTGATATATAGGTATATCAGTCGTGGCTGGACAAGTCAACGCCGTTTTCTGTGGTCCGCTGGGCTGTCACTATATTGCTAGCTGTCATCTACATGATAAGGGTCTACATATTACAGGTAAAGATCTACATATTACAGGATGTTTACTTTTTGTGGTTTACTTGTTATTTTAATGTGATAAAGTATCTATACAGAGGTTACAGTATCAAGGTCTCATTGTTCATTCAGTCAAGAAATGCGTGTTTAATAGTTTAATTCTGCTTGTCTTGTTTGTCCCATCAGTTGATTTTCTGTAAGTGCTTTTTGTTTATTTCTCTCCACATGTCTGTATAGGGATGGTACATAGTCACATATGCACTGGGAATTTATCATCTCAACCTGTTCATTGCTTTCCTGTCCCCAAAAGTGGATCCATCACTACTGGATGATGCAGGCAAGATACCGAAATTGTTAAAATGTTCCTCTAAGATTCCCTGATGTTGATCCCTTACTGACCTCAACTTTGCAGTATCGTGTTGTTGTATATTATATAAACATCGTCCAAGGTCAGTTATGCAAAATTTAAGGTATAACTTTCTCAGACTGAATTTATCCAGCAAACTGTTTGCTCTCTCTGTTTCCGACATCTGTTTCTCCAACAGATGATGGTCCTTCGTTACCAACAAAGCAGAACGAAGAATTCCGGCCTTTCATTAGGAGGCTGCCTGAGTTCAAGTTTTGGTAAGACTCTTCATGAACTAGCTGTGTTGTGTGTCACTCTGAAGGTCAGCATACACAGACTGTGGTACCTTTTTCCCATGTGTTACAGAGGCCAACCATGAACAGCAAGCGTGAGTTTAGGCTCTTACAATAAAGTTGTAAGCTTTCCCTAGACCTCAGGAATTTTGTTTCTGTTTAATTACAGCAAAGGTGGAGATAAAATAGTTCATTCGCTTACTTAAAGAATACAAAGTTGATATGAACTAGATAATGTGGTTAAATTTTTAACTGAACTGCACTTTTGCTAACTCTGACTTGTATGTTGCTCTGGAGAACATAATTTGCAAAATGAATAAATGTAAATTGTGCCTTGAATTTGAATCAGTTTGAAAGCTCCAGACATTTGCTGTCACACTGACATCTTACGCCTGGTTTATATTTAAAACTGCACATTTTTATCACACCAGCTCTACGGATACTAGTAGGGTTTTTTTTTTTTTTTGCATAGAACAGACTGCAATGATTTCACATGGTCTCAATACCTCAACACGTCTAATTTTGTGGGGTTTTCTCTTTGATTTTAGGCACTCAGCAACAAAGGGCATCGTCATTGCAATGATTTGCACGTTTTTTGATGCCTTCAACGTTCCAGTGTTCTGGCCCATTCTGGTCATGTACTTCATCATGCTTTTCTGTATCACCATGAAGCGGCAGATCAAGGTAATGTACTACATACTGTTTTGGTTCTGTGGTATTCAGATGGACTGATCAGTTATTCCTTGGTGTTTGGTGCACTGTCAGACCTTGAAATGCTGTAGAGTGTAACAAAGCCTGCTGAAACATACCTAGCCTGCTACCAAGGATTTCTTTGGGGTAGCATGTGGCGTAGTGGTTAGATGTGTTGCTTTTCGGTAAAGAAACCCAGTGTGACTATCACTTTGTCTGTAGCATGTTTTATCAACGGACAGTAAAACTGAGCAATAATACATCAAATGGAGTTCGTAAAATTCAGTCACTTAATGTGGGATTGCTTTATTATGAGGTTAATAAGAAACTTTTTCAGGCAGTCTTCCAGTTACTGTGTGAAAACGAGGAAAAAAAATTTGTTAGACATGTAGCAAATAGACTGATTATTACAAAAAAATACTGCACATTACAAATGTAGTAATACTAATAGTGTAATAAAACTCTAATGACCCACGTGGAACATACTGTTGGTGGCAAAAGGAGAGCTCAGGAGACTAGAATGTAAGATTTTGAGGTTTGTTTCTCCACAGCATGTTTACAGTCCAACAACAGTCCAGTTTACAGCAGTCCAATAACATGCCCACCCTAAAGCTCTCAAACACAATGAACACAGAGCTGATTAACAATCCCCCAGTAATGGTTAGACTCAACTGTTTATACATGGGAGTAGCATAGCTCCCACCAATGCCACTGCAATACTAACAACATTAATAGAAACCAGACCTACCCAGACCTACATTGTCTTCAATAAATCCTGTACTTTTGATTCCATCATAAAATGTTGGTGATTGAATCCTGTCCTCCTGCGTCCTTTCCTGTCACCAATCATATTATTTCCAAACTCATCTTATCATGGGGTTTTAGTGTACTTACTCTGAGTAGATACAGAAAGAATACCCATCTGTATAAATGTGTGAATCAGTTTAAAGTTGATTATGTAATAGTGTAAGCAGCCTCGAACAAAGGTGTTGGATAAAAATATTATTGAGAATAATCGTGATAATTTTTTAAAAATTTAACAAAAAAATCATGAGGGCATTTGAAAGATACTGCGAACCACTAGTGGCCACATGTTGAGAGTTTTGGATTTATTTTATTTATTTGTGACAATTTTTATATATAAGGAATTTATAATAGAAGCCTTTTTATGTGTTTTCTCTTCTGCAGCATATGATCAAGTACAGGTACCTGCCCTTCACACATGGAAAGAAGACCTACAAAGGCAAAGAAGACACAGGGAAAGCTTTTGCTAGTTAAAATTTCTGGCAGGTTATTAACATGTATCATGGAGGAAAGATGAGTGTTGACAGGTTTGAGTTTTTCATACAAGAAATGGAAAAGAGTTTTGATCCATTATGACAGTGGTAGGGGACTGGGGGCCATTTTTCTCATTTTCATGTAAGGAGATTACACACAAAGCCTTTGCTTAAAGACTATTGTGTGGTGGTTTTTGGGGAAATGCTCTTGTTGCCTAGTTTGTAGGTAAATGCAATGATGGGTCTTTTTGCCTGAAAAGCTTTCAGCTTCAGGTACAGTATAGAGTATAATGGTAAATTTAGATATAGAACACAAACAGCCCCCACTCCTCTGCTCCATGCTGTCTTACTGGTGAGGCTGTTCATCCTGTAAAATTCAGGGATTTTATTAGATGAATAAAACTCCATTTTATCCAGCACTAATCTAGGACATTATTCTGTTAGAAACATATTATTCAGCATATGCATATTTATTATGATTTCTTTTAGTTTTTGTTATTCAGAATTGCCAAATTTAATTTTGCCTTTAATTATTGATATGTTTTTTCCCCCCACTGTAATGCTTCTTAGATATAATTTGTCTGTGAGGATCATCAGTGTCCCATGTTGTGACTTCTACTCCCGAATAGAAGGAACTGATAGCAGGGTCCTGCTGCGTGTGTGTCTGTGTGTGTCTGCGTGTGTCTGCGTGTGTCTGCGTGTGTCTGCGTGTGTCTGCACGTGTTGCTCTCTTGCTGGTCTTTCTGCCTTTATGTCTCAGTTGCCTTTGAGTGCTATGGCTTTGCATAGTTAAACCTTGATTAAAATTGCCTTGTTTGTGGATTTCAGGAGAGTGTATCTCACGATGGGTAGAAAATGTTCTGTCATGGATTTGTTTTCTCCAGCCCCAAAAATAACTTTTTGACCAAAGTGTTTCTGTACTGGGGAAGACATTTGATCTTATTTTTCAAACAGGAGGACTGGATAGTTTTATTGGCAATGCAGCATTTTTTCTTACATTATTCTTTTATTATGCCAGAGGGCAGTTATGAACCAGTCAGTTCTCTTTTAATGTCCCTCAATCGATGGTGTTGTTGTCAGACAGTTGGCTCTGAGTACATTCCGTATGCGGTTTGATTTACCATGCTTTAGTACCAGTTGTTTACAGGTTTGCATTGCCCTAATCTGGTCGATATACTAAGACAGAACTTAATCATTCCAGTGAACGGCCCTCTCACAAAATGAAGTTCGGTTCCATTTAGTTTTTTCAGAAAGGGTTAAAATATGGGATTTATTCTATTGGGAGAAATAGCGAGATATATATAATTTATGTTTCAAAGGGTACTTGATATTCAGGCATATGTAGGGTGTGTTAAAAATCTGAAAAACCTGAACAATCACTACTGTGAAGGATCAAAACATTCTTTTCCCATTTTTCTGTGCAGCGTGTTTCATAAGGTTTGTTTGTTCTACAAGTTTGAATTGTCAGATGTTTTCAAAGTTTTCTTTTACATATGCAAGTGTCATATAAAACCGTGGAACCTTTTTTTGAACGAATTTGCATGTAATTGGGTTTTCATGTGCTCCAGAGTTGAGAGGGGAAGTAAGATGATTTTATTTCTGAAGTGTAATTTTTCACTCCACTTACTATTAAAGAAACTTTTCGTTTATGTTTCATAAGCATTCGTACTTCAAGAGTTATTTCCCCCCCCCTTCATTGTAAAGGCTTAGTGAGTTGTACATATCATTCAAAATTTTACAAAAGACAGTACATACTTTACACATATATTTAACTTTTGTTCAAAGATGAAAAGAATATTATACTGAATTTTACCCACTACTAAAGATTGGAGTATTTTGTTAAGATATAGTTATATCAGTATGACCCACTGCATTGCATATCCACCTTTATGAGTCTTGTTCATGAAAATGTGGTACATTATTGACTGAGAATCAGCACAGATGCTCATGAGCAGCTTTTGGACCGTTGGTTTGTAGGTGTGGTCCATGACTTTCAGTAGTGTGATGAAGGGGATTTGTTTGTGCGCCAGGTACATTTGAACACTAATCCATTGTAGATCTATCATATCAAAGGACAAACACCCAGAGAGATTCAACCATTCTGAGGGACAGACAGAGTTCATTCCACTACATGGGTGTCAAAAAGATTTTACTGACCGTTTTTCAACTTTGGACCTTTTGTGGGATTAATTAGCTCCTGCATTTATTGCAGTTCAAATTTATGTTATGTATGTTTTCCACTGTCACTCAGCAACTGGCTGATAGGTACACGGAATAATGTAAAGATAGGCACTTATCAGCTATATAATTTGGTTTTATTATTAGATGCTGGTCAGCTGATTGTCTTAATGAACTCAGAAGCTTCCACAGAACCTTCTGACAGTTCTAACCACTACCCCCCATTGCTGTATTGTAGTTGGCCTTGATAACAGCAGTAATGTAAACTTTTCTAAGTAAGGGAAAAAGTATTTGTCCTTTTCCATTTTTCTCTGTTTTTGCAGATGAAATTTAATTTAATCTTTTTTGTCAGTTCTGGCAGTATATGAATGGACCACAAAAGAAAAATTACACCAGGTTGTCATTTTGCTGTGTGAAACAGTCCCAGTTCAAATACTACTTTGTGCTGTTGTAACCTTGAATAAGATACTTACCCTGACTGGATACAGTAAGAATATCCAATTGTATAAGCAAATAAATTAGTGGTATCTGTTAGTGTAAGTCTCCTTGGACAAAGATGTCAGATTAAAAAAAATTATAAAGTGTGAAAGATTTAATTCTGGACAGCTGTAACACGTAAGGCAGCACTAGCCAGAAAGTGCATGCCTGTGATGTGATGTGATGTTTTATTTTAATCCCACCTGGGTCTTTACATTCACATGAGCCAGTCTAACTAATAACAGGCTGAGACAGAAATGGTTTAAAAGGTGTAAAAAGTAATGAAGAACTCTAATGAGGAATTTGTTTTTCAAAAACAGGCTTCCAGTTGCGACCAAGGTCTAGACACCAATAAGGTGTGTTTCCGTGCATTTAACATCAGTGAGATAAAAAAAAAAAATAATAATTCCAGAGAATATAAACAACCCATTTGTGTGTGTGTATATATGTGTGTGTGTGTATTTGTATTCATGTTCCTGTTGGCTTCCTGTTATTATGGCACAGTGGCTCACTGTGGTACAGGGTCCACAGGGTGACACAGGCTTAGTTTTGGGACAATCGCACGTTCACGGGCTCCAAAATCACTGCAAACCCCCATGTTTTTTTTTTAAATTACCCAAAGAATTATGTTATTAATAGGAGAGAATGGGCAGTGTTTTTTTTTTAGTTTATTCTGCTGTTGGTGACCCATAAAAACATCTTGTTTTCCATCAGTGTAAATAAGAAGTGTTAAACAAAACCATTTCCAAAGCCAAAAAGTGAAGAAAATAAATGCTTCAGATCATTTTTGTTGAGTATAACAAAAAAGAAATTACTTTAAAACTTTGCTCTGCTTATTTTGATGATACTTACGTACTTAAGAAAAACACAAAATACCACAGACCAGAAATGTCAAAACCATTCATTAGAAATCCTGGTAAATGAAGACCACACAAGGCTGTAAACACAGTCCAAGTCCATCTCTATGTACACATCACATTTCCCCAGTCACAATCCCAGGCGACTGATTCTGAGCGCTGTTTTAAAACACCTGCTTGCTAATGCAAGGACGAGTGTGAAAAATAAAAAACAAGATGCCACCAGGTGAGCAGTGTCAGTGTGTCCCAGATGACCGGGAAATACAGCGGCAGTGATTTGGTCTACAGTCACTGTGCGGTTAAGGACAGTTCACGTTAACAACCACGCCGTTTTGGACCATATTCCCTAACGCTCGATTTAGTGACCGCACTCATGTACATATTTACCACCAAACCTTCACATTATTATAAAATATATATCATTTTAGATTATTTTTAACGGTGACTGTTTTCAATGTCTAACGAGTTATCTCAACAAATGTATAAAAAATTAACTATATATTTTGCAGTTGTTTGGTTTAGCTGATGTGAACCGAGCAGTGACTATTCATTTTCAGTTCCCACTAAATCAGGATAATATCATCATAAACATGTATCCATATTGGAAAATCAAACATTCAGCTTGTAGCAAGAAGAAAACTATTAACTCATGATGATAATAATAATAATAGTAATAATAATAATAATCCTAGGATGCCGATCCTAAGGAGTCTGAGTGGAATGTGACGTATCCTGATGAAGGTGAGCTTTTAAAACTGTTTGTGCTTCCTTTGCCCTCCATCGTAGCCAGGATGTTTGCTCCCCCCCAGCTCCTGGTGGGCCCCAGGCCTGTCCTGAGTGTGTGGGGTGAATGTTCTCCAGTCCGTGCGGTGAGGGCCACCGTCTGCTTCCCATCCCTTGAGTCCTGGCGGCAGAATCCGGCCTCAGACCCCTGGTCTCGCTTGGCGAGGCGCTGCAGGGCCTGTGGCTCGTGTTCAAAGTCGGTGAGGGGGAAGCGGGGCAGCAGGAGGGCACGCTGCTCACAGGCATCAGGAGCCAGGGAGGTAGCTGAGACCCGCCGGGGTGTCCGCACAGGGCTGGGCACCGGCGTCTCGTCGATGAAGTTAATCACTTCATCCCGGCTGAAGCACTTAAGGTCCTCCTCAGAGGGGGGGCGGCGCGGCGGGCGCGGGAGGGAGCGCGTGCTGTCACTGGAGCGGTGCCTCTTGCGGTGTGGGAGGCCATCCTCGTGGTAGGAGGCCAAGCTGCTCCTGCGCCTCTCGCGGTGCGGAGAGCCGTTGTGCGGGATGCCAGTCATGTCCTCTGTGGAGCCCCAGCGGTGGAGGTAGGACGCAATCGGGCCCGTGTTCCACATGTCGGTTTCGTCGTGGGAGTATCTTCTTGTAGGGGGCACCTGTTGTGACACACCAGGGGGGTGGGATGGTTGCGTGAGGCTGGCCAGCACCTGTCTCCATGACATCACACACATCTCCCTGTCAGCATGTGGGGACCATGTTTCTTTAGCTCGGATTTCAGCCCCTACATCTTTGTGAACATGTAACGTTTCCTTTACTGGTTATTGTTTCAAAAATTGGACATAGAAAATGTACATGGACACAGAAACAGTCTCCATCTAACAATGTGGCAAAGTAATTAAATTAAATACAGAACAGTCTGTTTCAGTATTTTTAAACCATGCTCATGTTGCTGGAAGTTAATGGTAAACACTCGGCTCCTGAACAGCAATAACTGGGGTAAAATTAACGTGTTTGTGATATATAATTCATACCCAGTGTCCATATTGGCCTGAGGTGTATGTAAAAGACACATCGCATGCACTTTTAGAAAGAGCTCTCTAGTATGACATCCGAAGTATACTGTACATCACAGGGCTGTGAGGAGGACGATTCCCCCCTCAAAGAAGGACAGAAGATACAGTAGCCACGTGTGAGATGAGACCAGCAGATGGCAGTAGAGCATCGGTATGAAACAGGACAGGGTGATGTTGGAATGAAGTGTCCAACCCCAGTGGTAATGAGATGTGGGTACCGGGGGTGGGATAGGGTGAAAATGGGCTAATTTGGCATTAACCCAGTTGAGAACGGCGTCTCTTGGTAGATGGAGACAGAGCGACGGCCAACCATCGCAGGCTAGACAGGCCATCACTTTCTGATGGGTGATGTTCTTCAGATGATTGATAACTGGGGTGATGGGGTGCAGTAACAGAGTGCACACCCACCTTTTCTCTTTTATGGTTTTGACGTTAAAATTCGAACTGCTGATGATTCCGCTGGTGATTATTTCACCATTTAATGTGTTTAAAATGTGGCTGTGTTTATATTCGTAGCCACAACTCCATCCGTTGAGCAAATTATCCATCATTCCTGGTTTAGTTCCTTTATGATCTATCCCAGAAACATAGGGTGCACAGCCCACGCACACTCATTCCCTCACATACACACACAATATCGGCATTTTAGAGTCACCAATCCACCTGTCTTTGGACTGTGATCGGAAAACCACAGAAACATGGGGAAAACATACAAACTCTACACATTAAATCAGATTTGAACCCACAGCCAGGAGCTGTGGCCACCTTCTCTCTTGCCCACAGTGCCATTGCTGAGTGAATACAAGGTGTGATTTTAATGTAAACAAATGTAATTCTGTATTGAATTACAGTGGAAACCACTAATCCAGAGGGAACCAGGGGGACAGTGAGATGACCAGTGGTGAGATGGACATGGTTTGAAATGACAGTTACTGTATAATCCTCTGTTTCTATTGACTTTAAGTAGAACTTTCCAAGGAAACTATTTCTGCCATCAAAACTAATGTTTAATAGCAGTGCGTATGATATTGTGGCAGCTTGAAGGACTGGAAATTCACAGCCCTTCATGGCTGTGCTCAGGTGCAGTACTGTGAAACACAGCTGCACCTTTAAAAACGGATTTTTGTTGTGCCTTTTCAAGAGGATAGTAGTTTAACAGAATTTCTTTTGGTAATAACATGTTGCAAAGATCCTTACAGGGGGCACGGCGATGGGGGGTCTGGAAGGGAGTAGGCTGACTACTGGTACGAGAGCCTAATATCCAGCCTTCGTCAGCTGTGTCCCCCTTGGGTGCCATTTGCCCCAAATCGACATGTTTACTTTGGAGACATCCAGAGTTTGATCTCTCTTATTTATCTTTGTCTCCACTAAGAGCAAAAAACAACAATAGGGAGGCGGCCGGATTCCCAAGACTGGTTGCTCAAAGATATTTTCTGCAATTGGTTGACACAGATGAGCATTTCACAGCTCCACTGCAATATAGATTGTGCCCTGAGAGGCTTCGTCCACTTTCTGAGAGACTTTTCCAGACATTTTGGAACAATTTCTAACCTAGTTGATAACAGGAACCCATAACATGTCTCTTCAAAGAAAATTCCCTCTTAGATTGACAAATCCTAAATAGCACAATTTATCTAAGGAGTCAGGCACATGCCCCCCCCCCCATATTAACATCGCAAGAGTTCCAGAACATTAATAAAAAAGAGAGTGTGAAAACTATCACTGGATATATGCTCTGGGCCTGTGTTCATCAAACACTGTGTTTGGATGTTTCCAGGTTCCTAGAATATTTTAAAAATATTTCAGTAAAACATCGATTAGAGCATGTTGCATGATTTATGCAAGGATCACTTTTACATACACAGTGTTGTCTAGAAATGAAAAAAGGTGTATGTTGAAATCATCAAAAACTCAGCAGAATAATTAAAAAAAGGATCAACGGAAATATACCTGCAGATACTGCATTTTATCTTCCTGTGGTTCGTTCATTGTGTAACCCTGAGGGACCCCTCTCTCTAAGGCGGAGAACTCGTACTTGGCCATACGCTCTACTGCCATGATATCAGCAGTGGCGCTATAGTCATACGCTCTGTCATATATTAAGTCCGGATGAATGCCTCCATCCTGGCTGTTTACTGCAAATGCAGAAAGCATATGTATCAGGATTAAGAAAAATAAATAGAGATTAAGAAACGTGCTCATATACACAGATGAGACAGACAGACAAAACGTATATATAAGAGAAACAGTCCATATTTTGGATTCGGGTTTTGCTGCAGGCAATAAGTCCTTCTAAAAGAAACCAGTCCAGATTATTTTAGCAAACCGACTGACCATGACTTTGGATGTCTTCTGCAAAGGAGAAAAAAGCACTGAATGTTTCTGCTGAAGGAATATCCAGCGCAGAGCTGGATTTCTTGGCTAAATGGATACAAAAAAAAGCCAAAAAAAAAAAAGTAATTTAGATTCATAGCCTTATGTAAGGTATTTCAAGTAATCCAGAAAATTTCATTTCCGGAATTTAATTTCAGAGATATTGGGGTACAGTGTAAAATGCTGATCCGAAGGTAAATGAGGCCCATTTATCAAATGGGGAATGAAATTAGCTGCTGCACAGGCAGCCTGGCGTGCAGAACGACAGCTTCATCAAGAAAAACAAAGTAAAAACAACGCTGGTACATACAACTGGGCTACAAACACAAGGCCGCCTCTCTTAAAAGAAGCAGAGAGCTGGAAACATTCAGATAAAGCCAGAAACAATGTGCATTTTATGCGTTTTCTACCAAGCAGCAAATTTCCTCCAGCTGCAAGCTGGTCTGAAAACAATGAGCTTGAGGGTGACACGTAATAAGAGAAAACATCTTTAAGCTTAAAGGATAAACACAGGATAAACTCTGGAAATTTCCTGCTCAGCGGATGCTTCAAATTTAAGACAGATTTAGAATGTCTGTGTCACATTAAATGTTGAGAAGAGAGCTGTACATTTGATTTCAAAATAGTAAAAAAGGCAATTAAATTAAAAGCAGAACTGGTCAGATGTTCAGGAGCAACAAGGAAGGTCAGATGAGCCCAGTGTTTCCCCAACTGTGCACTACTTGTTATGTATTTTGATTCTGCATGAAATGTACAAACCTGCTATAATTTCACTGCGTGGATCTCAAAAATGGCAAAAATGTTTAAAAAAAACTATAATTGCTGTTATATTTTCTATTCGGATCGGTAGTTGTCGCTCTGAATTACTCCAGGAAAAATTTCCCGGGTGAATAATGGGTAAGTAATCATGAGCAGCTTTTTTTGGGGAAAAGTGTCAAATACATCAATATAAATCCTTTTTCCACCAAAATGTCTAACAGCAACATTGAGCAAGACCTTCTATATTCTACATTGATAAACAGAAGGTCTGAAGCTCAGATTCTTTGTTCCCCAAGACTATAAATAATATTTTTTTATCTACAAATGTTTGTGTGTGTTTAAGGGGATAAGAATAGGTACCAGTGAGTCAAAGTCAACTCTTAGCAGCCTCTCATGTGGGATTTCACACTTTTACAGAATCCCAGTACAGTACTGGACTAGAGAACAGCTTCTTTATATCCTAATAATGTCTCTCTTGCTGTTTCCGACAAACTCACAATTTCCAGAATCTCACATAATGTTCTCTTCTCACCGGCAGGTAGGGAATGATGTTTACTTTTTCATATCCAGACAACCTCTGTTTTATTGTCCTTTAGGAAAATAAGTACAGTATACAGCATTTTTTTCACCAAAGAGGTGTAACTAAATTTTGATCATTTAAATGTGGAAGTCTGTAAGTCTGTTACCCTCAAAGAAAGGGGTGGGAGCACATTTTTGGGACCCCAAACTGCCCCAAAATTGTAATTTTGAGGTCTGAATTTGAGATGTATTGAATTACAGTGTCTGTATTTTTTTTAACTTCAGTTTTTGTTTTTATTTTTATTTAACACAATTTTCTACAACTTAAAATTCATTTAAAAAATGTTTGGATTGAAAAATAAAAGTGTTAACATTCCAACACCATCTTCAGCTGTTTTATAATTGTGTACCGTGCACTATTATTATCAAAAGCAATGACTTGAGACAATTTCAAAATGTTCTGAATGTTTTTATTTTTTGATCAAAACATTTTTTATGATTTTAAGTTGTAGAAAATTGTGTTTAAAACTAAAAATAAATAACAAAAAAAGAACCCGCAAATATTTTAAATCATCACTGTACCCATACTCAAACCTCAGAATTATTAGTTTTGGGGGGAGGCATGGACTCTGAGCCAACACACCGCTGGTTTTGAGGTTAATCTACAGATTTACTGCTGTAATGAATTAGCCTAATGTACAAAAGTGGACAATTTTCTCTTTAAATGCGACAGTTCCCTCCAGTGTGGTGTTTAATCCAGGCCGCATTCTAATTAATCTGACCATTTCTGCCTCATTTATACCTTGGAAATAACAAAAAAAACATGCAATATTTTCCATCTCATTAAAATAACGGATTAGACAGACATTAATATATCGGCTCAAGACTCACACACACCCATTATGAGCAATAAACATTAACAAGAGACTCTTTGTTAAAGAGGTAAGATGACAGCAGCTGTTAAATAAATAAACAAACAAACAAGTCGGTTTGCAGGAGAACAAATGGGTGGGATATGTAGCACTGGTTATATTCAGTTATCCAAAAGTGACATTATATATGATGTAACAAGAAAAAATTTGGATGAAATTTGGATATTTTGCACATATTGTCCGGATGATCGTATTAGATAACTCTCAGTGATTTTTTTCCTTCCTTTGAGGACAGAAACAAGAGGAGAAAAAACCTGAGTTGTAAGTTTTTTGACAGCCAGTCATTGTGCTTCTCAGGTGTCACTTCCAGATGTTGGACATTCCACCCACTGCTTCAATCCTGGTTTTTCCTGCCACTCGCATGCCCCTCCCCCGGCTTATTTACCTTCGTCCACGTCGTCGTTGGACATGACGGCCACGCACTTCTCCCACACGGCCTTGGCGTCAGCGCGGTACCGGTCACAGGCCCACAGGAAGACGGGCAGCAGGGCCGACTGGGCGATGGAGCACCAGAGCACACAGAGCGCCATCCAGCTGTAGGAGCGGTCATAACGCAGGCTGGCAAAGCTCACGACCTGGGAGCGAGAAGAATGAAAACCTTCTCTCCATCACTGCAGTGTTCTACCCAACTGGAGCACACTTGTTCAGTGCTGGAAAATGGCTGCAAAACACTGTGCAGGTTTTTTGTGACATGAGGCTTTTCATGGCTGAGCACAGCGCCCCCTTTAGTCAGCAGAGTGCACTAATCCCACCACAAGGAGGTCTGCTAGGTCTACGTGTTTGATGGATATCTCTCTTTGACAGACATCCCTGAGGGCTCACATCCTTGTCATGTTTTTTAAGGAAAAAGCTTATTGTGGGGTTAGAATAGTCAAGGCAGGTATGATTCTCTGTATAGGAGTCAAACAAGCAGACAGCTGTTTGTTAAACTTTTGCTCTTATTACCTCTTCTGGCGACTTTCTGTATTTCATGATCTCATGGTGATGTTATCATCAATGTTCTTTTCATTTGTACCTAAACTGTGTGATCGGAGCTTGTGTGCTTCCTCTTTCGTTTGTCTTATTTTTGACGTGGTTTGGCTCAATATCGTGTTTTTTCATTCCCGAATTCCTGAAACCTTTCCCGTTTCCATTATTTAATGCCCTCTGCGAAGTGACAACTGTTTCCGTCATTTGGAATTCCTCAGTTTACAAATACAACTAGGATTAGAAGTCTGTTTCTAACTTGGTTTGTTTGTATGTCCATACATCACTTTTTCCCCTCACAATGAAGACAGGAACAATAATACACAACACTGTTAGCATATTTAGGTTAGGTTTCTTAAACCAAAAAAAAAAAAATCAGAAATTATTGTAATAAGTAATAGTTATAAGACATTTTTTTGTAAAAAATAAATAAACTGATATCTACAGACCAAAAAACAATTAAAACTAACTGAAAATAATCATCATCAAAATAAGTTGCGTATACAAATGCTCTTTGTTGACCAGTTCATTGCATAAACATGTGCGGTGTTTTTTTCTGGTCAGTGATTGAACACCAGAAACTGTAAACACTGTGGAACTGAGTTGAATTAAAATAGTTCCACACTTCTATTCTGTCTGAGCACTTGTTGCTGACATCTATCTGCTGGGGGTGTAAACATAGAACTTACAGGCCCATGTTTGCCCCACAACCTGCACGCATTATCATTAACTGCTTTGTCAAGGTGGTCAGTCACGAAATCAGTCCCAGAATCACTGGACACTAGGTGTCAGTGAAACTCGCTGTGCCCCTATATCAAATTTTTCACATGGGGGACAAACCTTTTAGAAAACCGATTGGTGAAGAAAATATAACAAAAAATAAACCAGAAGATATTTGGTAGTCAAATTTTTACAATGAGACCAAGAACCCAGTGGAAAGTTTGTTTTGCTCAGTAGTGGAAATGTGAAAGATTTTCCCAGCACACATTTCTTTCACAGGCAGCAAATGGAAACATCAGTCACCACGGTTGGTCTTTGAAGATTTCAAACACACCAGTACATCCCAGTGTAACACACTGCATATTATTGTATTTAAGTACTGCACTGCATAAACACGGATGTCCCACCTTTGGCAGGTCCACAACTGCTCAGAAGCCTGTGCTCTTATGAGTTATAAGGGAGCAAAATCCTCTTATTAGCCCAAAATTCTAGAGTCGCACGGTACTGAAAAAAACTGAATGGAGTAAAACGCAGTGATCTTGATGCGTGACCAAACTTTCTAACTCCTGAAAGAATAGATAAGTTTAAAAACCTGTACAGCAAACTACCACAAATACGGAGCCGGTGTTCAGTATCTCTCACTAAAGAGTATTCATAAACGGGGAGACTGAGTATAATTTAATTTTTCATGCATTTAAATAGCTCATTACAGTACATAAAAGATGTCATGAAAGGGGTATTGCATGGTATCTCCAGAGGAACCTGAAATCTGGTCACTTTTCATTGTTTTATAGATATGAGCCCAGCAGGTTCTGGTGTAAAAGTGGCCCAAAGGGACAAACATCTGGTTCTGGATCTGTATGGAAACTATGACAGTTGTACATTTCCTGAGAATACGTGAAGAAGCCCAAGCAAAGAAAGGAATAAACACATAAAAATTTGGAACTGGCAATTCTCAAGCTGACAGAAACTTCTGGAAAGGTATTCCATCACTTCCCACTGACTCACAGAAAAGCTTAGTTTTAAATGAGAAACTCAGGAGGATGAAGAGTGGAAGCGAGGATCAAGCGAGCTTTTAAATATAAAGTTTGGCAAAGCCGCTCTTGTCCTCATATTCGACGGCACTTTGAGGGTGGACTTCAAAAGCAGGAGATCTGGCTCCGAAGCGCAGAGGCATTGAAAACAGACTTTGAGGAGAACAAAACGGAAAACAAGCAGTCACCCACGCGCACGTCCCTTTATCAAACCATAAAGGGACTTTCCAAATTGTCCCACTTTCCAAATTGGCATCAGTACACAAAAACAACATCAGCATAATAGCGGGAAGTCAGTGGCTTACACCCGCACGCTAGAGTGGCCGCGAATACAACAAATGAACATACATTATAATGATGTTACAGATTTTTTTTTCTTTGAAGTGAACAATCATCTAACTTTTTAGTAATTTTTTTTTTTTATTTCTCCAACGCAACTTACATCATTAGATTTAAATGCTAAGCTGTGATTTACCCTTTTACACGGCTGGACTATTTTTACTGTATCAGTTGAGGGTAAGTACCTTGCTCAAGGCTACGGCTGCGAATGATGTTCAAATCCGTGCCTTTCGAAGGACGCCCAGCTTTAACTGCTACGCCACCTGCTGCCCCTGTGACTGTATCTGTGAATTCAGACCAGTGTCACGTGTGAAGATTCTGACAATCCCCAATCGTAGGGATTCGCCAAGTTTAAGCTTTTAAAAAGAATATTAATTAAACGAATTTTTGTTCCAAAAAAATGTTACCTTTTGTGGCAAGTCAAATAGATGGTTCAGCTTTTAACCGGAATGATGGAGAGCTCTCGTCTCTTTATCAGCTTCTCCGGTTCTTACAGCATTTATCAGGGACATTAATGTCACAGTTTTTATTTGATTTTCGGAGGGTGATGAGTCAGACCATTATGAATTGTTACAAAACCGTAATAAAAGTGCTTTCAATCAATGCTTAAATTAGGTACTTAAATGATTAGATAAAATTAGAAGCCTGTGTTGTTCCGTTACAGTCGACTGAGGTAAGACCAAAACATTTCAACAATGTTCCTGTTCTTGGACACGCAGACACAGTAAAAAGGGGGTCGTGGCACCGGCAATATCTGTGTATAACTCCCATGATAATGTTTTTCCATATTTATTTCTTTTGCAGATGTTCTTTTCCCCCAAGGAAACTTATAGTCTCTCACCTATTTATGCAGCTGGATATTATTTACTGTTATTTCTGGGGTGCACCTTGATCAAGGGGACTAGACTAGAGCAGGCGGTGGGATTCAAACCTAGCATCTCTAAGCACTGCGTCACCTGCATGTTATGCCCCTCCTCAGAGATAAGGGCTGAAGCGTGGCTAAGGGTGGCGTGAGGTGGTCCAGCAGAACAGGCACCGTGGACCTGAGGGGGAAGTTTAGTCAACAACCTGTTTTAACTCAGCCGTCTGTGATCAAAACAGATTTGTAGCATTAATCACTTAATTAATTGTCAGCCAGGCCCCTGGGGGCGAGAGCAGGGGTCACAGTGTCGGTTCGAGACACTTCAGACAAACAGGCTGAGTGGATGGAAGAGGGGCTGCGCTATGCTGTCACATCGATGTGGCAATAGGATTGAGATGGATTTCCCCTGGCTGCGGGTGTGGGAGACAGCAGGGGGTGGGGTGTAAGGTGGAGGGTGTCCCTCCCTGTCCTCTGCGTGGGCTTAACCACTGTACCAGAAAACCACTGGGAAAACCCTTCTCTCCTCTCACAGTGTCACACACACTGCCACACACACCCTCAGAGGCTATCCTGCTCCTAACTACATCCATACAATAGTGTCCTTGGGGAGCATTATTATTATTATTATTATTATTATTATTATTTACTAGCAGAGTTATCTGGCGTTGTCAAGGTTAAAAACTGGAAAGGTGGAAAGGTAAAAAATAAAACATTATTTTCATAGGGCTTTATCACTCTTGGATTTAGTACATAAGAATTGTCAGTGCTGTCAAACAGATGGATGTGTAGATTGTACTGAAGTGGTCCTGGTGGAAAGGTAAAAAGTAATATACAGTACTGTGCAAAAGTCTTAGGCACCTGTGGGAAAAATGCTATAAAGCGAGGATGGTTCCAAAAATAATGCCATGAATACTTATTAATCAATAAACCTTCTAAAAAGTGCAGTAGACAAAAAAAACCTTGATCAATATTTGGTGGGACCACCCTTTGCTTTTAAAACAGCATCAATTCTCTTATGCAAACTTGCATGCAGTTTAAGGTAGAGGTTGGTAGGTTCTTCCAAACATTTGAGGAACTGGCCACAGTTCTTCTGCACGCTTTGACTGTCTCTGCATGTCCTCCCAGACTGACTTGATCATGTTGAGATCAGGGCTCTGTGGGGACCAGACCATCTGTTGCAGGATTCCTTCTTTTTGCTCAACATAGTTGTGTATGACTGAGGTTGGGTGTTTGAGGTCATTCTCAGGCTGCAGAATGAATTTGGGACCAATGAGAAACCTCTCTGATGGTAGATAAGAATCTACCTGTACTTCTCAACAGACATGAAGTTGCATGCCTAACACTTTTGCACAGTACTGTATAACCAAACTGTATTACTCTTGCATTCACTGTTGCATACTCTTGAATGCAACTTTTTGCATTCGGCGCATAAGTATCACTAGTAATGTACATCGCTGTACCTCAGGGGCTGAACTGCCCTGCTTGTCCTCCTTCTGACAAATTAGCTTGGAACTGCCTGCTGGCATGTTATTAACATGTTTAATGCCATGTATGTGTGTGTGTGCCTGTGGTTGTCTGTGTGTGAGAGAGACAGCAAGAGAGGAAGAGTGTTGTTTGCCCAACACACACTCTACAGAGAAGCTAAAATGCATGGTTGCTACAGAGAGCAATGCTCATACGGTTGAAGTATAGAGAGTAAAAAAAAATTACATATCACCAAACTTTAATATCATTAAACATGTGGTATTTAGTCCATATTTATTGTTGATAGCACTGTGTGTGTGTGTGTGTGTGTGTGTGTGTGTGTGTGTGTGTGCCGCTAATGTACATGTCCACAAGCAGCATATAAACCTAACATTGTAGGTCAAATTGGAGAAGTGACAGCTAAATTAATAAATAATAATTTATAATAATTTACGTTTAGTAGAAATAACATGAATGATGTGAAGGGAAAGATAAGTCCAGCTTTTCACTGAATCTTTTTTTGGAATCTCACTTTTTGTGCTAATATGTAGATAGTCATTTTTTGTCTGAACACTGAGAAGAATATGAAAACGAGTTTACAGAGAATTTATCGAAAAAATATGTAAAAATATTCACAATATTTTTTTTGTGGCAACTGGAATCCCATCCAGGGTGTGGGTTCATAGCCTAATGCCCAGTGACTCTAGGATAGGCTCTGCACTTCCACAACCCTGACCAGATAAATTGGTTAATCATAATGGATGGATGGATGGTTTGTGTTGGCAAGTTAGAAGGTTCCAGAAACCTTTGATTTTTATTTCAGTCTATCTCACTGAAAGAAGCAGAAAAGATGGAAAGCTCTTTAAGTGAGCACCAAGGTGCAGCCCAGGTCAAATTTTAAACTACCTGCTTCTTATGAGCCTGTAAAACATTAATGTTCTATCTAGTAGAAATATCAAGGTTTGAATGCTTAGAGCTAAATTCAAACAGGAACATGGACCACAGGGAGCTCACTTTAAACCAGCATTCCAGTAGGACACTTTCTCAAAGACATTTACTGGACACATGTGCAAAATCCTCCTTTTCCATCCATCCATCCATCCATCCATCCATCAATCACTGCATGTTCAGTGCAGCCTCATGCCAGTAAAGAGTCTGTCCTGGAATCACAGACTACATAGCAGGAGGACACGCCAGAGATGGGACACCAGTCCATCATAGAGTGATGATCATCCACTCAGTCCTACAACATATGCCCACTAAGGGCAATTTAGAGTGACTAATTAACTAGAAACACATACCTTTGGACCATGGGAGGAAACCCACACAACCATGGGTAGAACTTGCAAACTCCATGCACATCCAAAACCACATCCCAGAAGCTGTGAGGTACCATCCAGCCCTTTCTTCTAAGCATTATTTTGTTGTCTGTGATGCCAAGGCAGTCCAGCTACGAGCAATTGGTTTCAGCTGCTGGCACTTTTTAGAAGTCTCACTGATGAGTTATTGCACATGATAAATGTTGTGCACCAAAATTCTGAACTGTATCCCCACATATAAATTTCATTTTCACAATTTCAGCTATATCAAATGGTGGTTACATGATCTGAAGCTCATAGTAATCTGAAAATAATTTATCTGTGGTGGTACAGCAATGCATCAGACCTGTTTATGCAACTTTTTATCCCCTGCTTCCCCAGGAAGGAAGGAAGGGCGGTGGAGAACGTACCAGAATGGGAAACCCGGTGAGGAAGTCATAGATGAAGACTATGCCGCTGATCAGGTAAGTGATCTGTAGGGAGGTCTTGATGGGCTCGGAGCCATCAATGGAGGAGCGCCGCTTGCCCTGTGCATCCTCCACCACGATGGTGGGTACGTTGAACTTGTTCTTGTCAGCACGTTGGCCTGTCTGCATGGAGAAGGTCTGGAAGAGGGTGATGGCGATGCACACTACGCCCATGGCCACACTCCCGCTGATGAGCAGTAGGAAGCAGACACCAAAGCCCAGGCCGATCTCTGTCACGATGAAGCGGCAGTCGTGGGCGTAGAAGCGCTCGGTGGTGTCGTGCCAGCCCACAGCAGGTAGCGTGGAGAGGATGAAGGAGACCATCCAGATGCCCATCACTGTGTGAACAGCCTGCTTCTTGGTGTTACTCAACCTGGCCAGACAGGGGAAAAACTCATGTGATGGCCTCTTATATCACACGTCTGATGATCTTCAAACCTGACAGTGAGCCCTGGTGGCAGTGTGTGAGCTCACAGTACACACCCCTGACATCAAGACCACTTTCTTTATATACTGGCGGCCAAAACACCCAACGTCAAAAAGCTTGGTTAATCAATGTATTGAAGTGTCCACCAGTGATGGACAACAGATACTGAAATAAGAAAGTCTGAAAGTCAATTTAAACCTTTTCCACTCACTACCAAACATTTACTTCAAATGTGGACAGTGGTTGGGACTGATGGTCCTAAAGTTTGTACAAAAAGCATGATGCTAAATCCAACTCGTGCAGTTTTAACAAAAATCATAAACATGTTAATTGTAACAAGTATAAAGAGATTTTGGCATCAAAATTGCTCTAGAAGCAATAGTGTAGGGCACTGTGGTGCACATCATCCATCTATATGCCAAAGATCACCTTCACATCACACACCACACCATCAGATTCCTGACATCGACCCACAGGAGGTTCATGATCAGAAAGATTATTTGTTTTCCTTTCAGACTATTTTAAAACTTATATACAGTTAAAATTAACCTTTTTTGGCAAAAAAAATTATTACTGCCACGTGGTATAAGCATCATTTTCAGCATTTCTGGCTCCTGGAGTCAGGAATAGTCAAACTGTGACTTTTCAAAGGCACAAACATTTTCTGCTTTACCTACTTATTTTATTTGCATTTATATCACTGAACTGTTTCAAAAAAAGTCTACTTTTCCATGCCAACACAAACTGGGTTTGCTCATCAGAATGAACGTCGCGAGTAAATTAAACCCAGTGCGGTGATGCCTGCCTCCAACATGCTTCCACAGTGTTTACCGATTATGTCTGGGGTCCCTAACAGGTGGTGATCAGCAACAAGACCGTGAACATTAGACATGTTTACAGGATCAACCAGTCGACAATCAGCACTGAATGAGAATTTTTAGAGCCTCCATGTTTATTTTTTCAGTCATTTTTTTCTGAGTTAATGCACAATATTTACATTAAACATTTTCAAAATATTTGTTATTTAATATACCTATACCTGAGTTTTTTATCGGATATGTATTACTAAGGTTTTATTGACTGTTATTGAAGGCTTCAAAATTACTTTGGAATTATGCATAAATTGAATTATGAATAGACCCATTTCTGTTTGTGTGAAATACTACTTCTTACTCATGCCTTAATTTTGCATACGCTAATGCTTTTTGTCAGGATTAAGTTGCTAACGTTTGAACGAATGCCGACACGTGAAGTCACTTGTGTTGCAGTGAGTCGTGCACACATACAAGCACATATATCCACACAGGACCACGTACAGTTTGGATTTTTGCTAATGCTGCTGCATCCACTGAGTCCAGCTGAGGGGGAACCCAGGGGAACATCCAGCCTATTCTCACACAGAGGGTCAGCCAAGTAAAACAAGACACTGTATTTTATATCCCCCCCCCCACCCAGTCCAACCCCCTCTGATTCCATCCACCACCCATCATCTTCAACCTGAAGAAATATTTTCAGCTCATGTCATTCAAGAGCTCTGAAGGATAAACACAAAGTTATAAAGTACAGCATATGATCTGGATAATCCTCCGTGTGTTTGCTCTGGGAGGGCCATCACTGTCACACTCCACACTCATGGTCCACACGCCTTCCCCAGACTGCCTTTGAGGTTCGGGGCAGTGTTGTTTTGGAGGGCCTAATATATGAAATGTGAATTTCGTCAAGCTGTTGAAATCCATTACCGAAAAAAGAACATTTTAGGACAGATGATTTAGCATTTGTTCTCAGTGAAAGGCCAGCTTGAATAAATTTTTCTCCAACGTGCTCCCAGTGGGGAAACAGGAATACTTGTTCAGACAGGAAATGTGGGAGGTATTAGACATAAAATTAATTTCCACCATCATCTGTGAAGCACACTTTGACGAAACAACCAATAAAAACCTAATTTGTCAGGTTTTCCGAAACAGATGCGAAAATAAATGTGTTTTGATTGTGTCTGCGGTAATTTAGGGCCAAGGTTATGAAGAACAAGGGATGGAAATGCAAGATAAACTAAGCTGAGATAAACAAGCAATAAAGGCCCAAAAAAAAGAGGACGGGTAAACTGAATCGTGCGTGGCGTGTGTGTGTGTGTGTGTGTGTGTGTGTGTGTGTGTATATTGCTGTATCAGTCTATATGTCACATTGGGATGCAGTACTTTGCACTGTGACAGTGTGTTGCAGCAGGCTGCAGTGTGTAGTAGTGTGTCGTATTGCACCTAGACCGCGGTACAGTATCTTGCACCATTTTGGAGTGTTTCCCTATGTGTCTCTGTGCTGTATTGTGTCACGGCATTTTACGATTTGTTATTTTTGTTGCCCAATTTTAGAGTGTGATGCAGTGTGTATTAGTTTCTTGCACTGTGTCACAGTATGTGCCAATGTGTTCAACGGTTGGATTGTGTTAGTGTGTCGTAGCGGTTTGTGTTGTTCTACAGCATGTTTTTTAGTGTCGCAGTATGTTGCAGTGAATCACACTGGTTTGTCACGCATCATAACACATTGCAGCAACTTGAATTGAGTTACACTGTATTGCAGGGAGTTTCAGTGTGTCGCAGTGTGTTGCCACACGACAGATCGTGTCTCTTCCCTGGACTTTAACCTGGTACCTGTCAGGTTCACACACATGCCCAGGCCGTCTGCCCTCATATCAGCATTTCTTTCCTGGTGCCATGGTCCTCTGCCCTAGAGAGGGAAGCATCTCCACGCAGAATCTCCTTCACAGAGTGTCTCTGGAGTGTTCATATTGTGTTCGTGTTGCTGCTCTATTTAGTTACTTATCTTTTTAAATGACACTTTTTTATAAAAAGGGGCCTACTGTCTTTTGCTGTATCAATTAGAGGTAAGTTCCTGGTTCAAGGTTTCCTTTATATGGCCATTCGGCACTTACAGAGATGTTCAAGAGAGGGTAAAATGTAGTTTCTCTCCGACCATCATGCTCAATACACAGGCAACATGATGGACTGAGGCAGTTGGTGGAAGCTGGATAGATAGGTGGGTATTTACAGTAAGTGTTGCAGAGCAAACAGTCAGTAGTGATGATACAGTGGGTAGGTGGTCAGTGGTGGTGATGAAGTACCTTGATCAAAGGTAATACAGAGGGATAAGGGATTTAAACCTGGGTGCATTGAGTAGAAGGCGGCAGCTGTTACCAGTACACCACCTGCTACCCTGAGAGGTTTCATTTTCAGTGAAATGCTACATAGATGGATGATGCATGTGTCTCAGAGGTGGCTCGTTCAGCCGAAGCTCTGTTCCAAAGCAAAAGCAGGGTGTCAGTGCTGAGGTCACAGTTGGAACCTGACCTGCGTCGGAACGGCGGCGTGAATCAGAGCAAACGGCAATGACTGTACATTTGCCAAAATGCCAGTGTCAGCTGGGCGACACTCTCCACTGAAGGTCACGTTGTCATCACAACAAATAGAAGAGATCAGAACAGCAAATCACATGACAAGGAGCAACATCAGACACCCAAGTCACAGCATCCCAGCTTCACTGACTGTGATGACAAATATTTTTCTCAGCATCTGAAGCAGTTGTTAGATTTCTTTGAAGGTCTCCAACCCCCCCAAAACAATTTTATTATTAAAAAGCATTGGCCGCCCCCCGAAAGTTACAAGACTCAGCACCGTAGCATGGAAGATCTGGGAGATACACTTCAAAAACCTACATGCTCTACAGTAGACAAAAAAGTCTTAGAAGTTTACTGTTTTCTTTGAAGCTGATCTTCAAAATGCCTTCAAGATGGCAACATGCTGGCACACAGCAGCCTCCCTGGGACCTACCAACTATCTATGTAATCTATGCGTGTCCTTCTGTGTGGTCCTATGTGGTTATTTTGTCTGCTTAGTGTATGGTGCACCATGGTCCAGGAGAGACTGCATTTTGTTCTCTTCTACATGCAGCAGTGCAGGTGAACCTCAGACCTTGAATTTTATCATATAATTAAATGAGCATCTCCTTCGTTGCTCTAGCAAAAAAAAAAAACATCACAGCCAAACTTACTTGGAACTTACAGGATGCAGTGTGTGAAAATCCAGACCTCTTAGCATGAAGGCTAAGAGGATCACTACACCATGTATGCTAATGCCACAAAGCAAACTGTTAATGAGCTTAGCGATGATGCTAAATCCAACTCGTGCAGCGTGACAGCAGGGCTCGTGATGGGCAAAACATCTCAGCTAAAACGGTCATCAAAGTCAAGAGGAAAGGCGACGTTGAGGCGGCTGCGAAGATGCTGAGAGAGTTCGGCCAAGCCACCGTGAGCACGAGGCTAATAGATTTTGCTCAGAATCTGAGGTGTTTGGTGCAGCTTTTCCACTACATTCTGGCCTCACATTTGGGTTGTCAGTGAAGCTCTGAAAGAGAACTGCTGGGAAAGTTCACTGGAGGCTCATTTATCGATCTTCTGAAACCGTTGTCTGTCTCATCACACCCTGTGGTCCCCCGTCACCATGAAAACACCCCAGGCAGTGGTCTGAAGCCCATCAGAGACAGTGTGAATATTTACTGGGCACTCCTCTCCTCCAAGCCACATAGGAGGCCAGAAAAAGGAGATTAGCGCTAACAATAATAGCAACGACTGGCAAGTACAAAACTGGCACACATCTGTGTGTTTAATGGCTCCCTGGAAACACTTCTCATGACAACAACAACGCAAGACGTTAATTGTGGTGCTTTATATCCGTCAAGTTTCCAACAACAACTTCATCAGTAGAAGGGGGACCAGAAGGAAAAACGTTATGAAAACTTGCTTTCGTTGCTGGAGGAGGAGCTTTAATCAAATATATATTTTACTATAAGTGCTCAGTTTACCTTTAAATGCTGCCTCTTGTCATTCACAGACCACGCTTGAATTTTAACAGGGAAATTTGATATATCCATTCATTTTTAGTGTCCACTTGGCCTTTTCAGTGCCTTGGAAGTCTGGAGCTGGTCTCAGAAAGACGGGGTGTGAGGCAGAGTAAGTCGTAGGTGGGACCCCCGCTCAAGCCAAGGTCACGCAACACAGTTGCTCACTCACACGCAGGTGTGCCGAGTGCAGTTCAGTCTCACCAGTCCACCTGGAGCACCTGTCTTTGGATGTCTGAACATGGGTAGAATAGAATGCAAACTTCATACCAAATGAGTTGGATTCGAATCCAGATGCAAACCTACGACAAGGACCAGCTACTGTGAAGCCCTGTCAGTTATATTTTATTGATATACTTTTATGAGTGTAATGAGACGGTCCAGCTGGATGGAAAGCGCCAGAAAAATGAACAAGTGGTAAAAAGCTCCTGCAGTTCAGTCGCTGCAAAATGTAAGAGAAAACTGTCTACTCAACACCATAAATCTGAACTGTAATGCCTGCTTAGTGATGCTCTGATGAAAAACATTACATAGTAATGATATATTTTAGGATTTTTAATATTCTTCACTTGTTTCTAGCCCAAATGGCGCCACTTATCTCATGCAGCCGTTCTGTACTCAGAAGTGCTGGACATTTTAATTGTTCTCCTTTGTTAAGCTGCTGGCTTTGTCTAAGACAACTAAGAGCGCGAAATAATTGAATTTACTCAGGGTATTTCAGAGGAGCAGTTTACCGTGAGTGCTATGGCAAGAAGTGGGATTTGACCCTGGCCTTTTCAGAGTGTATGACAAGCGCTTTAACCGCTACACCCCCTACTGCCAGGGGTGAGTGTTTCCAGGCCTGAATTGTCTTCATTAAAGTTAAGACATCAAAACTAGACACATTATTCTATGAATGGACCAATTAATATGTGGTAGGGTTTATGTAGCAGGTAGCTTCAAAAACCTTTCTCAGGAAAATCTCGCTTTCGCAGTATTATATTACACTTTTTATTACTTTAGCATAATGTCAGGACAAGGACTATGACCTCATCCTTATACATATGCTGGAACGCCAGCTGATTTTGCATTTTAGCTTATGCTAAGCAGGGAGGTCAGAGGTCACAGTGTTACCCGGGGCATGATTGAAAGGGCTCCGTGTCAGTCACGACTCACCACAGCAGCTGCGGGAAATTCTTCCCATCTCATTCTTCTCAGCATCGCCGAAATACAGATTGCAAGAAGTCATCTAGGACACGGCTAGAATACGACATACAGCTAAATAAGAAAGTTCCGTTACGTCTCCATTGACTGATCTATGGAAATTCAATTATTTTGATTTATACGTCTGACACGTTTCTCTTCGCCTTACAGTGTTAGGTTTGTGTACTAATCTGCTTGCTGTGATTTGACCGTTTATCCGGCAGCGTAATTTTTACTGTATCATTTCGGTATAAAGACCTTCAAACGCAAGCTGTTGCTGCTAACCAGTGCGCCACCTGCTCCCTCTATGTACAGTAACACATCTATAGCTGTAAACACATTTTACTGCGGTTTCTTGCAATGGCCTAAGCGTTTTCGAAATCAAATGTGGGTACAAATGTGATTATTCCTAAGAGAACTATATTATTAATAAGGAAAAGACATTCACACTCACTTCCAAAAAACCCCCACAGTGTTTCTCCTAAAAGGAACTTTTTTCTTCATCTACCCAGCATCTCCACAGTGGACAGCAACAAGGGTCGACATATGACTGGTATGGCTATATCATACATCAGGTTGGTGTTGCATTGAACTCAGGTCACATTCATTTTCAAACAAATGTGGCACTGTGTGTGAAGAAACATCTCCGTCCACGTGGGGTGTGAAAGCAGATGGTTTGTTCACCCAAACGTTTGTTTTTATGCTAAGACTTTATTAGCTGCTAATGAGTGCGAAATTCTCAAAATCATTGTCTTGAATTGCATTGTTATTTGCGCTTAATACTCTGGGGTTTTGCTGCGGCACATGCGGAGTCAAATGTAAAAATGAGAACAGTGTCTGTGGCTGCGCTTTAATGTGAGCTGAATGTGTCCGTATAGTTCGGTGCTGATCTACTGCTTTGACCTCAACGGGAAGCTCTAATGTGATCGTTTTTCGCAATAATGTGTGTTATTATTCAACGCAACTTTTGAAACTCGCTTCTAATTATGAGGTGAGAATGGAGATAAAGATGAATATGTAGAGCAGGGCTTTGACATCAGGCCTCCATTATCACTGAACAATACACACAGGGAAAGAGCTCGTGCCACCAGCTGTAAGGCCACTTGGTTCGGAAGTGTTCAGATCGATGATTTTTCCAGTCCCACAACATGAACTGACAGCGTTATTCATCAGGACTAATTTCCCACAGTGCCTTGCATGTCTCCATTCACTCCATTGTCACCATGGCCTGAAGGGCAGGAGAAATTCCTTCATTCCTCTGGTTCTCCTATTTCTAAAAAGCTTTGTGTTCCCTGCCAGCAGTAGTAGTTGTATTATTAGTCGCTGCATTAGTACATTGATATGTCATGTTACGGACATTCCAGTTATGCATTTTCAAAGTTATTTCCAGAATTGCCGATTTATCTTTAACTGTGTTTTTTCTGTGATATATTTTCTAAAATTTCTCTGTTGCACAGCAAAAATAGCCTACATTTCTGCTTGTTGCAGTCAGTTAGCAGCAAAACATGCGCAGATGCAGGGGGAAGGATATTGTTTTATGCTGCATCATCGGCAAGTCTGATTATATCGAAGACTTTTGAAGAAACTAAACTAGCAAATAAATAGAGGTACATGTCTGTGTTTTTTTGTTGCAGATGCTGGCACATCATGTATAGTTAATGCAGTGGTCAAAACCCCCTGGCCTGTGCTGTTATGTCCTCAAGAGAAAGTAAGACGTGCTGTCAATAACTAAGATCAAATACTGTATTATGGAGGTTTTATAGACTGATATAGAGGTGAGACTTACAAATACTTTGAATTATGCACAGATTTACAGCCCCAAATGTGTCTGGCATACAGTTGTTGTAATACTAAGGGCCATGAAAGCATTAGCAGTAGTACAAGTAGCACAAATAGAAGCAGTAGCAGTAGCAGGAATACAAGTAGTAATAGCATTAGTAGTAGTAGTAGTAACAGAAGAGAAGTAGTAATGGTGGTAATAACAGTCGATGATAGAAAAAAGTAGTAGTAGTAGTAACAGAAGAGAAGTAGTAATGGTGGTAATAACAGTCGATGATAGAAAAAAGTAGTAGTAGTAGTAACAGAAGAATTCTTAACAGTCATAGTAATGGTAGAAATAGGAAAAAGCAGCAGAAGTAGTAATAGAAGTAACAATACTACTACTGTTAGTAGTAATACTAATAAGAATAAAAAATACCAACAAGAAAAGTAGCAGCATCAATGATTGCAGGTGGAGAAATGGTACTAGTTACTATCCTAGTGGTAGCAGCTGCAGCTGCAAATGTAGCTCAGCATCCAACCCATACCTGTAGTTGACAGGCCAGCGTACCATCCACATGCGGTGGTAGGACAGGGAGGTAACGGAGAAGCATGTGACCAGGGTCAGAGTGTAGAAGGTGGAAACAAAGACCTTGCAGAGCCCCTCATTCCACTCGTAGGCTGAGTGGCGGCGGCGCAGCTGGATGATGGAGTACATGGCCACGGGTACAGCCATGTTGAGGATGTGTGTCGCGGCCAGTGTGCAGAGCAGGAACTCCAGGGGCTTCCACTTCTTCTGCTTGGCACTCACGCTTAAAATGGCCCAGGCGTTGGCCAGGACAGAGACTGCGCAGCACACCAGCCAGGCCAGCGCGCTGTCCTCTACCGCCTCATCCTTCATGGCAGGGGGTGTGGCCACCAATGTGGCAGCAAGGGTGGGTAGGTGGCGCCAAGGGGAGGAAGAGCAGCAGGCAGGCAGAGGCAGTGGCACTGGGCCAGTGCTGGCATCCTACTGGGCTGGACGGGTCTTCTCCAGGAGCTGACAGGGTGGGACTGGGGGCATGGTGGGCGTATCAGGGTGCCAGTGTCCCCAAACCAACGCGTTCCTGCAGGCACAGAGAGAGCATGGAGGACACCCATCAGTGTGGGATTAAACCCTTCACTACTCTTCTTTGAAGAAGACATTCTGAGGGACTTTCTTCTTAATTCCTAACTCAATAGTTGTTTCCAGGGTGTGCAGCAGGGCTACCCTGCACAAGGCTATTTTTGTCAAAATTAAATCACAGGTTACATGTTAAGACTGTAATTGATTAAAACTATAATTGTATTTTTATTCAGGAAATGTGGATAAAGCACCTTCATCTAGCGTTCAACAGCTGGATTCTGCCAGGAATTTGGAATCATAAAATTTTCACCGATAAAATGAGGTTCTTAGCCATTTAACAACCTTATTTGCTGCCATAAAACTACAGACGGGAGTAAATGAACTTTTACATCCACTTATTCAAACCATCTAATTTGGGGAAAAAGGGTAAAGTGATGCACTGCATGAATAAATCAGTACTAGCAAAACATTATCTGCATATGATTACATGTTAAAAAGGGCAGAACTGCCTGTTGTGATTGCTGACTCTATTATGACATTTAGATTGTAGTGTTTAATTTGAAAGCACAATGAATCACAAACATATTAATATATATTATATGTCTTATAACAGGTACACACATGGCTACACAGGTAGAGGTGAAGAGGTGTGATTCAGTAAAAACGATGCCCCTTTCAAAACAGCACCCTGACGTTCTTCATAAATACGTGTTATTGTTCAGCAGATGGTGAATGTTGACTTAACGTTGCTGGAACATGAAAAAAATGGAAATGACAACAGTTGCTAGAATGTCATGAGAATATTTCCAGCAAGTACGAGCTGCAGCTTCATGGAAAATATCAGTCTCCTTTGGGAAAAGATGCTGGATGCTGGTGACAAAGCCTCCCAAGCTGGGGAAACTGCTTCTCGAAGAGTGAGGCCGGAGAAAGGTGTAGGTATCAAACAAGAGGCAGCTCTCTTGTGCAGCAAGTGGTGCTGCACTTTAAAGGAGCTGGGTTCAAATCCCCGCTTCTGCTGCGGTATCTCTAAACAAATAACTTGCTCTGAACTGGAAGAGCAAAAAGTACCTTGGTGGAGAAATGGGTACATCAGTGTAATGATTTAATGTACAAAGCTAACACTGTAACGTGATTTCAAGAAAAGGATCTACTACATGAATAAAATTGATGCTGCTCTTCTTAATATGTCAGACTGTATTACAGGGGTTATTTTATTTCTTACAGTCAATTGTTCAAATATCCATTTGAAATTTTATTACGTGGGACATCAATATAACTGAAAGCAGGAGGATTAAAATATACTTAAATATATTTAATTTAAATGGAAAGCCCGAAACTGTCTTCATTTTTTCATCCTTCATAAGTCAAACATAATATTTTTCTTGTTGCGGTCCATACCTGAAGTTCCCTCTGCAAAAAAAAAAACAGCAAATGGAAGACCTGCGTGATGGATGCTTTTCCACCAGAAAAAGTTTAATAAATCATGTATGTGGACACCTGTTCCGACAGTGGAACTGTTGGACAGTGGAACTTGATCATGCTTCTAACACCATCCAGTATCTCCTGTATCCACGATCGCTCCGCCCTGCTTTTTCGGTTTCAGCATTGCCACTGAGACCCAGTGCTGAAGCTACTGCTAATCATTTAAAACAAGCAAACAAAGATAAAGTATTAATACTACCCACACTGCAATTCGAGCATGAATTATCATGTCAATTCCACAGGCTGCGAGGCAGAGCGCTGCTGCCGACCGCACACAGACGGGGAGAAACGTGTGAGCCGGAGCGAGACCGCGGGCCTCACATCCCGGCAGTTCTGTCTGCGTTGGAGGACAGGGGGTGGGCGGAGGACAGGTGCCGGGGCTCCCGAGATATTGAGTGAATTTCACAGTCGAGGAGCAGATTAGATTCATATTGCTTCTGCCTCGGGCGTCCAGCCATGTGTGTTCAGGAAGGGGGCGTCCTTGTCAGTGCGACACCCTTTCTTCCCAGACGCTTTGCAGCCTGTTTTGGTTAATTCTCCACTGATTCCTTTGCTGTCAAACCCCTGTTTTAAGGGATAAAATCAAGAGTTTAGATTTATTCTGCTGAGTTTTCTCCAAAGCATCTGTCTGTGATTTACCCCTTTAAACAGCACAGTATTCTTCACCGTACTAAAAATAAGCACTTTTCTCACAGGTACTATAGCAGGAACTGGGCGTCAAACCCAGGGGCTTCAATGGCAAGGGAACAGTGGTAATCACTATGCCACCTTTCTTCATTCATACCCTTTAACAGGTCAAGAAAACCAAAATGATTTTTTTTTCTGGTATGATAGTTTATTGTTGAGCCATGATCAGACCCGCAAATATTATTTATTACTTTAGTTAATGCCTCATTTCAAAGTGTCATACTGTTAGGAGTTATAACCTAGAGATTAGGCAGAAAGAATTACCGTACAAATATTTTGAAAGGTTTCAACCATTTTAATATTAACATCATTATCTGAAGTCTAGGGTTTGTACAATAAGCTACTAACCATACAGCATTTTACCCTTTTACACAGCTGGGTCATTTTTACTATATCAGGGAAAGTCTCTTGATCAGGGGTCCTACAGCAGGAAGGGGAATTGGAACCTTTGGTTGAAAAACTGATTCTAGGCACCGTTCCACCTGTTGTCCGGATGTGCAGTGCTGATTTCGGTAAAATCAACATACTCCTCACGTCTCTGAAGGTTAGAGACAAGATGACGTTAAATGCATCCAAAAGACTGGTTTCAGATTCGGTAAAGTGAATCTCAGCAAACAGCAAACGTGCATTTGAAGACATGCGTGTGTACGACTGGTCACTAGAAGGATAAAGCTGTCTACGTAGAACTTTTGGATTGCGCCACCAAGACCCTCCAGGGACAACAGCAACAAGGACATCCCTCCATTTTCATTACCAGATGGAGGAGGAATCAGCTGGATGGTGAAATATTTTATTCAAACAGAAAATGAAAGCCCCTCTGAAGTCTAATATTTTCAGCCCCGCACAGTACTGATGGTGGTTGGCAGAAAGCATTAACCACTCCGTATGTTAATCGAACATGTTTTATGAAAATAACCCAGTGCGGTGACACAACTATTTTAGGCTGCAAAAATGTTGAAGCATGACTGCCCTTCAGTGGGTAAACACTGCGAGATGCTGCATTTATGAGTTTCCCTCTTGAGTGACTTTAATGCCTACTGTACTGTGGTCTTTGAGCTTTGCACGCTTCCCTGCCAGCATGCTGTTTTATTTATTACCGGCTTCTCACCCCAGATTCCCCAATCTGAAAACCTGGTAAAATCCTGGTAAAGGTTAGCCAAGATATGATCTTGTCAGATTGTCAGCCACACATGACCTGCTGTCTAACAAGGCACACACAGCTCAGTGGAGGTGACATTTTAGAGTCTGATTCACCTGCAGATGTGGCCACAAGTATTTAAGGTGGCAATTTTTTTTATCCATAGATAAAGTTACATGCAAATAAACCATTTCAACCCTGTTTTTGCCATTTTGGCCAGCAGCTGATCTACTGTGAAAGTCCTCTTAGACCAGTGTCTAACCAGAATGATGTGGCTCATGAGAAGTTACAGTGATGAATGCTGTTAGCTGTGTCACATCAGCTTTGAACCCCCACCCTCACATTGCTGAACTTATGGGAAGCAATAAGATTTCACTTCTTCTTAGAAACATTTTCATCTATCTATACTTTGCAATGACTGATGCTGGGCAGTAATAACGTTATCCTTTTAACCTCTGGGGGGTGAGGTGCTGCATCTGGAAAAAGCTTAAACTATATTACGGATGACTGTCCTGCAGTAACTATATTACAGATTCTTTTCTTTTTTAACATTCCCCTTAAAAGAAGCTCTCCTCCACCAAGGTCAGAAATTGTTTCTTTTTTAAACGTAATTGCAAGATCAAGTTGACCTGCTGAGTAATAGCCGTTCACTTGTTTTAATGATTATGAATTATGATTACACATTTAAATTATTTTGTAAGAGAACGTGTGGTAAAATTTGCATTTGAAAGCAATTGTATTGAATGTACGGTAGTACATTCCGTTACTCAGTTTTTAAACTCCGATACTAAGGCACAGTGTCTTTCAAAAGATGCTTTAATCTGCTTTTTTTTTTAATTTGGAAAATGACATCAAATTCAACAGAAATGTGACCAAAATGCATCTTTAAAATTGCATTATTCTTGAAAACTGTTTCAGGAGGGAATTGAGAATAACTGTATTTTCCCAAACACGTAAAACAACTTTGAATTAAGGACGTCCTCATCTGTAAACACTTGTAAACACAGGTCCACAGGACACTGTACAGCAGTACAATTACCCTCAACCACACTGTAAATGCAGCATTTGCACTCATATCTTGCCAGCTTTGCTTAAACCTATTTAATATACTTCTTCAACAACAAAGAAGAATTTAGCTTAATGGAATTTATTTTTTGCGGGCTTTTCGATTTTTACTTGTGTTTCTATATTGTAAAGAATTAGATAGTGTAGATATTTTCTCCATTATGGAAATAAAAGTGGCACCAGCAACCGCATGGCGGTATTGGACTGTTGCTATTTTTTGCAGTCAAAGGTAAATGAATAAAATGACACGTTTCACATTGATAGTCCATATGCTTATTCATGAGTCAACAACTAATCACATTTATGAGAATTTCCTCTGCATGACTCAACCTGCGGCCTGACTTTCTGTACTGGTCACCCCTTCTGTCCCCCATTTAATTATAATTATATTTAATAATGTTCACAATAAATGCGGTTCAAATAGCTCCTCTAGGTCACCTTGCTGGGTGATAAATTAAAAAATCTAGAGCACGTGTCCATCATGGATTTTACTGCTGACGTGCAAGAAAACTTTTTTTTTCAAAAGGACACACAAGATGACGGTGTTGAAAATGAAATGAGCTCAGTTTTGTTTCTAATACTGAACTTGTTCTCTGCAGCCAAGTTTGTGATTCAGCGCTCACACTTTTTTCAGCTCCCAAACTCCTGTTTAAATGGCGTTTTTCTCAGCTCTGCTCGGGAGATAGGTGACGGTCTGTCTCGGATTCTCTTGGCCAGGACTCAAATGAAATGTTTCCATGTTGCGGAAGCAGGCGGTGCCAGCATTCGCCGAGATGCATTTCCCTTGCTCAGCTCCATCTCTGCATGCTGTATGAGCACCTACTCAGCTGTAGGATCTCCCAAGGTCTGGAGCAGCTTGCTGCTCAACCCCCGGATGAGCTGACACAGGTTTCAAGCAAGGGTTTTGACTCTCTACGCCTCAAAGCAGATGCACTTAGACTCTGGCAATCCAGGAAGGACAGTAGGAAAATCACATATACTGTTAAGAGAAATAACTAAGCATCCGAAAGGAAAACATCTTCAATAGATGAGCCATAGCAGACAGCCAGTGACATGAAAAATGGCTTACATTTGTCTGAAGCTTTTCTCCAAAACAACTTGCAATGTCAAGTTTGTACGCTAAGCTACTTACAATGGTCTGCCCATCTATACAGCTGGGTAATTTTTACTGTATCAACTGAGGGTCAGTATTTTGATCAAAGGTACTACAGCAGGAGGAGGACTTGAAAGTTTGTACCTTCCAGTTTCCCACATAAAAGACCATAAATGGCACTAGTCAAAGTTTCACATATTAAACTATGTGTCTAGCCCAGAAAAGGCTCATGGAGGTGTAGTGCATTTTCACAAATCTCAGCTTTTCACACTCTCAGCCTCTCTCTGGACCCTCAGCTGCTGCAGAATGAAGGTCAGTAATTTAGTCCTCGAATTACCAGTGCAGGTCCAGTCTGGATGGCTATGAATGGTTAACCCAACTGCTGGATTTTATGACTTCTGATGCAACAAGTTGTGGCACTTTCTAAAAAAACTTTATTATGCAGGAAATTCCATCAGTGGCGAAAGGCTACAAATCTCTGCAGAAAAATATTCTCAACTGCATCTTCAAAATGTGTGACTGAGACCGTCATTTTGTTAAGTTCCCCATTCTGAGGACTGAAATGCACTTTTGTTTTCTCTGAGCTGTACATCACTGGGGAGAAAGCACCTGCTAAATGATTTAATGTAAATGTAAATCGGATACTGTGTCCTTATACAAAAGACGGTGTCAAATCAAAATAATCTATGGGCCAATATGAGGCCATGAATTTGTTCTCTGTAGAACAAACCACAGATTGAGTTACTGCAATTTGAAGGGTTTCATTTCCATTTACATTTAATGATTTAGCAGAAACCTTTTCTCCAATGCGACATACAACTCAGGCTATACAGAAGTGCCTTCCACAGAATACAAAGAGCTTTAGACTTTCAGCAGTCAAACATCAGAAATGAGGGCTTTTGTTGATATAAAGTTTTGTAGCAGATACTTTATATTGCATCCTGGAACATAAAACATTTATAGAGACAAAACTTCCTGGATGGCAGCAGCCCTAACAACACGTAGAAATAGATATAAAGGTGGAATCTACTGGCCTGAGATGTGACAGAATTTTAAAAAAAGTCAAATCGTGGTGTAAGAATGACCCCGGTGGGCATACATGGGTGCAGAGACTGAGATGCAATTTCAGTAAAATGCACTGAAAAACATGTTTTCTTTGGGCACAACAATCATTAATTTTTAAATTATGTAACACAAAATATGACAGCTAAGTGAAATTTATTCACACGCTGTCTAACTTCCACGGTAGATTTGTGTGACTAAATAGTTTCACGAGGCTAAATGAGGCTAATATATTATAACAAAACTGTGACCGAAGGTTGAGCCTCGGCTGCACGCTTCTCAGAATGGCTTCCAAAATATAACATAAGGGACACAGATTTCTAGGCTTCCTTTCTGTTTTGTAAGTAATGAATTTCTTTGCAAATCTTTGCAAATCTATACAGAACCAAATAACCCAATAAGTCAAAAACCATAAGAAAAGTGTGCACAGGGTTTATTACACTTCAGTCCGAGCCTCAGTTCATATATTTCTGAGGCCATCAGATTCTAAAACCTTGTTGTGGTGTAGCTTTGGATGGAAGTCTAATTTAATGTACCCTAAATCAGATTAACAGAGACATTCGCCTGCAGCAAAACCCATAGTTTTGTCCAATGGTTGTCTTACCTGCAGTGTCATACAAAAGAAGAGGAAAAAACATTCTCTCCACAAGCCAGTTTTATTTTGCAAATATAAAGCAGATGCTGGCCAGTGTCTCCCATCATTGCAGCACCGGGAGAGATGTGTCAAGCAGCGTCCATGATCCTCCTTGTTAAAATGGCACATCTGTGATGCTTGAAAGTGTCAGATGTTCTCCTGAGACCCAGCCATTCAATTTTGTCCACTCCAAAGGACATAATTTTATCAAGCCCATTTCCCAAATGGCACATGCTGCAATTCTGCTCCCTTATTCACCTTACAGAGGACTTTCTATGCTTTTAAATGATACCACATGTTTAGGAGTGGGCCTTTGAAATACATCCCAAGAAGGTGTTTTTGCTGAATTTGACAGAGGACATTGACAGCGGACTCAACCCAAGAACATTCTCCAGACTGACACATATAATGATGCTGATAACACATAATGACACGTAGAGCCACAGCAAACAGAACGAAAACTGTGAAACACACACTCCCTTACTGGCCGGCAGGTGCGACATGAAGCACTGCCACCAAACAAGGTCATGATCAGGATGCAAGGCTCGGTCCAGACTCAGTTAGACACCGGACAGTTATGAAGGATGGTCTTTGGATCTCCTCTCTGCCAAAGAAAGTAAATAAATTTAATATACTGCATTTTTGAGATAGCCATAGATGGGACAGTTGTCTGCTCACCAAACAAGGAGATATACAAACTGATCAATGCCAGCCTTTTTTTAGGTCATCCGGACACAGCCCTGCCGTTCAATCCACTGTTGCTGCTTCTAGGGGAATCCTGCTCCACCATCACCTGTAACTTGAATTTGCACTGAAGATTGTGGGAGAGACAAATAAAAACTTTAGTGTCTTTTTCTGTCTCTCTTTTCCACTGAAACTGGCTGCTGCTTCATGACAGAGGCCTGAGATGCAGAGTTGGCGTCAGGTTAGAAACCACTGCGCCGTGTTTTTGAGTCGTCTCCGGTCACCGCTGTCATTGTGCGGACAAACCGGAAGAGGAACGAGATATCGAGCTGTTCTGCACAAATACTCCGTCAAAGATTTTCGATACGCGCAAGATCCGATGTCTGCCTGTCGGTTTCACCGTTGACAAATTTTTTAAAAAGTGTATCAAGCAATCTCTTTCTCACAAACATCCACACTAAACTGTGTCTATAAAATAAAGCCGGTTTGAAATATTGACATTAGTTCTTATTCCATCTTTTAATATTATATGAGTAGGTTTGGCTGATGAGTACATATTTCATTGTGAATAAAGAAACATGCCAAAATTAAACATTTCGACTGAAGTGGGATGCTGTAGTATAATTGTTGTTTTGATCAATCGAAACATTGGAAGCTCTGTTGTTAACCACATGGATAAAGACATGTAGATATAATGCTTGATTTTTCATCTGCTATGTGAAAACTGCAAAAGGAATATAAACACTAAGATGCTGGGTTAATTTTCTGATGCACAAAATTGGTGTATATACAGAATAATAATAATAATAATAATAATAATAATAATAATTTTAATTTTTTTCCATTTCTAACTTTTTTTGCTTTTTGTATCTGTCAGTACATATGAAGGTAACCACCTTGCTTGAATTTAGATCTCTAGACTTATGGACAGCCAAGGAGTAAGCAGGACTTGGCTTTGGACCCAGATCAACAAAATATGGAATTCTAGCCCATCCTTCCACAAAATCCTCATCATTCACAAACCCAGATAGCTTGCCGACAGTCAGACAGCACCCAAATGCAGGAAAGTTCTCAACCTGGCCTATCTGATACACAGAGCCATAGAAAAGCAATCCAACCCTTGACAAAACTGCACATTTTACTGGATACCAAAACGAACCTTTAATATTTCTTTGCATGTAATATTTGATTTCAAAACAACGACACTTAAGATGACGTAATGAAATATTCAAACTGTTGAACTCAATATTTGGCAGCAAGTACAGCACCAGGTCTTTTTGGGTAAGTGTCTACCAGGTCCTGCCACCAGCTTGGTGCATTTTTTGCCCACATGTTGCCAAATCTGCTCCAGTTCTCAATTTGCTTGGAGGCCACTTGTGAAGAGCAACTCTTGCCACAGATTCTCAGCTGAATTCAGATCAGGACTTGGACTGGGCCACTCCAGGACACTAACTTTCTTCTGAAACCACTGCAGGGTAGCTTTGCCCTTGTGTTTGGGATCACTGTCCTGTCCAAAGATGATATTTCACCCCAGTTTTAATCAGACTGTAATAGGTTTTCCTCTAATATTAGCCTGTACTTTGAAGTGCATCATATAGCCTGGACTTGCTAACTGCTGACTCTTTTTTTTGTTTTTACATCTGCTACCAGGCCGGTGAAAGGCCTGACCTTGCTTTCAGCGGCAGACCAGAGACGAGCAGCTCGGCTCACACAATCATTTATGATCCTACTGTTTGTGAAAGCAAAGCAAAACAAAACAGAAGCTCTGAAGTCCTTCAGCAAATAGAAACGGAAAGTGAGTGAAACCACTGAACACACTCTTTTGTTGCACCTTGCACATCTTGCGTTTTAATGCAAAACCACAATTCTGGCCTAAAATGTCTACCAGTCAAGTAGCACAAGATCACTTTTACTCCTGCAACAATCTGTGAGAAAAGAGATGGACGTTATATAGACGGTCTGTACATAGACACCGACAACAGGTAATGCAATATGACCCGTGCGACAATGTAATATTAGCTAAGATTATTCTCATTGCTTTGGAACAGTTACAATTATTGTAATTCAATCACCCCGGTGTGCTTCACTGTACTGCCGCACAGCATTGTTTGGGCTGCCCGGGGGGTATTTTTTCCACTATTGCCTGCAGCGGGGTGCAGGTGACATCACCATCACACACTTCAGCATTGAATGCTGTCATTCTCCTCACCTTAAATTATTCATGATATTTCAGTGCTATACATTGGAAAGGCGGGTAAACAGGAATATCTAACTATGAAACACGTTGACGAACTAATTCCCAAAAACTGAGTTCTTGAGTGACTTAACTAGGGTTCTGCTGGGATCCTTAATGCAGAACCTGCAGCCTTGGAGGATCAGCAAAAGTTTAATTAAAACTGAGAACAGGTGGCGAGATAAAAATAAGGTCAGCAGTCTGTTTGACTCTGAAACACGGTCATCTCCCTCGAATCGCTTTAACCTCAGCGCCGTTCGGTGGTGCGCTGTGCCGTGAGGTGCTGTAGCCCCTCTTCTCCTGGCTCAGTCCAGCCCCACTGCCCGGACTCCGTGGGGTACAACACCATCCACCCCCAAGCATCCCCCTCTCTTCCACGCTGTTGCCGTGACCCTCTAATGATGCTGTCAAACAGCGCAGCTTCGCTGCTGGGGAACAGCAGATGGAGCAGCAGCTTGGGCTGGTGCCTAGCGACCTGAAGCGACCTCTTGCACCCTTAAAGATGTTTGCCTTAAACTGATAGAGTAAAAATCCTCCAAACCAGTGTAAAGTTGATTATATAACACGGTAAGATGCCTTGGAGAAAGATGTCACTTAAGGTTAATAATAAAGACAGTTGAGTGGACGGTAGTTGTAGTGGCATAAAGGGGCAAAGAGGCACAGCTGCTCCCCATTATACTGGGGGGGGGGGGGGTTCAAGGGGCAAATAATTTATTAGTGATGACGTTTTGTTTGGCTGCCGCTTCACATTCTCACTGTGTGACACTTGGTGCATAAAGAGCGGCGCTTACAAGCCATCCAGTGATGGACTGGTTCACTGACCGTTATAACAGGTTCATCAACCGCTCCCAGCGACGACCGTTACTATCCGCCGGCTCTTTTACGCTCTTTTCTCGCGTATTTAATACGTCGTGCCCCCCCAGTAAAACATGCTTTTTGAACAGTTTCGCGTCCTGTTTATCATCTGATGTCACGGCCAGATCAGACCGTGTTCTTCACATAACAATATCCCAGCAACCCTGTTTTCCCCGCAGATGAGCACCAAACAGTTTATTTTTAAACGACAAAAAACGGAAGATTGCCTTTCTGAACGAGGGTCGAGGACAACGGCGACCCTGTACCGGACGATCAACGGCCAAACACTTTTGAAACACATTATATATATGGCACACGAGTCTCAGTGGCACGCAGTACAGATTTAAACCCCCATACCTCCACAACGAGCGCTCCTCGCTTTTACGAAATCTTCAGAACGGGTTCCTGCTGCTTAAAAATTTATTTCATTGTTTTCTCTTTTTTTTTCTTTTTTTTTGCACCGTTTGGGGATCCTGTTTAAGTCCTCAGCCGGCGCGCACAGCCGTTACATCCCGAACCGGTACCCAGGGCAGTCAGCATCCCTGAGCATCACTCAGCATCAGTCGGAAGCCCTGGAAAATCACTCCGAACCGTTCAGCATCCCTCCACATCCCTCCACATCGGTCTTCTCTCAGGGGGAAGAGCAGGAGCGACGATCGCATCACGGAGACACATCCCTCAGCCTCCAATCCATGTGCCAGAGAGTCTCGATCCTCCTCTGCGCGCCGGAGAGAGACAGAGACAGGCGGGGGAAGCAGGCGCGATGCTCCACTCCGGGTCGAAGCCGGTCCGGTGGCGCCCGGTTACTTCGAGGTGGGCATGAGATCGAGAGCGGCGCGCGGAGGGATGTGGAACAGTGGGAGGGAGGGAGGGAGATGAATGGGCTGGTCTGTCCCTCACTGTGACCACACGGTGCTGGCCAAAGCCTGCGAAGTACTGGCTTACACTCGGAAGCAGTCCATGAAATTTACTCAGATCCACCTCTTTACATGTATGTATTTATATCATAACCCACCTGTAAGTGTTTATAGTTTATCAGCTCTACATTGTTGCTGTGAAGGAGCAGCAGATAGAACTTATTAGACACTGGTTGTCTACTGGACAGTGCAGGGCAAAACGAGGACTACAAGTGGTCCAAACAGATTTTTATATTATTTTTCATAAATATTTCTTTTTCATATCTGGCTGCTGAAACTGAGCCAGACAGGATTCTTCAATCTGTCTGCCAGGATCTCTGAGGGACAGAGGATGGACTTTGTGAGCAAGATCACATTTTGATTTGATTCATATACATAACGTAACATAAACATAACATGATTTGTCGCCTTTATAAGCTTATAAAATGGAATTGGTTTGATAGATAGATAGATAGATAGATAGATAGATAGATAGATAGATAGATAGATAGATAGATAGATAGATAATGGATCTTAGAGGTAGAGGTTTAAGTGAAATTTTGATCGTTTGGAATGCAAATATTTTGACCAGTGATCATGTCGGGCCGATGTCACATGACAAAATGAAACCAGCAACAGTCCTAATAAGTTCAGTGCCCATCGTGACACACCGCTGGCCAGAAGTCGCCCACGCTCGCGAAGATACAAAGACATCAGGCCCACGGAGGCCTGATGAAAGACACCGCGATTTAGGTCAAGTATAACTCCTAACATTTCATTTAAAAATTTAGTGATTTCTGCTCTAATGGTGCAAAGTGTTACCATGTGCTACAAAAAGAGATGACATGAATATTTATTGAGTGTCTTGTATTCCAATTTACTTAAATAAACATTCCACACTATAATTATCCTACAGAAACACTTTACATTGGAAAAAAATGGAAGACAAAAGTGTGTGATGTGTAGCACAAACCTTGATGATGGAGTGTGACAGTTACTAATACAAACAAATGTAAGATGAGTGCACCGAGAGACTTCCGAACCATGGTGTGACCTTTAAAAGTCAAAACCTTCTTGAACTTTTGGGTTTTTCTTCGTCCTTAAGGGATGCAAGGCCACAACATGAGAGACTGGAGGTTCCGTGATCCATGAGAAAGCAACTGACAGCCCTGTCTGTGTGTGTGTATGTGTGTGTGTGTGTGTGTGTGTGTGTGTGTGTGTGTGTGAGAGAGAGAGAGAGAGAGAGAGAGAGAGAGAGAGAGACGACAACCACATGATAAAGGACAGACTTATGCACACTGAATTTTTGCCAGCTACAAAAGTGCATATGGTGGGATGCTGGACCATCTCATATGTATTTTTGTCTAAATATTTATAAGGAAGTGCAGTCAAACTGTAGAGTGATTTTTTTACGTTTTATGGTGCATGATATGATGTAACTGATCAACACTGGACTTCATAGTAGAAACATTCATATATCATCTACTACCCTTAGCTGCCTTACTCTGGTCAGGACTGCAGTGGTCCAGTGCCTATCCTTCAGTCACTGGGTGTTACGCTATGAAACTACGTCCTGGATGGGATGCCAGTCCATCGCAGGGGCGCCACACATGTTCTCAGATTATGGGTCATTTAGAATGACCAGTTAACCTGAAACACATATTTTATGGACTGTGGGAGGAAACCAGAGCACTCTAATTTAAACAGTAAAAACATATGGGGCATATTTATCAAAGCCCAGTGTCTGCTACTGATTAATTTTGCACATTTTAAATCCTCAGCTGTTGTATTTTTCATACTCAGCAGTGATACTCAGACTCAGTGTCTCCTGGGCGTCTTCCTTGGCAGGCAGGTTTTTCCAGAGGTAAAGTGTATCCAGCCGTCACGTGGCAAACAAAATTAAGCAGAATCTCAGTGGGCAGAACTGGAAAAAAGCGGTCAGTCTTTGTCAGGGAGTCCTGGACTGGCATCCCGTCCACGGTGCAATTTCACAGAGCGCCCAGGGGTTCTGGGAAACACTCTGGACCACCACGACCCTGACCAGGGTACAGCGGTTAATGATAGTAGATAAATAGCAATGACAGTAGTAATGCTAACTTTAAACTAAGCGCTTGTTAATATGAATGTATAGTTGGCAGTTTAAGAACCTTGCTGGTGGAGAAAGGCATCCTGGGACTTTGAAACAAAAGGCTACAAGTTGAAATTCAATTCCTTAACCACCACACAACCTGTCGCTCTATTACTCTGCCCATATGATCCAAGCAGCTCCAGAACTGTGGCCGCCCTTCAGAATTAAGGCGTCCAGCTGCGTCAGTCTGGATATTATTCTTTTTTTTCCATCTTGCATTTGTCAGTGAACGGACCCCTACGGAGAAGTATAAAGGAAATAAATATGACATTAAACAGACCCCACCTCAAGAATCACATCAGCATAATGAAAACCAAAAAAAAAACCACATAATTCACATATTTTTCAGGGCCCTTCATTTTCACAGCCACAACAAATTATTTTAAAAAATTATTTTAAAAAATGAAATGAACAGCGTCCTGACAATCTGAACAAAAGTAGTTAATGTCATTAAACGCAGGCGGCTCTTATTCAGGCCCAAACAAGAAGAATCTAAATGGTCTCAATATTTCATAAGTTTCCACTTTCGGTGAAGCCTGTGAATTTTGCATGAGCCAATTGCCTCCTCGGTTGCAGATTTACCAGGGCCTCAAACTGATCTCGGTCACTTTTACTTAAGGCATTACAGGCAAAAAAATTACCCACAGCATCCATTTCAAGGTGCCGTCAAATTATTCAGTATGCCTCTTATTGTCATTTATACTTGCAAGAGACAAGGTCTTGAAAACATTATTTTAAGGGTTGAAAAATAACAGAAACCAGGTCAGACGTCACTGCATTAATTACCTGTTAGAAGCACCACTTTGTAATGGAAAGATCCAGGTTTGAACCACTGATATTATTACAATGTTGCACCTGAGGCCACCAGGTGGCCTGGCGGTTAGAGCTGTCATCTTGCAAATAAAGGTCCAGGGATCAAATCCCATGTTCTACTGTAGTACCCTTGAACAAGGCTTTTACCCTGAACTGATGCAGTAAAAATTACCTAGCTCTGTAGCGGTAAATCATTTTAAGTAGCTGGCAACACAAGGTAGTTAGTTTTTTAGAGAAAAGTGTCAGCAAAAGAATAAATAATAATTTGAAACTTTGAAATAACCTTAGAGCTGTCAGAATGGCATTCATCATACCTGAGCCTTCTCTCTGGCGTCTGTGTGAAAATGGCCTGAATCGGCGGGGAGAGGTGACAACTCTGAGAGTCGAAGGTGAGCCAGGAGTGTGCTGGGAGCTGCGAGAAGCAGGCGGTGCCGCTTAGAACTGCACTCACTCCCGTGAACACCTGCTGAAGCTTGAGTGCCACTTAATGCACTGGCAACCTGTTGGTTTTCGGCACACGCCCTTCACACGCGGAGCCCTGCGCCGTAACCCTCGCTGTTGGAATCGACGTGGAGGCCTCACACTTCGCCTTCTACTCATTAATCTCTGTAGTCCATAGTCTTTGCTATTCTTTTTTGCATGCTTGAATATCTGTAGCTTTCATCCAGCTCTTCAGATGGCCACGGTCTGAAAGAGCCATCTGGAGCAGAGCTTTTGCTCAAAGGCGCTTCATGCTAATAGAGGATGGAAGGCGCTCGGCTCTGCTCCGAGAAACATTCGAATCACTCGGTTCTTGGCCTCAGCAGACGCTCCCTTTGTTCGCTGTCAACAGCCCTGGCAGCAAGCCAGCGCCAGTCACACACTCCAAACCCGCCCGCACTTCCCCTTCCTTCGGCATGCAGCTTCATTCACGTTTGCATCTGATTTCTGTGCCATGTTGGATCGTAACCCTATTTGGCTGGCATTATGTATTCACTGCATAGCGGCGAGGACCTTTGTATTGGAGAGTCATTATTCGTACACAGAAAAGATGTTCTGCAAATAACTCATGTCAGTGCGGCCTAACAAACAGCCGTAGAATTTCATTGCTTCAGCTCAGTTCCATTTTGTTTTTTTAGAAAGCTGTTGCAGCCGAGGAGGACAATCTGGAACGCTGCTGTAAAGAAAATGGAGCGACACAAACACTTGCGAGGAAACACGCCAGGGAGACTGGGAGCACTGTGTTTTGTATGTATGCCATTATGTCACTATTAAAGAACCAGAATTAAAGTTTGTCTTTATTCGTACTTTTTTTGCATTTTTCAATTTACCCAGCTGTTATTGGGGTTTCTCTCCCCGAAAAACTGTCATTTGTTCTTCGAGAACCATCAATCAGTTTGCTTTCATTTCTTTTAATCTTTTTTTGTGAAGGTCAGTTAAATTTTTGTCTTTTCAGACCTCTTTAATGTTTAAAAAATGTCATTGTTTCTGGGGCAGCAGGTGGTCTAATTTAACCAGCTGTAGCCTTATATTCAAATTACTGATGTTTGAATCCCACCTCCTGCTGCCGTGCCCTCGGTCAAGGGAACCTCCCCTGAATTGGCACAGTAAAAATGACTCCTGCATAAGTGGATAAAACATTTTAAGTAGCTTCGCATACAAACCGATTGTTCGGAGTTGCTTTGAAGAAAGGCTTTAGGTAGATAATGATTAAGAATGACATATAAACCGGGCTCTATGGTGCCCTGCAAATGTATTCAAACCCCTCAAAAGTTATCACCATTGCCCGCATTACAATTTATACTTACACATATTTTTCCAGTCAGTGTTTATATTGAGTTCATATCCTCCAACACCAAATTGTCAGAGGCAAAATAAATTAATATCATCTCTGTTTAACCACATTTTATCATATGAGGTTGACAGCACAATCTGTGAGATTAAAAATAATGGGGGGGCAGAACTTGATATTGAATTCACACAAGAATGGCAGGACAGAGCTGTTAAAAGACTTATAACATCTACACCGTGCTCGGCTCTGTCTCGTCCGGTCCTTCACACGGTTTACTTTACTAAGGCCAAGTTAGCAGACGTTTACCCAGACATTGACAGTAGCTGTGACCAGTGCACTCGTTCCCCAGCCCATTTTACACACACGATTTGGTCTTGTCATAAACTTGACAATTTCTGGACATCTGTTTTTGGGGTGTTTTTAAAAGTTTCTTAAACTGATTTGCAGCCGTGTCCATTTATATTAATATTTGGGCTTCGCAGAAATCCTTTCCAACTGACAACCAAGCAGTCTAATGTTCTTTAATAGTTAGGCGTAGGATATTGTAAGCCTGGAAATCTCCCAGTTGCCCCTCCTTCTCCCTGATATGTTATACTTTATCAAACAAGAAAAAATTCTGGTTCTGTCCATCCTTTTCACTGAACCTGGAGTTCTGCTATTGATGATTTTGATTCTGTAGATGACCTGCCTTTGGAATGAGTTTAGAACCTTTGATGTCATCTAACCCTACTAATACTTCCACTCATTTTTTAAATATATATTTGTCTTTACAGTTTAGGCTTTTTTCCCATTTTCATTTTCCCCTGAAGTTCTGTCAAGGGTTTGTGAGTCTACAGGGGGGGACATTGTTCTGGTTAGTTGCTGCTATTGTTGTGGTTACTGTGTGTATAGGGAAAAACTGAAAATTAACTTTTTTTTTTTTAAAAAAAAAGTCAAAATAAATTATTTGCTTGCAGATATTTTGCAGAAGATTAAAAACAGAAATATCCTGCTTGCATAAGTACACAAGCCATTAAAATCTGCATTATTACATTAATATGTTGTACAGCCACGTTTTGCTGCAATAACAGCTTTGTACTTAAATCCCTTCTAAATAGTTGTATGTCTCCATACAGATCTCTTCAGTGTTGAACGGCCTTATTTTTACCTTCACAGTGTCATAACTAGAGAAATAATGCCTATTGGTGTCTGACAGCAAAGGCTCATTTTGTTGTGGTGGTTTTTCCGCAGCACAACGGGGGGGGGGGGGGAGGAAAAAANTCTGACAGCAAAGGCTCATTTTGTTGTGGTGGTTTTTCCGCAGCACAAGGGGGGGGGGGGGGGAAGCATAAAGAATAAACGAAAGCTTTAATGTAGGGCTGTGTATTCCCTCAGCGGAACACCTCTGCTGACGGCAAACTGGTGAATCGACACACACAGTCCATGTGATCCCGCGTGTCCAGGCATGTTCTTCCTCAGTGCTTTTCCCTAGGGGCCTTTTCGAAGAAGACAGCGAGGAGCATTCGTGCCACGGGGCCTGCAGATCCCGCTACCCTTGTGTCACGAATCCACCCCTTCGAACCCCTCCCCAGACTCCCCGGAACCTCAGAGGGAGGCCCAGTATTATTTACCGCAACAGATTTGAGGGAATGTGGGGGCGCCTCCTTTCGAAAGCATCGTTCCTCTTTTTCTCCCCTTTAGTCAACACATGGCTCAGCAGGAGGAAACTGCTCTGTTACCAATGGAGAGAGAAGGCTAGATGCCGGGGGTGGGTTGGGGGGCTGGATGAGTCATGATGCTTACCCTGATTCTAATGGGAAAAGCAGCACAGAGAAGGAAGCTCCATAAACTAGTTAGCGGATTTCCCCATCTCCCATAATCCAGTTAGACCAGCAGGCAGCCATTGGACGGGTTATGTATACGGCCTTTATTTCACGGTGCACAACATAGCAGCGTTGCTCCTTCTTTTATACATAGTGATACATCTTTAAATAAAACAATTTTCAAAGGTTAAATAAATTACACCATTTTTTTTTCCATACTCATACAGATACTTTGGTATGCAGCACTTCAACAGAAATTCTAGAGCTAATTCAAGTAAAACAAAATTTTCATTGTTCTATCAAGGTTACTACTGTGCTGCAGATAGGATGCCTAACTTAAGGGGTCTCCCAGAATTCCCAGACCCTCACTCTGCTGCGGTGCCTTCTGGGAATCGGAGTTCATTGCTGACGCTCCTTTTCTGCCAGCCGTTTGGCTTTGTTCTGAAGGTAGCGCATTTTCCCTTCTTCAAAGCGCTTTTGTTCCTCTTCATTCTCAAGCTGTGAAAGAAGAAAAAATGGTATCATCGCAGGAAACCCATAATGACTATTAAGGTACATTAGCAGCAGCACGAATTATCATCTGAAAACTGGAAACGGCCTGCTTAAAATGATCTGCTTTTTGGAGGAGCTCTACAGCACTGGAGAAAAGCTTTGTGTGACGGGCCCTCACTCCAAGAATCATCTGTTTGCTGAGGCTCGCAACATGCTGCCATCTTTGACCAGTCTGCATCAGTGGAGACCAGGAGCTACACAGACTGCCAATGAAAGGTGCACCTGATATCAAAAGTGCAAAAGATCAAGACAGCGTCCCATATGAATTCAGATCCAAAGATGATCTCCTCACACAAGGCTGTGTTCCCAGCTTTAGTGCGTAATGTGTTTTGACACAACACAACAAAATGACCCTCATTAACCAATGAGAAACCAAAGAGGCTGTGCTGATCTCCAAAGGAAGACTCAAGGGTTGTCTCAGTTACAGAGGTTCCTACTCTTTTGTTCTGGACACGTGTGTTCTGTGACTTTCTGCTCCCAGTGGATCACAAAAACCCTGCTCTTGGTTACCCTGGACGAAGGCCAACAGGTAATTCTCACGTAGAAACACCACATAGAAGAGAAAAAGTGAAGTTATACGGTAAGTTTTAGTGCAGGGTGTTTTGCCGCAACTATAGAATGAATCACCGTGTCGTCTGTTTGGGCAGGGTGTCTGCTTTTGTTTCATCTCACTTCCTCCTGCCATGTTCACACATCACAGTGTGGGGAATATACAAGACCGTAAATCGGGGTGTTGTCTGTAAAAACGTAGAGCTCTGTGTGGACATGCAGCACATACCATGCGTACAACAGACTCCCGAGCCTGAAGGAGTGACGTTGTGCCCACCACGTATCCCTGGTGACCAGTCTAAGTCTCACCACCGTAGAAGTCAGTGTTTGTGTGCCAGCATGCGTGTGTGGGGTGTGTTCCTCATGCCTCACTGGGACCTCACTTCTCCTGCTCTCCTAGCAGACACACTGCAAGCCTGTTAGACCCACAACCTTTCATGAAGGCTTCAAGTCAATGAAGCTGAGCCATGAGCAAACTTGACCAGTCTCCTTTAAGTGGTCACATCCTCTTTTTTTATTGCCTTACTTACATTGTTTACTAGTTCAAAATGTACTTTTATTAAATCTTAATGAGCTGGTTTAGGTCTGGGGTCTAGTGCCTGATTGTAGTAACCACAATAGCTACTGTGAGCAGAGACGTCTGGAGAAATAATAGAGGTGAGAGTCACTGCCATGCAGTCTAAGTACTCAGATTCTAACCCCCCCACTATAGTACCCTTGATCAAATGCACTGACCCTGAATTAACACTGTAAAAAATGACCTAGCTGTATAAATGGATAAATCATTGTAAGTAGTGTAGAGTATGAAACTCAAATTGTCAGCCAGAGAACAGATTCAAATTCAGTAACAGTAACAAATCAGGCAAGAAAAAAGAATACAACAGTGAAACCTGCAAAGCTCTAATCTGTGGAGACACCTTTTGACAAGACAGGTTTACCCTCCCTGGTCTTCATTGTGGACTGAAACATCTATTCTGACCTTGAGATGCCAACATCCACTGGCGCACTGGCTATCCTGCAGCTCTGAACAGTCAAAACCAGCAGATCTGGCAGAAAAAACCTGCTAGAAGGTCCACATCTCAGGTATATTGTGGCTGAAGACAGAAAGGAGGAGACAGTTCGGAGGGAAGAAATGCTGCCAAAAAGCCATGAATTAGTTATATTACAAAAGTCCCATTGGGGGAGCTTTGGGAAAGTTGAGTTTGGCGCAGAATAAGAAGACAGACCTCCACAATGCAGCATTCCACTTTGGGGGTAAAAAAAAAATGTAAAAATAAAGGACAGGACCTTCAAGGGAAAGTTTGTAAACCCTTGTAACAATTACAAAAAGGTTAATTAATTTTTCTTTGCTGGGACAAGACATGTCAGAGCAATGCTCTCAGACCATTCATTCTTTTATCCAGCTGATACAAAAGTCATGTCTTCTGAATGAACATGGATGACTATGCTTTTCTTTTCAGGCACAGTACATCTCCAGCTAGTCTGTTAAGCAATTGGAGTTTTATGAGAAGGGAAGAGCTACACAGCCTTAATTCTTTGGCAGATGGAAAGGGGAAAGACACCTTCAGACAAAAGCCTGACCGCAGTCGCATGTATTGTATTTCAACTGGTCCACTGTGGACAGATACGGTGCCAGTGAAAGTGTACGCCTGCATGAAAGCAGAATGACCCAGATCAAAGCACAACAACTCAACTTGAAGAGAGGCTGAAGATCTGCTTGATGAGCCAAAATGTGAAAAAAATGTGTGGTTCTCACAACTCAGCATGATGGCAGCAGCATCAAGGTATATGGCTGTTTGTGTTAAAGTAGTGAGGCTCAAACTAAAAAGCTGGCTGTCAAAAGGTATCAATTATTAAAAAGAAAAAAGAAAAGAAAAAAACCAGCTTCCAGAAATTGTACTCAATTTTTCAGTCAAAGTTCTGTAAAACAAATTATGTGGAAGGGGTAAAGCATGATTGATAGAACGGGGAAGAAATGGGTCTAGCAAGGTGAACAGAAATTGAAGACAATGAAAGGACAGAGCAGAACACACAGTAGTAGATGAAAGAGTAGCACATCAAGACCAATTCGCGGTGAGCCGTCAGAGTTCAATGCACTCCCCTCAACCTCCCTGATGCTGCAGAGAAAAAGCACACCTTGTTGCGTTCTGGAACATCTAACAAGGAAACATGGTACAGACAGATGATGGTGGAGCCTCACTGAGACACTTTGAGGTGGGCTTGACAGCTACACACGACTGCATGTGACAAGGCCAGGGCCTTTTTAAAGGCTCCACAGCTAACCGGTATGTACAAGGCAATAAACTAGTAACTGGCGAGAGATGGGGCTCATACTCTCCTGCAGGTGCTTCACCGGCGATGCCTAACTTTGGACATCTGAGGAGAAACAGCATTTGCTGGGACTGGAACAAAGCCAGAGGTCCTTGGTAATGGAGCAGATGCACAATGAGCATCACATAACAAAAGCTCTTTTAGCTGCATTGATCCATATCTTCTTCTAACATTTCAACACAGGCACTCCACACCTGCCTGAGGGAGCAACGGTACACATGATATAGTTAACTTTCACAGCACTCCACGTGGCATAGCATAAACCAGATGTAACGTGCATTCCATTTCTTTTAAAAGGCAGCTGAAATTATCATTGCCAGCTGCCAGGACTTTCTCAATAACACGCCGTCCAACTGAGAAACACAAAAATGTTTAACCTTTATCGCTCTGTAACCGTAAAAACTTCTCACGTAAAGAGAATGGGGTCTGAATTTAGGGGGGAAAGAAACCACTGAAATCATGCAAATGTCCAGCAACATGCGATCCAGTGCTCACAAATATGAGACTTACGGTGTATCTGGGGACAAGACTAGGACAGCCGGTCTGCAAGAGTTAAGAACCTGGAGGCTGTCACTTCAAGGGGTGCAAAGAGTTTTGATGAAGTTAATTAAGCAGAATTATTCCATTAAAACATCCAGTTGTCTAAATGGGCTACATTGCAAATTGCTTTGGATGTAAGCATCAGTTAAGCGACGTGGTAATGATGATAACATTGTGATTTTATTGGGCAATTTGCGTAATGCGGACTTCCGGCGCTTGCTGTTAGTTTTCAGCATGGTGAAACACACACGCTACGTGAATCACGGCACTGAGAATCAGCCAGAGTCACAAACTTCGAGTGACAAATCTCTTAATCCCAATTTATTACTATTATCATTTTAATTCCCTGCGTTACAGTCTCTGTCATCACAGGCCACCAAAATAAAAGTTTATGGCTCATAGACGTAGCCCTGACCGACTGAAAGGCACCAGAGTGGGTGAGGTAACAAGCTCCCAATGGGGTCAGTTATGAGAACTCAAGGGCGGAGACTCTCCATCCTGCTCAAACCCGCTGCCGCTCCCCAGGCAATGCCTCACAACAGCGATATATATCAGACAATGAATGATTTTCTTTTTCAGTTGACTGCAACAGAAAGGCATCTTGGATTTAATATGTCAGAACATCTGCTGGAGAGGTCTCCTCAAAGGGTTGAACCACTGAGCAGCTAGAGTGTGAAAAGCCCTCTGGGGAAGGGTGGTGATGAATACTCTCTGGTTTTTGCACTCTCTGGAGGACAAAAAGACAAGTCAAAAGAGCAAAGCAGTCCTGAGCTGGTCACTTAGAACCACAAGTCCCTGTTTACCTCAGAGTGAGGAGAATAAAACTACACCAGTTTGGAGAAGAACAGCACTGTACAAAAACCACATTCTCCTTTTCATACAACTGGTCCCAAAATGGGTAAGTGAACCAAGGAAAACACCGATTAAAGTAAACACATCTGGTTTTTGCAGAATGATCTGTCTAACTTCCACGTGAAGGTAGGTGGATAAAAACTGCATATGACTCTCAGAGACGTGCCAGGTTCCAACAGTGACCAGGCAGGGGCCTACAGTGAGTGAATTGACACCAAGATTTATTTCTACTAGGGTGGCAAGGTACCACAGTGGATGCTGCTGTCACTTCACATCACCACCTGTGTTGCATGGGTGTGGGTTCAAATCCAGCTCAGTCTGCGTGGATTTGCTCTAGTTTCCATCGACACTCCAAAGACATGCGTTTCAGGTTAAATTTCCCCTTCCTAATAAGAACTAATGATATTCAGGCAATAAAAGGTAACAGGACGCGAACACAACTTAAATCTTTAAATATCACAAAATATTCGATTGCTTAAATTCAACCCTGCAGCACATAAAAAGTTGAAACTCGCACTCACAAAGCTTTTTTCCACCTTACCCCCCCAAAAGGAAAGAAAAACTCTCAATCTCTTTCTTAAGTTCGCAACATTCCCTACGAGCTGCACCTGATGCTTGTTTCTTCACAATGGACTCACACGGTAGACAAACACCGACAACTCATTCCTGCTACAACTGGCAGTATTGAATAATACAAAAACAGCCAAAAAACATTAACCCCGACACTACACGTGATAATTTTGTTTAAAACAAAAAAAAAAAATCAAAAACAGCTCAAATGTCATTGCCAACTCGGTTACACGTGCACGACCCTCCACCTTCCTTCCAAGAGAGAGGCCCACTGATATTACCAGTTTCAAATTTAGCATGCAAGTCGGTGTCTGCCACCCTCTTATAAACCATGACCTTTCCAGCTTATCATTATCTTACTCACACACGCGCGCACTTACACGCACTTCGGGCTGAGAATCGCCGAGTGCTGCGGCGTTTAATTAGCCAAATTCCGAGTCACTAACAGCATCCTGTAGAGGACATAATAACCTGTGTCCCCGAAGCCCGCCGAGCCCGTGGGCCTTGTAATTACCATTGTCACGCGGGGCGCTCTCGCTCACAACAGGCCTGAAGCAGCAGCTGGCCAATAAGAAGGACAGTTAAAGCATATTTCCTCATTGTTAATTAAAAAGATGGACGGGCACGCAAATCCCGTGGCGTTCTCTGTTCCATCAGCGGAAACTGAGCAAATTTAATCCGTTAGAAAGGAAACGCTCGAGTTAATATCATCCTGGTACTACTCGGATGCGTAGACATCCACTTTTCACTGGAGCCGCCCAAGTGGCAGGTGGTATAGTGGTTTCCGCTGTTGCACGGAACCCTGAAGGTAAGCGATTTAAATCCCACTCCTCCTCTAGCTGTGCTGACCGAGGATCCTTACTCTGAACCAATGGATAAAAAAATACCTGCCAGTATTAATGGGTCAATCAGGGTAAGAAGCTTAACATGGTGAGTCACATTAGAGTCAAACTTTGAGCTACATAAATATTTCAGCTCAAATAGCTAATCATCACAGCGGTCGTTTTTAGTTACTTTCATTCCCCTAGAAACCTTCTCATCACCACACTCTTTTACTTCGGTGCCAGACTATCCAGGGTACCCTTTCCCCCAGGACAAAACGGATATCTGAGCATCCATTCTTGGTCTTTTCTTTCTCTCCAATATCGTATGAGACAGAAGTCACATTTGCCCGCCTTTCCTTTGGTAATGTCACGTAAAAACAGGGATTATGTTTGGCCAGAACACGATACACCGAGTGGAACTGGGATTTTTCAAAGCCTCTTTTCTCAAAATGATGCCTCTGTCAAATGGTAACTGGCAACGGATCATTCAGAAGTCTCAGTCTTCCTCAGGGGGTCCATTAAAGAGGAACACAGCTTTATGGGTACATTTATGGCGGGCCGTGTTGTAAACGCGCACCTCAAAAAGCCTTCCACGGACTCAACGATGTAGCGCCGTCACCAGTGCAAACATGACCACACTTCTCACAACAGCACATTGATCATTGCATGTATTACATTACATATATTATTACAATATATAATATAACTTATCATGAACGCACTATTCAATGTCTATATGGGCACGTTTACCAATGTATGACGACACTTATCAGGTACAGTATATATGACTATATTAATCTTCGCCTTCTGCATTTTAAATAAATAATAAAAAATAACAATAGAAGACGACGTGTTAAATAACACGATATTTACAGCGCAAAACACCAAAACACGCAGTCAACAGCTGACTGTATGAGAAAGGGAGGTGGCTGAGGAGTATCGACCAACATGGATTACTGGGAACCAGAACTTACCACCCAAATTTGCCCAGTAAAATAAACAGTCAGGGCCACAGTTATACATCCCACTGCTTTCCAGCGAGGTGACAATATTGATTTAACATGCAGGACAGAGTGTGCTCAGTACATAAGGCTCTACTAACTGAGTCTGGCAGAGACACCGCGAAGCTCCTGTGATACCAAATGGTGCCATTCGTACCACTGTGGTTTCAGTGACTGGGTTGGGGGCATTCAAAGTTCACCGCACCTCTAGGCAGGCGGACTGAATGGAATGGATGAATTACTGAAGGAATTACACTTTTTCCATCTAAAACGGAATTATAACATGCCTATTATTTAACAGGTATGTTATAAATGGAGTATTAGTGAGGTTTCCATGTGCTATAATGTAAATTGGGTTTATTTATAAAGGTGTTTTAAGAATTAAGTAAAAAAATATTCTAATATCTTCTGGTTCACAAGATGGAAAAAGTGCTGGAGTTGAGCATTCACTTATGGACATTTTTCCTTCCAAACTTTGTTGGTGGAAAATTAAACATAGTGACACCTTCAATAAAAAGGCATTTTATGCGAATTTTAGCGGATGCTTTTTTTCTGCAGTGGCCTACAACTCAGAGTAAATCAAAGTGTGTTTCACAAAGAGACCAAGTGCTTTGCAAACACACATTCGAATGTCAAAACACAGCTTTTACCATCATTTTTCAGTAGCTGCCTGTATTTTCTTATAAAGAATACAAAAGCGATTGTGACAGATTGTGTGATGTAAGTTTATGGGACAGATAGGAGATCAGCAGGGAAACGGGTGTGAAAGAGACGCATTTTGACACTTTGGCTGTTAAAGGGGATTCAGCAGCTCTGAGGAGCAGAGGAAGGTTGTTCCAGCATTTGGAAATTAAAATTGGGAATGACATATGTTCAGTTTTGGACCTGTTGTGAGTGGAACCACAGAGCAGCCAGGAGTGGAGGAGTGCAGCGCTCCTGCCGGTCTGTAGCAACTGATCAGGTTTTACGATCGCATCCTAAAGTTGTAAAAGGTTTCACAGAAAATGTTCAAATGAGCTGGGCACCATGGGGCAGAAAGAATGCGAGGCAGAGACGGGGAGATAAAGAACAGGTCTCTCTGGAGCGGTCACAAACTCTAAGAACCCCTTCCTGACGTGGTTCTGTGATGCTAGCCCATGACCACGAGGCACGCAGGCTTAGACGGGCAGAAAGAAAAATTAGGCAGAAGGTGATCAATTCCCCCATTTACAACACTGGAAGCAGCTGAAAGAAGACAACCACCCAGCCATGGGGCAGGGGGGTGGGGGGTCCAGCCCAGCAGGGCTGCACACACTCGCAGCTTCCTCGTGACATTGAATGGCAACCTAATGGCACCGTAATTGTCCAGAATTACTGCAATCTATGATACAACTCTATGATGCTGACCCCATCACCATGGTGACTGTCCCCAAACAAAATTGACACTGGCTGAAGCCACAAGCGCTTTGCCGCTCACTGTGCTACTGGCCTTCTAATCTGCCAGGCTTTCCTGAAAGGCCTCTGTTGTTTGGGTGATGAAACAACGCAGTTACAACAGCAGGTGGTGCAGTGGTTAAAGCCATCAAACTGCTCTCAAAGGACTGGGGCTTGAATAGGGTGTCCTGCTGTAGCACTGTGAATTGATGCAGTAAAAAGGACTCAGCTCTGTAAACAGGTAAACTGGAAGTAGCTTAAAACACACTAAAACACACACCTAACCTTACAAGTCATCCGGGATGAAGATAGAATAAATAAAAACAATGAAGGTCAGCACTCCATTCCATGTTTATGCCACTTGTACTTCTCATCAGGACAAACCCAACATGTGCTATTAGTGATGAACTAGACACGTATCACCAGACTGTCTCGACTGCTGAACCTGTCTTGGTGGTGACGTGTGCTCTCTTACACACACACACACACACACACACACACACACACACACACACACACACACAGCACTCCCTGCTGCATCATTATTCACCACAACAGACCAGATCCTTTCCAGGCTCAACATCTGACAAGGATGTTTGTAAAAACATGACCTAAGGCCACCTTTAAAAGTCTTCCTTTACTAGTTGGCACCTTCCTCCCCATGGAGGAAGCGATTCCCTCTGCATGACACATGTAAAACACAGTATGATGTGGAGCAGGAATGAGGTTCGAGGAACACCAAGACGGATGATTTCAAAAGCAACCAAGAATCGCACCGCTCTTCTCTTAGCAAGCCTACACGACGTGTCATTATAAAATTATTTTCTCTGCTTACGCATTCACTGCCACCTCTGGCTGTCACTTTCAAGCAAAAGCCATAAAAACCATCGCTTTCATCTTTGGTAATACACAGCAGGGCCTACCAAGGGGGAGGTGGGGGTTTGCCCTGGAGGCCATATAGAAAGGGGGTGTACAGAAATGATTGTTCGGAGGTAATTTAAATACAACATACAGTGTACGTAACCCCAAGTGGAATTTTGGGGTGTCTAAATAAGGTGAAAACCTTTGACGTAAAGGTGCCGCTGTCATCAGTGCAGTACGTGAACTAGTGTATGCATATTATGAAACATATATGTTGCTTTGTTGATGTTCCTGCATAACAGAAATGTGACATCCGTAGCAGGAAGACAATTTTACTTCTAACATACTTTCTTACTATTTTAACAACCCGCCTCCATTGTCAAGGTTATTACCGGAAGACTCGGGAGACCAGACTGTGGGAACAGTAGCTTTGATTCACATCGGCACCTCCATGCTCAAAGAGAACACAGACATACCTACTGAAGCCCCCTCTAACCCCCCACAACACCTAAACTATTTACAGATAAGCAGCAGCAGTGTATTATGGGACCTGTTTGAACATTGTGGGGTGTTGCTGAAGGATTTCTGACCCCCCCCCCCCTCCATTGTTTAACATGCTTCAGATTGAGGAGAGAGCAAGTTGTGTGCTCTCTTGGCGCTTGTGGTTCGCCCCAGCGCACTGGCGGGGGGGTCGGGTGGAGGGAAACCATTTTGCATTTCAATATGATTCTTGACTATAAGCTAGTTTACTTGGAAGGAGTGAGGTAACACTGAGCTGGTTTTTAATTGTCTGCACGATGGAAAGCCATAAATACAATCCAAACATGTATTTATGATTGCTCATACCCCCTCCTCAAAAGTACATGTTAAACACGTCATTAGTTCCCAACTCCGTGATCGTGATCCATATGGGGGCTGAGGGACTGTCTCAAAAGGAATAAATATCAGTGTTTTGGGAACAGGATGGGGAACCTCCCATCTTCTGCGGTGGAGTTGCCGATAAGTTTCTTATGATTATTTTTAGTCAGCACTATGGGCTATTTTTTTATCGATTGATTATATTGATGCAGTTTTAACCGTCATGCAGTGTGTATATTTTTTGGTTTAAACTTAGATTTTGTGGATTAGTTTTATTTTTTGCAAGGTGGATTTAAATACTTATTATAATGTATTCATTAGGAGCATTTTAAATAATGACAGAGATTTGAATGGAGAGACTATAACTGTCGAGTGGGACAGTTGGCAGCGCCAGATACACTGTGTCACAGTGGGTCCATTCAGATCTGGTAAAAAAAAATAATATTAGTGTTTTAAGAGGGCTACTTCATTGGCAAAATACGAAGGGTTATTGAAATAGTAATTAAATAGCTCTGCAGAATATTTGTGCCCAATAAAGCATCCATATACACATAATATAATAATGTTTGATTTGTTCACATTCAGAACTCGTGTGAGAAGCAGAGCAGCAAGGAGCTTGTTGGTAAGCGGCAGTCTTATCTGAATGTGAAATTGTATAAAAATGTTTGATTTTTATACATTCGTAACAATAACAATTTTGATTCATATCAAAATGATTGGTCATTAATACGACCTGTACCAGCATTCGATGTCTCCAGGCCAGAACAAAAGCACATCCGGGGCTATCACATAAAAGATGAACGTTTTAGAACCACTGACATAAGAAATAAAAGGTCAGTGCATTTACAAAAATTCAGTTTTAGAAGGTATTTAATTTCCTGATGTACAGAGGAGCTGCACTCATTCCAGCAGTTACTTAAAATGTAAAGAAAATAATAATAATTTAAAAATTAATTAAATAAACCATTTTAAAGCAGCAAAAATCCAGGATCGGAGGGAAGTAAAAACAGCCAGGAGAGCCTGAAACCCCCCCCCCCCCCACACACACACACCCACACACACACACACACAAAGGCAGCTGCTGGGACTGGACGCTTACACTTGCCAACAGCCACCAACACGAGTGTCTGGATGGAAGCGTGAGAGTGACCCAGCTCTCTGCTCGGGTTCACGGGGGCCGCTTGGCCTGGATGGTGCACTCCTTTGCGTATCATCCATCGCTTCCTCCATCTCTCGTCATTACACCTTCCATTCTTATGGTAATGAAGCTCAGGAAGAGCACCGTACTCCACACATCAAAGCGAGGTGAATGCCGGTCTGCGTTTACATCCAGGTCGACCTTTAAAAGCAATCTGGTGCTTTTTTGTTCCATCTGCACTGTCCTTTGTCCTGCTTCCATTATGTTTTATTACACTTTGCGTTTTGCATTCAGCAGAAAGGTGAGTTTGTGTCACATGTTTGCCTGCCGGTCACATGCATCTGCAAGCTGTTCCTTGACTGTCACTGAATTTGAAGTTAAACTGTGTTCACTAGAAGTAATATAACCTTGAGTTCATCCCAACACCCCCACCCCCACCCCCACCCCAGGAGTCTGGGATGTGTTCTACAGAAGACAGGCGGATTTGGAAATGTATTATAGTGTGTGCGATCGCTCTTAGGCAGCTGACTGTGGGGCTGTTGTCAATCCTGACGCCGTTTCTTAGCTCCTTCCCGATTTCACTGTGCCACATCACCAACCAAAATAAGCAGAAAACAAACAATTCCTGCAATACCCAACTGTTCTGGAAGGGTACATAGATCCCATAACCGATATACTTCATTATGCTTCATTTTCAGCAGGCGGAATAATGATAACAGTTGTTGCCCTGCAATCAAAATACCCAGGTTTCAATCCCATCTCCTGACTATTTCCAATTCCGCAAGGTACTAACCCTAAGTTAATACAATGCAAACTACCCAGGTGTAGAAAAGGGTAGAGGGATGCGATGGCACAATGGGTTAAACTGGTGCCTCGCAGATCCTGGGCTGTCTGCTAGATGTGGGGTTTGAGTTCATCTCGGGGGGGGCTGGCATTTGCACGTTCCCTCTGTGTTTGTACCCCTCAAACTCGTATTAAACAGTGGCAAAGTATTTCTGTTCTGTTCCCCCTTGTCACGGAAACCGCACCCGTGAGTCAGAAACCACTCGATGGCACTTTCACACACAGACACAGAATAATGAACACACTGTCTGTAACCAGCTTTGCCTAAAAACACAGGGCTTCAGACAATAAATTGGTAGTCACCCACCTGAATCGGGCTCCGTTTCAAACCTTTCAAAATATTTGTGCCCATTCCTCGTGTTCTCTTTAGATTTTGTTTTATAAGGCGTTTACTAAATAAACAATGGTAATTTTAGCTATGCGTGGGGTTTTTTGACAGCGACAACAAGTGACTATTAACCCAGAGAAAAGAATCACGTTAGCTGTAAAACCTCAAACTCCAGTTCACAAAACCTCACATTGCATGCTGCTTTGGATCATAAATAAAATTATAACACATCCTGAGCACAATCTGCACCAAAGTGCAACTACAGTCAGGAAAACGGCACATTTTACATGCACGCAAATGCATTTTGCTGCTTGTGAGAACAGTTTGACATTACATGCAGTTTTGGATGTGGAAGAAGCAGCGCAGCGAAACAGCCGTGAAACAGAGAGCGCCATCTGTTAAGTATAAAATGTCCAAATGTTGGTAATTAATACACTTTCCATTGGGGCAAATAATTCTCCACTCCTTCCCTCTGAAAGAAGCAGCAACAGCAACAGTCCTGAACTGCAGTCCCGTAAGTCACTTTTATGGCTGTTTATTACAGTGCAGAAACAATACGATCACGTCCGTTGGCCCTGTTTAACTGCTGTGATACAACAGCCGTGTCACAAGAGATCAAAGATGTTGATTTGTGCTGCGCAGCTCACTGAAGCATTAAAAGAACCAAACGCCTGCGTTTGGGTTCAGCCCGTGGCTGCGGCGGCTGCGTCCGCAACTTGCTGCCCACAGGCCCAACGTGGGGAGAAAATAATTGCCGCACACACATCGCACACTTTAGCTCCTCGGCGATCGCTGGCGAAGACGACACAAGCGCCTAAAAATAATCTGCAGGCTCCTGTTGCTCTGGTTGCCACGGCAACCCCATTTGTTTAGCGGGCAAGGGACCCGGGCGAGAGCTCGCCCGCATCTCCACAGGAACCACTGCTGTCCGTTGCTCCTCGCTGCCCCCCCATTTCTTTGTTTTGCCGCAACCCCCAGGCAATATTTACATGGGGAGGCCAGGGCTTAGGGTGGGGATGGACTGGGGTGACTGCGTACTTCAAGGGCGTATGATGCGCCTGGCCACTGACTCGTTCTCCCAGTTGTAACATTATAATGCGGTGTGTGTGTGTGTGTGCGCACAAGGGGGTTAGCTGATATGCAGTGTGTGTCCACAACAAGCCCCTCACTGCAGTTTCTGGAAGCCAACCCCTCAACCCCACCCATCAGCTAAAATAGAAAGCCCCAAAAATAGACTTGGGAGCTCTCTCCCTAAAGATGGCATCACCTAAAGTCAAATTATAGCCACCGCAGCCCTGTCAATATGCTATTTATACGCAGGAATACATTATTTCTAGCTACGGGACTACACGAGCTATAAAAAAAATATGAAAAGTGTTGGTTCTATTTTTATATTTGCTATTCCTGTGCCCGGGCACAAGCTGTGTGTGCATGAGGTAACAAGGCTACCATCAAAAAAACATCATCAGTGGTTAGTGGACACTTCTGTCCAAACAGATTTATAGTATTTAACACATTTACACAGTAGAGTATTTTTACAGTGGTTAGCCAGGGTAGGTACCTTGGTCAAGGGTACTACCCCACGAGTGGGGGAGGAGCTTCAAGTGGCAGGAAAATTATACATTAATAAAATCACAAAACTAGTTAATTCAACAAAGGCTGAGGTGGTAAGAACACTGGTATAAACACATCAGCCCGCCAAGAAGAGATCAAACCTCGACATTAAGAGTGTTTCCCAACTTTCTTTTTCTTTCTGTTTTTAACCCAATGATATTTTGCATGGAGTAACATGTTTGTCCCATTTTTCTGTCATTTTAATGCTGAATAAGTGCCCTGGCGTAGAAAATGCTGCGCATCCACAGTGGTTCTAACACATCCATATAATTCTGACTCAAGTAATATATGACAATATCATCAGTTTAACATCTGTGTGTTTATGCGAATGCAAATCATATGTTTTGGCAAAGAACTTCACAATAAAATCCTTAAAAATCACAACGTTCCCGTAAAAAAGCTTGAATAGGTATCACTGTAAATCACCTTAGAGAAAAGTGTCAGAGAAACAAAGGTGAATACTACTACTACTACTACTACTAATACTAATAATAATAATAATAATAATGTACTACTTCAGCATTCAAGAGCTTTGCAGAAGCAAACTGCAGTTTTACTAATGTACTGTTTTTCTTGCCACTTCAATATTAATAAATCAATATCAGCTGTTTCCCTCTCAACTCCTCACAAAAAATTGTTAAAAATAGTACTGATATAAACAGTGATGATGGGATGATGTCTCTGCTGCTTATTGCCTTGTTTGTTCAGAATGCAACATCAGTGTTGGCAGCAGGTCAGCTGGAGCGGCGACGGATCAACAGATGGGCTTTGTTAGAGTTTCTGACACACACACACACACACACACACACACACACACACACACACACACACAAACTACACAGAACAGCAATGCCTGCTATTATCTAAGTCTCCTCTAAATAAACTAGTGCTTTTATTTCCAAACCAAAGGGCTGATGTGCATACTGCAACACACAGTTTACCATGATTTTCCAGAATCATGGTATTTCCCCTCAGTACTGTTTTTTTAAATGTTAACCAGTTATAGGTGAATTTTCTATGCAGTGCATCAAAAGTCAGTTCAGACGGACAAGCGGTCTGGGTGATGTGGTGGAGATGGGTGTTGGGAGGTAACAGGCAGGGGTGCAAATAGAGATCTATATCCCAGAGTACTTTATGTGAGGTACAGACCACAACAGCAGTGTAGTTATGCTATATTTAGCATCGGGCATCTCACAGCAAATCGTAATGGAGTCGGCAGCAGAAACATGGTAAATGGAAACCTACTACAGTATTGCACTTTGAAATTACTTTGGATGTTATCAGTATGTTTAATGTCTGTAGTCCTGGACCGCTGCAGTAAACAGCAACATACCAGTGAAAATTATTTTTAAACCTCTGCATATCCCTGATACATTTTCGGATATTTAATTTCTTCTTGTTCATCATTTATTACATTCAAACCAATATTTATTATTGTCTACAGGCAAATTAATTCGATGGTGTAGCGGTTAGGCCTGTTGTTTTTTTAACTAAAGATCCTGGGTTCAAATCCCACCTCCTGCTGCAGTGCCCCCGATCATGGCGCTTACCCCGAACTGATACAGTAAAAATTACCCAGCTGTCTAAATGGCTAAATCCCTGTAAGTTGCTTAGTGTACAAATCAATCCTGTACTGGGAGAGAATTACAGCCCGTAAATGTTCAGTTTTTCACACACACTTTGCTAAATGGACTAAATGGGATCCTGTCAGGCCTACATAGGACCCTTCCCATCACAAAGCCTGATGGGACTTCTCCCCAGCTGCTCATGTGCTGGTCTCTGTTAATTTGAATTTTCGTTCATTTACATGTTAATTTTACACCCTTTCTTGCAAAACAGCCGACAGCACAACACTACATCCATTCATACAGGCAGATATTAACTGTGCCACGCCACTCAGGGTCGAGTGCATCACTCCCAGAGTCTTCCCAAGCTCTGAACTACTAAGCTCACCTTCAGCGGGGGGACAGGCTGTGGCTTGCCCTCCTTGTCCAGGGAGATGTACGTGAAGAAGGCCGTCACGGCTCTGTACTGGCCTTTGTCTGCCTCCACCAGGTTGTCTGCGTCCACAAACACCTCAATTTCCATGGACTTGTTGCTGGTGAAGGTCATCCGCCCAGAGACGGTCACCACACAGCCTGGGGGGTAAAACATCAGCATCAGTCCACCAGCTATGTCCCTCTGGGTCTCAACACAGTACCGGGCACCTTTCAGGTGGCTGACATGGATGAAAAGGGTTAAAATACACAACGATTTGACACTCGCCGATTTTGAAAGTGTGTTAAAATTTGAGAGCAGATCATTTTTACATAGAAAATCCACTGTTTTGTGTCATTCTTAGTACAATGAACAAAAAAAGCTGATGTGGATTTGAAAGGCATGGCTACAGGATACAGCTGGATTAGAACACCATTTACAAATGTGATGTATTTCATCATCAAATATGTTCGATTATCTGCAGTCTGTGGGTCCCACTGGTAGACACAGACTTTGACAAACAGCACATTCAAATGCTAATTCATATGAAAATATTTGTTTTATTTTTGGAGAATTTCTTTATTTGAGATTATGCAAAAGCACAAAAAGTATCATTTAAATGTAAATGATGGATTTACATCTCGAGTTTCAGACCTGATCCTCTGGAAAAAAGTACAAAACACAGCAAGAAGTAGTTTGATTGATCACTTTGCTGCAATAACCTTCAAAAGAGAGGAACGATCCCGTTTTCTTTTTATGTTAAAACAAAGCGTTTTCCTCTCATATTTCACCCCTTTTATCTCAGCTTACTTTGTTCAAACACTAAATTCTGAGAGTATTGTGACTTTAAGCTGAAAAAGACAATGGTTTTTGAGATTTAATAGTTTTGTGATGTTGATGATGTTTTTCATAGCTTTAGATCTTTGGCACATAAATGGATAATGATGCTACCTACTACCTGTCCTTTGCTGTAAACAGCACCTTTACATTACCCAGTTTAACACTGTGGGTATCAGAATGAACACTTTCATACCATCCTGTTCACACGAGGTCATTTTAAAATGCGTTAAATTAACACTTGAAAACAAGTGACGTCACACTTAATTTGTCCAACACTTTACTGTTGTGTTGGATTTTTATGCTAAGCTACTTACAATTATTTACCCATTTATACAGCAGACCATTTTTTACTTTATCGGTTCGGTACCTTAATCAATGGTGCAGCAGGAGGTGAGATTCAAACCAAGAACCTTCACTGTAAGACGATAGCTCGAAACACAACGCAGCATACTATGCTCTAATTCATCAATATCCCCAACATTAACAATATTTTAGTAGCTTGAAAGTGTGTTTAGTATGAAGAATTTAAGAATGTATTAATAGTTAGGTATGAGAGCAAGTCAAAAAGTGTCCACAACTAGCCGATAACTGCAATTACTGCGAACGGTTTTTGACTCAGCCGCGTATTTACTAAAACAACTGGGCACTTGTGCTACATCTGATAGAAAGATTACACATTTTGGCTACTTCTTATTTACGCCATTATATAAACACAGGTCCAGAGACACACTTTTTTACTCACAGTATTATCTATCTGAACTGTCCGTTTTTATTTTAAAAAAATGCCCTGACTTCAGACACCCAGAGAATGCAGGTATTGCATGCAAGCGCCATGAGTTGAAAATATGCATAATGTTTCTGCCAACACTATTCGAGAAACTCACAACACATGAAGATCCAGGAGGTTTTAATGAGCTGCGCAGTGAGATGCAGCTTGAACCTCTCTTGTGCTGGTTCTGACCCACAGTGCTGTGTAGCTGATCTCAGACGCGCTTAAAGGAAACGCGCAGGAAATCCGCTTCCGACTTTCTTTCCATCCGAGTGCCTGGCTTGATTACCATGGCAACAGTGGCGTTTAAGTCGAATTTGTTTATGTACCCCTTTTACTGCTGAGGAAGGATCCACCTGTCCACCTGTCCAGGCCCCTTTTACTTTCAGGAAAGGTGTACCTGACAGGTCTTCCAGAAAACTCATCAGAACAGTGTCATGGTGGCTTCTCCTATGTGAAATAATGCAGAATGAAGACCGATGGGGATTTTTACCCAGGTACTTCAGCTGCAAAGCAGCTCACGTTGTCCAATTAGACAAGCCATTCTGTCATTTCCAGTCGGTTGCTGAGGGGTGAAAAGGTAACCAAAATCCGCAAAGGACTGTGGGATCGAGTCATTTAACATCACTTACATGTCAAAAACATCGAAAAGACTTATGCAAAATTCAGGATCCAAGTTATGTCCTTCAACTTTGGAGCAGCAAGTCTCACGAAACCCTGCAGCGTGACGCATGTGTATTACATAAACTTGATGGATAACGTGTTACTTCAGAATAAAAAGGCCTACTTTGAAAACTGTAGTAATTCAACCAGCTTTTGTTTATGTTTAAAAAGTTTGGGAGCTGAGCAGTAAAAATGAGCTCTCGTGGAAATAAAGGGGACAGAAAATTTATGACTGTCTGACATGGGGTTTCACACATACGCTGAAGAGGAACCCATCTTTCAAAGTGACCATCCGCTGCAAGAAATCCATAGTAGCGGCTTTGTTACCTTAACGTCAATCACATTCCTGAGCACCGTTTCCATGACTGCTGTCAGAAACGGAGTGAGAGGCACCGCCACTCTCTGGCACGACACGGTCACGTATCGCCTCCGAAAAGATAAGGGAGAATCACATCCCTCACAACACACCAGCCACCTCGCTCTCAGCGAGGCCTCGGCTGAGGTGCTTCTTGTCTTACGTTTCACTGACACGAGAAAGGTCACTCAAATATTAAATTTGGCTTTGCTGCGCATCTACAGAACGCGATCGCTGAGAACTGTCTCAGTTGTAAAGCGACTGCCTTTTTCCACAAACAAACAAGTGCGTATTCAGAGAATGGCTGTGTGTGGTATATAGTGCAAGTTAACAAGCCGTAGAGAAAGACTTAAGTATAAGGTCATCGTGGATCATCGAGCGTTTCATAAATTGGAGATGTTTTCTCTTCATTAGTGTCATGTTTGAGAAGTGACTACGCAGATGAATTGCAGGGATGTTGACACTTGTATAATGACACCGTAAACCAGCTTTATATATGGTATTATGAGATGGCTGAGCTGTATCTACCGTATACATGCTAATATAGTAAGGAAAGCAGCTGTGTTTTTTTTAACCATTGGTAGGTTAATAAAAAATTAACCGCCCTGTCTCTCGCTGGTGCAGCCCTTAAAGATTGAAAACGGCTGGAATGGAAAATAGCTTTGGGTAACTTATTTCATTCATTCCCAACATACTGCACTAATAAGCACTATTTCCTCACAAGAGGAAAACACACCGTGAAGTCAGACTATAAAGGTTACATAAAGCGAGGATAATTTTGAGAGTTCCTTCCAGCATTTTCAACATTTGTTTTGTGGTTTTTTTTCAGTATTATGGAGTTGTTAGTGCTTTTTGATTCCGCCCAGCAGGAAGTTTCCGGGTGACCTGACAGCACCATCAAACTCAGTTTGTATTGAGGGGTTGCAATGTGACTCGATTTCCGCGTTGGCCAACATTAGGCCTGGTCATCATTAGATGCACTTTGTCATAAACAACAAACAGCAAAAAGAGCACAGTGCTGTTGTTTTCTCTGTGGTCCAAAAGACCACCGGTTCTCAGTCTTTGAAGAATGAACTCACTCTCTTCCTCAGAGTTGCTGAATCCCATCTAACATTTGAAACTCATCTGTTTTGCATCCAATTGTCTCCTGAGCCAGTGGCAGCATAGAAAGTTAGGCCATCCCCCATTTACTATGAGGTGCGGATCAGTTTGGACGAAGGCATTTGCTAAATTCCTAGATGTCGATGTAAACTAGACATCTCTGCTGGAGGAGAGCACCTGAGAGCCAGGTTAGAAGATGGCCAGATTCTGGGCAAAGTTCCACAGTGCTACAAAAAGCATTTGCCCTGATTTCCTGATGTTTTGGAGAGGATTAGTCAACGTCCAAACCTAAAACTAAGTGAGATTCAGTGGGAGGACCTAAAAAAGCACTTAAATCTCAGAAACTGACCATTGTTACGGAGTTAAAGCTGTTCTGTGAGGAAACGTAAGCTAAATTCCTTCACAGCAATGTGAAGGACTGATACTGAATAACAGGAAAGGTTTGGTTGCAGTCACTGCAGCTAAAAGTGGTACAAGTTGGCGATTATTTTCTCCCACAGTGCCAGTTGGTTGTGGATAACTGTGTTTACTAAATAAATAAAATAAGAAAAAGTGTGTTATCTGTGAAGTAAAGTGCCTTTTACCTAAAATCGGAATACAGCAGGACCTGAAAACATTTAGCATCAAAAATTTGCAATGATAGAGGAAATCAGGAAGGGGCAAATCCTTTCTCATGGCACTGTATTCTACGGAGCGGGATCTTGCTCTACAAGTGTGAACAAAAACATCCACTTACATTGGTGCTACCAGCCTCCATCCTTCGCTCAACCAGCCAAAAAAAATCTCCTGCTCTTTACAGACAGTGGACCACTCACACCAGGCCACTTCACACTCTCTGTACAGTACTGGCTCTGACACAAGTGTCACACCATAAAAAACTAAAATATCCACTGTCTTGTGTCAGAATTAAACTGAGCAGGCCTCCCATCAACACATATTCTTGAGTCATTTACTGTAGGAAAGATTAAAAAAAAAATCAAACCACTTGAAATCTATTTCAACGTCTTCCTTAAAAGGCTGTCAAAGTCTTTCTGGAATCCATCCTTTTTCTCAGAAAAAAATACTATGAGCTCAAGGGAACTGAAAATACACCTCAGCTTTTCCATTAAACACCTCACGGAAAATTTCGATTTCATGTGGACATGCTGGGGTTTATTTTTTAAACGGCCATGCAGAATGTGAACCGAGTCCCTTCTCACCCTTCTTGATCTTGCGGTGGAAGTTGATGGCGTCCACCGACGCAGTGACAATGTTGGTCTTGCAGTGGCGGGCAGCCACGATTCCAGCGACTTCGTCCATCAGCTTCATCGTCACACCTGAGTACAGCAAACACGGTTTGTCATAACCCGTCGACAGAATGAGAAACACGGAGTTCACTACCTGTCATCGTGGACCATCTTCACAGAAACACAAACCTCGGGTTCCCAAACTTGGATGATGGATCTATGACAAACCTTCGGTTTTCTACCTGTAATCGCTGACCATCTAAATAGAACCAGAAACCCAGGGTTCCCTACTTTTCATCATGGTTCATCTACACAGCATGAAAAACCCTGGTACCACCAGCTGTGATCAATTCCCAAAACAGCATCACACAGCTGCTCTCTTACCTAATTTCACATATAAGAAACCTGCTGTTACAATTTGAAACTTTTTATTATAAAAGATCATTTATATCAGAGACAATACGTTGAAAAAAATAGTTAGGCAATCAAAACGCTAAGTCCTTGAAATCTACAAGGACATTCATAGGACTAAAAGGACAATCCAGAGTCGTTGAGCTGTTGTAACAATAAAGCGGTCAAGAAGAAAGAAAGTGGTTTTAAAATGGCCAGAAATACAGACTGATCAGAGTTTCAGACACATTTCACAACATGCAGGGTACAGGTAAGGAAAAGGGGCGGCTTTCCTTGTTCCCCGTTTGCCATATTTCCCATCATATCTAACACCCCCCCCCCCATCTCTGACATTCAGCCCATGAGGATTTATTAAGAAACTGGAATGAGAAATAAAAATGGAATGTAACATTTATAATTAAGTTCATAATATTACTTTATACAGATATAGAATAAATTCCACAAATTATAACACAGTCCCTAGAGTGTCCCAAGTTTGAGTACTGCTATTGCTGTGGCAGCAGAGAGACTCAGAGAGGGTTGTGCCACCCCCGTTCCCCACTACTCTCCTTCCACGGACAGAAGAGCTGCAGGGCAGAGAGGCAGCCAGCTCTACCAGGCTGGGCGCCTTCCTACCTTTTTATTAAAAAAAATCCACCGCTGGCATGATAGCACCAGTGATGACACCCCATCCTCCTCTGTTGCTGTCTCTCTCCCTCTCTCTCTCTCTCTCTCTCTCTCTCACACACACACACACACACACACACACACACACACACACACACAAAATCAAGGCACACATACCAGGGCTGTGGAATCTTCTCCATCCTCCTCTCCGCACACCCTGCTCCCGCTCCCTTCCCTGCTCCTCCTTCTCCCGTCTCAGTGTGAAATGCGTTAAATTGAAAGGCAGAACTGTGAGACTTTCATCTTTTTCGCTAGTGGAAGAAACAAAGAGCACAATGGCGAAGCGAGGGGCTGTGGAACTGTGCCGATACTGCGGTACATGAGGAGCTCAAATTAGGTCTGGTCCTAGTCTGCAGTGACTAGTGAAACTGCGCCCTCATAGAGCGCAAAAAATGACTGCGAGGATAAAAGGTCCAGCTTAATCTCTGAACAATGTGAACGTGCATAAATTCCTTGATTATACAACATCTAAGAGAACAAAATTTATTAAAATACCAAACGTCTTCTCTGGTGATTATGACAGAAAAACATCCATTTTCCATCATTCTGAATAAAATCCCACATTCATGTATAAAAAAAAAAACAAGCAGCCATTCAGTTAGTGCTGCTGGTGTCTCCTTGGGCTTATGCTTCTGGAGCGGAGGAATGTAATGTCACAACATGGAAGTGTGAGAGGAGCCGTGGGTGGGAGGGCAATACAGAAACACTGTGTTCATACAGCAGTTTCTTCAAAGACACCCCAAACAATGGACGATCAGGACAACTCCCCTTTCTGAACAGCTAGACTGTCCTTCCTACAGCACAACAAATACATACTGATCTTCAACAGAAACATGATTGTCACTTGAATGACGTGTGAGTAAACCTGGGACAAACTGGACCATAAGCCCACAGTGCTGTTTTCTGCCCCCTGTTTACCAGATTCGACAGCTGAGCTGCTGTTCCAGCAAAACACAGCTGTAGTTTACGGACCTTATTCATTACAGCCGCATATCACATTTCATTACCCAGGGTGCACTAAGTTAAGCTGCAAGTAAGCTCACGCTGAATTCCTTCTGTCCTTTAAAAATGTGTATCCCACTCATTGAGGAAAAATAATTATGAGCATCAACAATATCTCCTGGTATCACTGCAGACATTCAAAGCTTAGCAAGGGACAGTTTGCTGATATTGATCGGCTCTCGCACCAACAGGCCAATAAGTTAAGGATCAGCACTTTTGTTTTCCTACTTCAAGCAATGAAATGGACAAAAGAATGAAAGCAAAGCAACTCACAAGTGTCTTACACCTGGACACAGCTGCAGAATAGCGGTGAAGACATGGCACCTCATTTCCCGATCAGACTTGTTAAACCAAACACTGATGTACTCAAACTTCTGACTTGCTATGTAATAAAACAAAACAGCAGTACAACAATACATCTGTGAGTCTCTGCACAACTTTTGCAACCTGAAACAGGTAACTGCTCTCACATGTGTGTAAATTTAATTGCCGCTTATTTTGGTGTGCGGTGTTATGTAATGCAAAAAAAAAAAATTTTTTTAAATAATCACCTAATTAATTAATTTCTTATTAATAATTGCTGCGACAGCTGGTGGACACACATTAGGATTCAGAAGGATAAAGCGGACGAAAAGCCATCTGCATCGGCGCCGGCGTATGTTTGCAGACGTAAGATAGCATCGGTGAGAGAAGGTGAGGGCAGTTTGCGGGGACGGCAATGAGGGTATCGCTGGCTGTGCTGCTTCTCAGTTAAGATTGGCATTATTTTTTTTTATTAGCCCCTGTTTCGCTGACACCTTCGTCCAAGGTGACTCACTATACTTACCATTAACTACACATCCACGCCCGACAGGCAACGTAGCCACCAAAACACGTGAAACACGTATCCTTGGACTGCGGGGGCAAATCTGAGGCAGCCAGACAAAACTCAAGCAAACAAAGTGGGGACGTGCAAATTTCACACAGACGGAGCAGGATTTGAGCCCATAACCCAAGAGCTTATAGATATCAGTGGCCCCGCTGTATGTGCTGAGCTGATGTCAGCTGGAGGATGACCCAGTGTACAGGTAAAGGTGTTTTTTGTCCTCAGGGATGGATAGGCTTTCTGGAAAGTTCCTTATGTTGACCACAGACATCCCACACGGACAGTACTGCTCAGCCCACCTGTTACCTGTGAGAAAAGCACATGTCGACCCTGACTGGCCAATTCAGGTCCCCGATGCAATGCCAGACCCAGACTGTGCAAATTGTTCTAAACCGCAGGGTTAACTGCACGATAATCTATGTAAAAAAAGAGCCAAATTGCTGCATGATTGAGCACGAGTAACTTTTAAACAACATGTCCCCGTGTTATATCCTACGGAAGGTTAATCGCGGTGCTCCGGCATCCCTTTTCAACCAGAGAAGGGGAGCGAATGTTCCTTGCTTCTGTTCACCGTGCATTTTCGATGCATTCGCTTCAGTCTCCGGTTTCCCACGGGGCAACAAAATCACGAGCGCTTCTTTCACGCTGCAAGGTTGCGCCTGAATTACGGCCGCAGGCACTTGTGAAAAATCTGCAAGCTACAGCAAATCAGGATTCTTTCTCGCCTAATGACACTATTTTCTCTGCGCTCACAAGCCGGGCTTCGAGGTGACAATGAATTGGCAGAGCCGGTGGATTCGTAATGAAGGAGCGTCTGTGGGCCACGTTTGCCTTAATGGAGATCTAATCGGCAAAGACTTTGAGAGAGGAGATCATTAGAGTCCCGAGATTAGCTCGCTAATAGCCGGGAATTCACTTTGGGCGTCTCGGAATTAAAGTGGTCCTCTGTAATAAAATCTGTATCGATAAAATCACATGTGAGGACTGCAGGAATGGGAGTGAGAAGGGACCCCTCCTGTATCTCTTCCTCATTACTCTCGAGTCGCCACGCACAACACCAGGCCGGGCAGGTGATCTGGTTGGTGGCAGGTAACGCTTTACATTCTGGGAAACGTCCAGAAGGCACAGTGAGCTACAGGAAACCAAGTGATCTACCTGATCTGACCACACAGAGCAGCACTGGGACGAGCGGAGAAGACAGCCAGACTTCTACTACACAACTGGTAATTTTGGGCTGTGAACCTGAACTCATAGTTGCTGATTCTTAGGGCTGCCCTGCTTTACTTTTACCAAGGTAATTAACTTTATATGGAATATTTTTACTCAAAAAAGGAGGGTGCATGGGGTAGCAGGTGGCATAATGGTTAGAGCCTTAGCAGTGTGAATGCAGAACCTGCTCCAATTGATATACCCTTGATCAAAGTTCTTACCCTCACCTGATACAGAAAAAATGACCCCCCTGCATAGCTGGTTAATTGGTAAGAAGCTTATTGCTCAAACTAAACTTTGTAAACTGCCTTGGACATTAAACCAACTTGGTGAATTATTGCAATGATAGTTTCTTCACTACTCTAATTTACTTTGGTGAACAAGAATAATGATTGTAAACACAGCAAACCTGCAAAGCAGAGAGGGACAGGTCACTGCCAACAAGACTGAACTGTGGGGGGGGGGGGGGGGGGNAAGCGGTGCACGGAGCAATATTGCCGTAAGAAGCGCGGGGGTGGGGGGGGGGGGGGGGGGGGGGGGGGGGGGGGGGGGGGGGGGGGGGGGGGGACTTTCTTTATGGGCAGCGAGAGTCCAGCGTGTGCCCTTCTGTTGGATGCCAATGTGGCGGGAAGCGTGACAGCGCCGCCTCGAGAGCACAGACCACCTGCTGGAGCCCTGGACTTTTGTTCCCGCAGAAGGGGCAGACCCTCCGGGGGCAGATATGACATACCGCGGCTCCCACCTCCCATCTGCTTCTTTTCTGATTCCTGCTATGGCGATGCAGGGGTTGGAGGGGGGGGCTTCTACACATGCACGCTCGCTCTCGTCCCACTCTTTTCAAGTCTCCCTTTGAGTGCGTTATGGGAAAATTGGTAGGTCTGCCTGAACCCACTCAAGGTTAGGCTGTGTGCCGGACAAACTCCTAAAGGCAGGTCTCAGGACAGCCTGATGTTGCCTCCGTTTATGAGCTGCTACCAAAGATTAATTTATCTTCCTCTCTTGGATGAAACCCACATTGACTGAGGGCAGCAGGGGGCGTAATGATTAGAAGCACCACCTCGTACTGCACAGATACAAGTTTGAATCAGTGATTTTATCCCATCTTTCTACCGAAGGACAGCAGGCAACAGCAGGATCGAGAGCGCGATCAGAACGAGGGCAATTCGTGCAAGAATGACAGACAGAAAGGCAGAAAAAACACGCCAACTTCATGAGTTCTACTTTTAAACCCAGGGCCAGAGTGTTTTCAGGCCTGATGGCTTGTTAGGGCGGCATGAGCGCCGGGTAAAACCCTAAATCCAACGTTCATGTGGAGTGGACTCCAACTATGAAGCCATGTATGGGAGTGGGGTAGCTGTGGAGTCACAGCGGGGGGGGGGTTGGGTTGGGAACACCTGCAGCCCACAGAAGGTTCGTTCCAGGGGCCGGCTTGCAGTGCCATCCCTTGTCTGAGCCAGAAATAACAGGCGCCAGCAAAGCAATAGGGTTCCAAGAACTTAGGCCTACTTCCTGCTTCAGGTCCTGGCGGAGCTGCGTGTCCATTTCGACAGCTTGTTCTAGGCATGATGGGAGGGCAGTTAACACCACTGCTTGAGTCACAATAATCACCTCCGGGGCGGGGAGGGGGGCGGGTGGGCTAATGGACGAAGGAACAGGACAGACCTCGGAGAACAATGTTAAACCACGAGTCATGCAACCGGTGAGCCTGGTTGTCACCTTGCAGTTCTCTGTTAGGCCACAAGGTGGGGTGGTAGTGAAGTAATGATAACCTTGACCAAGGCAACACACTCCTTTCCACAGTTGGCTGCTTATTCATTCATGGAGTGTACACATGAGGGCATTGCTGCCAACTGCAAGTGCAGTTCCTTAACCGCTTTGAGCCACAGAGGGCTAATAACTATTAATGGACAACAGATTTTATTTGTGCGCAGTAAGGAGCTCTTAAAGCCTTCTTAAAAATCACTCCCTCACATTAAAGACTCCACCGAACCTCAAGCCATAGCAGGTTTATGTTTGACATTTTTTGCTGTTTTTTTCCTTTTTTAAAAGTTTCACCCTTGAGGGCAGCCGAGATGGGGGAAATGACCCTCACACCGCGCCAGTTTTAGACGCTCGCTACTTATCTCCCGACGCCAAGTGAAAATGAATGAATTCACACTTCGAGACACAACTCATCTGGGCACCTCCCCAAGACGTCTGCCGGTGTACTGCTTCCTTAGTACCCGTTTCCGTGTGTCAGGAAGATGGGTCTCCAAAGCACAAGCACAAAGTAAGCTTCTTGAGGTAACATACACAAAAACTTAACGTCTTCTTGCATATTGTGAGCATGGCTGCGACCTGGACATATACAGTTAAGACACCTTACAGTGATTTACGCTTTTATAAATACCATATCAATTTAGGGCAAGTACTTTGCTCAAGGAAGCAGCTCTGAGCTTTATGCCACCTACTTCCCCCCAGAATGTAGGAGAATGTAGAACCAATAATATACAGTACTTCAGACAGTCTGATCAATCCCTGTGCTCCAGTAAAACATGATATTTTTAACACTGCGGCGTATGACATGACCTCTGTTCACTGGAACTCACATTCCGTCAGTCACAAAACGCCCCAAAATACGCACGGCAACCTGACGGCCAAGGGACACTCGGTAACAGCTAATATCTTAGACCCTCCAACTCCCACAGTCAGCAGGGATCAGAGGACTTGACAGCCCAGCTGCTCCCTAAATCCCTCAACACTGAAGACATGTAAATGATGAGAAGTACGAGAGGTGGAGGTGTAAAGGTGTGATACCCAGCTGAACTAGGGGTGGTTCTGGATCAAACATTAACAGCAGCGCAAAAGGAGCACGGGTGGAATAGACTGAAAACTAAACTTATTTTTAAAAATGACATTTCTCAAAGCAACACATAGATTTATACCCATTTACTGCTCTGTACCATGTTTACCTAACAGCTGTAAAAGGTGGCCAACCTCCAGTTTTCTAAAAAAAAATCTGTTTCTTTATTATTAAGCAAGAATTTATATTTTTAATTTCTCCAAGATGACAATGTACTTTTCTCTTTCAGAATCAAATCTGCGCACCCCTGTACAATCGGCTTGGTTTGTAAAAAATGATACATGACAAAACAGGCCCTGTTACGGAGACAGACAGAGCAGGGCAAGCTTTCAGGCGAGCCGACCGCAAATGAAGCCACTCGTGTACGAAGCGGACGACTCCACTAATTCCGCTTATTCCAAGTGCAAAAAATAAAGTCGGCGTGCAAATCCCACGGGGAGTGTTCCACGCATTCTAGGAAGTGTCTAAAATTAGAATGGGAGTTTGCCTTCAGAACGGGCTTTTTAATTATCCAAAGCCCATTCTTTGAATTACTTATGAAAATAGCTGTTCTGCATGATGCACAACAAGGAGGGGGGTGTGCCACCTTCCCAAGTGACAGCACGGTCCACAGAGACAGCGGTACCTCCCATTTGCCTCTCTTTCAGTCTCATAATTAAATCAGTGCCGCGGTGCTGTTTGCTCACCATACCAGAGATTAAGTGAACGCCTACGGTAAATATTAATAAGCTTTACAGCAGACAAAGATAAGACCAAAGTCAGCTACCGTCCAGAGGCCAGAGAGCAGCCGGGTGCGTGAAATCCTCTGAAGGGCCAGATCCGTGTTAGTGACATGCCACAGGGGACACTGTGGCGACACAAGGCGATTCATAATCACCAGTCCACATGAAACACGTGTCCTTGGACTGTGGAAGAAAACCAGAGCGATTAGCGGAAGCGCAAGCAAACGCCATAAAAACCCACGTCTGAGCCTACAGCCAAGGACCTGCGAGGCACCGGTGCTACCTGCTGTGCCACCGTTCAAAGTAAGGTTAGGAGAGATTTCTTTATGCAGACTACCATCTTCCAACATGGCGCCCCTCAGTGTGTCAGAACACATCAACTACTAGAAATACCCAGGTTTAGCGGACCCCCGAACCATATCAGCGAAGCCCTTTCAGACATATTTATTAGCGCACGGCACAGAGGGGCAGCAAAGTTCTTGCATGTGACCAAATACATTAAATATCCTTTAAAAAGTCATTTTTATTTTTTTGAGCGCACCTAATACTCTCTGTTCTTTTCGTTAAAGAAATAAAACTTTTGCAAAGCCACGTCCGTGACGACAGGTCACATCCGGCAGCTATCACTGTGGCCGCCTCAGGTAATATCAGAGACAGCTGTCAGAAGCAGCTCATTAACTTCTTCTTCTGAGACTTAAGACTGAAATGGGACTGGAGTTTAAAGACCACAGATGGCACGGTTGAGTAAATTGGCACAGGAATTGCAGACATTACGGTGAGTCATATTTGCCATCTTTGTTCATTAAGATTTGATTCGAGGCCCAGGGTTGGCTTTCTGTAGCATTTCGGGTTCAGAACTGACAAAGAACAAGAGTCAAATGCATATGATGTTCCAGCCACGATCTTGTCATTTAGCAAGCACCTATTTTTTGTATTGTTTAGTTGCTTTTTAGGTCACATTAACATTTATTCATTTAACAGGCTCTTTTCTCCAGTGACATACAACTCAGAAAAGCGTGCTTTTCGCAATAAATAAAGAGTTTTAAAAACCGACACGAGATTATCAAAATGCAGTCGATCTGTCCAAGTGCTGCAGATTTTGCTGGCGCACGTCACACATAGCTGCTTGTGGAAATACAGAGGTGATCGTGTCAGATGTTGTGATGCAAATCTGTGGAGCAGTGATCAAGCGAGAGCTGGTTTGATAGAGGTGTCTTCTGAGATCCTTCCTGGGTGCTGGAAGGGATTCAGCAGCGCTGAGGGAGAGAGGGAGCTCATTTCACCACAGCAGAGGCAAAACTGAGAACCTACACGCATCCCAGTTATGTAACCACTATAACACTGGCATCCCCAGGCTACCATGACAAGGGAATAGCAGCTGGAGAATTGATGGACTAGGAGATCCACCAGGCTCACACCGCTGATAGTAGACATCTTGGAAAAAAGGAACGATTAGGAAACTAATTCCAGCCGATCCCCACCAGCCACAGGTGGGGCCTCAGTGGTTCCTGGTGACAAACATCTTCTTCTGGCTGTAGAAACCAACAGCATAAGACCCTCCAAGGGACACCAGCATGCACATTTACCAGCTTTTACTGCAGACCTCTCTAACAGCCAGTGGGGAGTGGACAGAACAAAACATCCGTTTCCTCTCTCACCCCCTCCCTCCTAAATGTGGTTTCGTTGCTGATGTATAATTAACCGTGTTATGGGATGTTACTATAGAAACAGGGCTGGTTACCACGTTACTGCATTCACAAATGGAGCACTGTCCGCTAAACCTTATCTCTTCATAAATATATCAACATGTATGTATGCGGCAAAAAAAAAAAAATGCTATCACCAAATCGGAAGCCATAAACAAAAATAAATCAAAGTCAACATACAGGTTATTAAAACACACAAATCATTAAAAGTAAATTTGAATGTGTGTGTTGTCAACACAAATTATGTGTGTGATTCTCCTAGAACTTATTAAAATTCATCTGGGTAAAATCTGCTTTTGTCTGCAGTGTAGGGAAAGCAGGGGAAAGGCAGGTTAGCGCCAGATGATGGCTGTTTGCTTTCATACGGCATATGAAACAGGATTCATGAAAAGTTAAGATATAATTAATATATATTAGTCGTTTTCATTCTCCAGTTATAACACAAATAAGAGAAAAACCCACATGGTTATCAAGATACAGAGGCCAAAGGCTGTCTGGCCCTTTTGAGCTCCACTGGTGGGTGACAACAATGTGCCGGTTAGGAACATGGAGCTGTACTTACTCTGACATGTTAGAGAAATGTCTCCTTTTTTCCTTTTTGTGCTATTTCTATTATATCCATTTCTTACAGGATTAATAATGTCTTTTTCCTTCTTTCTATAAAGGGGTTAAATACTATCTTCCTCACTGGATAAAAGCATCAGCTAAGCGATAAATTTAATTAATACCAATAATAATGACAGCACGCTCACAGCACAACCACATTTCACAAGTCACGCATCAGAGACCAGGCTTCTCGGTACCACCATTTCCCAGCACCCCCCCCCACACACACACACCACACTCCCTCCTTGGAAAGACAAGCTGCCTGCGAACACACCACTCAGCCGGTACAGAGGCAGTGCTTCACACAGCTGGGCCGCAGCCACGACGGTCTCCGCCACGGCCTCAGCTCGGCTCCCGCAAGCCGAGCACTTACACAGCTCGCGGCTTGTTTACACCACCGGAGAACATGTTTGCCGTGTCCTCGTCACCATTCCAGAGAGGCGACATGTAGCCCGCACCTGGACCCCTGTCAAATCCCAAATTAAACCCCCTGTGGCGGAGAAGCGATGTTTCCAACAGCTCGGCATCCAGTCACTCTGTCAGAAGCTTTGAGTGGGATGTTTATTATTTCACACATGATAACATCCATGTTTTCTCAATTTAAGCCACTGTGACACATTAACCATTTAAAATAACACGGGATGCAGCCCCAAACACTATAAAGACTGCGACCGCAGTTGGACATTTCAAACTGATCCTCTTTTCTCCTTGGCAACATGAGAATCACTGAAGCAAGCTAACTGTATATATTTTTTAGTATTATTATTGTCAGTAGTAGTAATAATAATAATAATAACAACAACAACAATAACTTTATTTAAATAGCACCTTTCATACAAATTTGGAGCTCAAAGTGCTTTACAGAGAAAAAATTTTCAGTGTTTACGCTTAGCAGAGTGACAAAGAAAAACAACCAGAAGGTTGCTATTGCACCTGTGAGCAAGGACCTAAATTCGTTATTTCTATTAAAATATCACTGTAACCTATAAAGTGTAGAGTTGGTGCCCTCAAACTAAATAACAAAAGATTCACAGGGTCACCATGGATTATTTTCCTTAAATTTAATTGTAAGACATTATGTAATATTACATTACAAAATAGAATTCTATTAATCCGTATTCAGGTTGTAATTTTATATATAACAGAATTCTATTAATAAAAACATTGCAATGCACAGGTTTAACCACCAACCTGTTTCCTTTACATGTTTTACCATATTTGTTTCAATTAGACTCACACACCCTTCCCAAATCTGTTGCCACTAACAGCTGTTTCCACGGAAACAAGCCGAGGACCCTGCATCGGCTGGGAGGGGGGAGGAACACTAGCTAATTGAAAATGCAGAGTGGCGCAGTAAAGTACCAGGTATGAACTGTTTGGTCGTGGTGGTCTCTGCGAGAACACGCACCATAAAAACGTGCGCAAACAGAGCAGTGTCGAGGGTGGGGGGCAAACCGTCTGGCCTTTTTGGGCTCCAGTCAGGAGGTTTCACATCTCTCACACACACACACACACACACACACACACACACACACACACACACACACACACAGGGCAGTTCCACCCTCCTTGGCTGACTTGATTATGCAACACTCACCCATCGGGCACCGAGTGGGACGGTCGGGGGGGCTCGTTCCCATTCCCTTACGATGGTTCCCATTGCGGCAAGAACACGCTCTCAGCATGGTGATCCCGCCAGCCTTACACACACTACCGTCCCACAACCACGGACCACCAGACTCGGTGAGCAACAGGCCCCAGGAGTGTCACCTAAAATCAATCGCCTCACTTACGTGGGACCACTAAATGTCCATAATTAAACCGAGCAAATGGCATCAGCGAGCCGATAACTCGTCCATTGCTCGAGTACTGGGGCAGGACCAAACAAGCAAGCTGTCACCGCGGTAATGAATTCTGCGCCACCTTCCCGCAGCGGTACATCCGGTGTCGGGTGCGGACAGCCGTAATGATCCCCTTCACTGCACCATCGGTTTCAGCAGCACTTAAGGTGACAGACGGCCTAGTTGAACCCCTGCAGCGTCCAGCCGGAGAGCTCATCGACGGAAAAGACACATTCATTCACATTCCAGGTGAATTCAACACACATGGACTGAGTTTCTCCAAACATCATAAACAACCTGAGTTATTTCTTCAGCGCTGCTGTGAGAAATACAACCTTTATACTCTTGTTTTCTCTCCAAAATGCAACAGCCATTCAGCGTGAAGTGGGAATAATCAGATGAGTCAACACTTACTGGTCAACAATTTTGAGTGTGTGGATGAAAAGGTGTTCAGATTTTGTTGAACAGTTGAAGAACTAGATGAAAAGGCATGTAAAATGCATTGAAATGATGCAGGTTCCACCTCTGTAGCTGCGTGTTTTATTGTTTTGTCAACATCAGTGGTGTGGCTACATGTCAGGTACTGGGGAACCAATAACTATTATCAACAAAAAAAGGAAATGTACAGAAATATTAAGGGGGACAATAACCGGCCCCCCCTTGTTAAACCCATGGCAGACAGATATGCGCTGCAGCAACAACTTTACAGCTTGTTACATTTTGGGTTTGAAACCTGATGCAGTAAAAAAAAAACTGCTGTATAAATGGGTAAATCACTGTAAGTCACTTTGGTCAATGATAAATGAATAAATGAAAAACAGAGAGGAAACCGGTTACTCAGTCTGGAACTTGTAGATGATGCTCCAAACCCAATTTGTACAACTTTTACAGACAAATCTGGCCCAAGATCACCTCCATCAGGCAAAACTGTGACACTATCTGCAAGTATATTTGTTTTATGTGTTTTACTGATCTGATTTTATAATAATAAACCATGCAACCAGTCTTAATATGGCATGTTCGCAACATCTAGGCCCAACTGGATTTCAGTTTCCCTAAAACCTTACTGCGAATCTCTCATCTCCTCTAATATTGGCTCCGTTCGAGCTCAAACAGGATCAGTCTCTAGCCTCCGGTGACAGCAACACATTTTCTGCTGCGTTTTGAAATGAACAAAGCAAATCAAAGTAATTATTAAACAAGGGCGAGAACATTTAAAAAAAAAAATTAAACAATGCCTCACTCCAGTATGTACAATTCCAAGCACCAATTACAGTGAAAGCGTGCACGGACACAGCTCTACAGAAAACACTACACCAAAGTGGACCGCACTGTAACCATGGTTTTGTGTAAATCTAGTATTTTCAGATTGATTTTCGGCAATTGGTAAAACAATCGTGTGTTTTAGGGGTCTTCACGCTTGCTGTTTTTTTTTCCTCTAGAAGTTGGAAAGAAACTTTGCTAAAGTGACTCTTCAAAAAAAAAAAATTTAAAAAAAAGGCAACCCAAATCCAAAGACAGCCACGTCCACACGAAAGCAGCAAGGTCCAAACAAATAAAACCACTCACACCCTGTCAGTAACCACTTATTCTAAGACCGCGATGCAAACAAAAGCAGCCGACTTCAAGCAAAACCAACACTGGTCAAACAAACACCTACAAGCTGTAAGGTATATGTAAGGTAAATGTAAACTTTAAATTTAAAAAAGAAACAGTTTATTCATAGTTGTATGATTCTATTGTTCACAGGTTGATTCATCAGTAGTGACAAATATTGGACCATAATCAAAACTACCAACAACAACTGGGACTTTTATCCAAAGCAACTTGCAGTGTTGTGCTGCTTATGACCTATTTATTTACTTACCATTTATACACCTGGGTATTTTACTGGAGTCCAGAAGTACCTCTAACCACCATGCCACCGTGCATCAATATGGCAGCATTAACATACTTTCAAAATAAAGCAAGTTATTAATGCCGATCCAACTGGTTTCTAGTATTATAATCTAATTTCAAACAGTCTGTGAGAGTCAGATAAAGGGGACAAAAGGGTCATAACTCACTTGTAATATATACAGCTACTTACTGACTTGAGCAACAGGAAAAAGCGTGGCTGTCGAAACCCTGCTTCTGGTTTTTGTGGCCTCTCGGGCAACGGAAGTTTTTTAAAGGCATTAATAACCTTTTAAAAAATTAACTTATAACCTCAAAGTTGTGGGCACCCCCATCGGAGTCACAATACGCCCAGAAGCAGGGCAAAACTGGGTGACAGACAGAATTGCCAACACACACACACACACACACACACACACACACACACACACACGCTCAGGAAAAAATAAAGTGGCACTCCATTACATGGCAACCCTCTAAAGGTTAACTGCTGCAGAAGCGAGGCCCTTATCGCTGGCGGCGACCGCTCGCCTCATTCGGGGCTAAACGCGGTACAGTCGTGGTCGCGCTCCACGCTGCCTCTGCACATCGTGAGAGAGCAAAGGAAACTCGGCATCATTGTGGAGCTAGAAGCACAGCCCCACCGCAGCCCTCAGTCCAACAAGCCAGTATGGCCATAAACAATCCCTAAAACTCACTGAGTTCATTGTAATAGAGCTTCAAAGTTAAATTTAAAGTAAAAAGCTTTAATATTTTCATTCCACTGCTTCTGTAGGAGATTAACAGGACACTGCATTTATTCATTTAGATGACACTTTTCTCCAAAGCAACTTACAATGATTTAACCATAAACACATTATGAGTCTAGCAATTTAAGATGGGGTTCTTGCTCAGAGGAACTACAGCAGGAGGTGGTATTTGAACCCAGGAGCTCCGAGTTCAAAAGAAGTAGGTTTAGATGATGAGGTGGATTATAGGTGTCAGATTGAGGACTGTTTCATGGTGTAGGTCAAACCACCTTCAGTTCAATATCAACAAAGAGAGGTAGCTGGTGGTTGATATTCACAGTGGTTTAAGGGTCCCTTGAGCCCAGTTACTACTGAGGATGCAGGTGTGGAGGTGGTCCAATCCTACTAGTATTTCAGTGTCCACACCAACAAAGTGGACTGGTCACACAACATGGATGCACTGTATAAGAAAGGGCGGAGCAGGCTGTAGTTTCTTAGAAGGCTGAGCTCCTATAACATGTGCAGCAACATCCTCCACATGTTCTACCAGGCTGCAGTACAGCAAACTTTCCTGCAGAAATCACATCTATCCTATTGTATCTTACCCTTTAACCACTGTGCTACCTGCTGTCCCCCATAAGTATATTAAATTGATGTTTTTTTTTCCAAAGCACCTTACAATATTAAGCTACAATGATCTACTCGTTTATGCCACGTCATAGTTCTTTACCAGGGCATTTGAAGGTAAGTACTTTGGATAGAGAAGGAGCCGGGATTCAAACCTATATCCTCCAAGGGCAGCATCTCTAGCCATTCCTGTCCCAGCTGCCCACATTACTTACTACTAGTTTTACTAGGAATATTAACACAATTGGCTGTGGTCCACCATGATCCATCATTGAACACCGCTGATGGTGGATGGATGGATGGATGGATGGATGGATGATTATATATCTTCAGCATTCACATGCAGTCACGCGTTTGCACCCACAAACGATAATTTAATTTCACCCCCGTGTTTTGACAGCATCTGCATCAGTGAACCTTCTGAATCCATTTCCCTTTAAGGCTTCTTCTGGTGACTAGCACTCCAGACACCATATCTGCTCCTCTGTGCATCTGTGTATGTGCTCTTTCACACAACAGCTGAGGGCACCTTCACGCAGCAACACAGCATCTGAAGCAGCTCGGTGCGCACGCACGCACGCACGCACGCACGCACACACACACACACTAACATATGCACACACACATTTCAATCAGATTAAAAGAGCAGATAAAGTCTTGGTCAAAGTGCTGGTTGAGGGAAGGAAAAAAAAGCACTGAGCGTGATGACATCTCAGGCTATCGCTCGCATCTTTGTCCCCCATTCCAGGAACCTGATAACCTTGGACCGTGTGCGTGTGTGTAGCGGCTCTTCCAGTAAGACAGTTATTCTGGGACCAGGCGGCCGCAAGCAGTAGCGCGAGTGAACTGTCCACAGGGGACGGGAGGGAAGCAAGGAGCCGAAGCGTTTGCATTTTTAATTTCGACTCACAGAGGAATCCATCCAATTAGAAAACAAATTTGCAACAGCCGCTGCCAATTTCCAACAAATTTGTCCCCTCCAGCCCACCTCCCCTTTACATATTTCATGCTTAAACAAGGAGGGTATGTGCATGTTGATGGAGAACTGAGGCTGTTGTGCTTATGTAACTCATTGTGCCATGCAGGGCAGGGAGAAAGCCTTACTCAGCTTTACAAATGAATGGGCCACTGGTGACCTTTTATATAAAAAAGTAACCCGCCGAAGGAAAAAAAAAAAAAAACAAAGAAAAGTGACATAGAGGGCAGAGTTATATCTTCTCAATAACTTAACCCTAAAGTAACTAAGATTCACGTGGAGCTTGGGGGTACAATGAAACATGACAAACAGTGACAGTCTCCCAGTGTGCACTGAACCATTATTATTATTTATTCATTTAGTTGCCACTTTTCTCCAAGGCAACTTACAATCTTTGTACACTAACCTACTTACAGTGATTTACCCATTGGTAAAACAGGGGCATTTTTAATGTATCGTTTCAGGATGAATACCCTGATTTAGGCCTCATAGCAACTTGGCTCTTCAGGTATGGATTTGAATCTGGTTCACACTTTGTGGAGGTTACATGCCTGCATGAGTTTCCCCCGGGTGCTCCAACTTTCATACACAGTCCAAAGATATGTGTTTCATTTGGTCACTCTAAACTGCTCATAGCGCGTACGTGACTGTATAAATGTGAGTGCCCAGTGCCCCACCAAGGATGTAGTTCCACAGCCTAGTGCCCAGTGAGTCTGGGATCGGCTACGAACCACTGTGAAAATGAACAGTATAAAGTGGTTAAGGAAAACAGACGGATGGATAAATATATACCAAGACTGTTGCAAAATTTTTGGTTGTTGGGCAACAAGCAGAATTACTAAAAATTTTATATCGAGTCGTTCCATCCTCAGAAAAGCTGCTTTTCTGTTCTTAGCAGCTTCATAGTAACCAGTCATTCACACCATCAGTCAGTTAAACCATTTTTGTACTTTAAAGGATAGAGATCTCAGCTCAGGGAATTCATGGATCCCTTGCTTTGACGTCACTGTTGCAAAGCTCTTTCTCAGACATAATTATACCCGTCAACACCAAATAACCACCACAGCATCATCTGATGGACAGGGATCTTCACACACCCAACAAACTTGAAAAACATAATCATCCCATTATGCCAACTATGGGTACCGAGCTGAGAAAACATACAGGACACTTATTTGGATTTCATCTCCTCCCCAAGTGCAGCCCAAACCCTCACCCCATCAAAGTCACGACCTCACCTCCATGGACAAAGCCCAGCAGAGTGCAGTCAGAAGGGCCCACCAGGTGGATCAGGCTGGACTGGCTGAACCCCACGGTGAAGGGCTCTATGATGTGCACACAAACACACAGTCAGAGGTGTGGACACCGTCACTAGATGGCAAAGACAGTCATGGAGCACTGAGCTGCTCCATTTGTCGGGGGCTACACTAAAACGCAGTTGTGAAGGGCATGGTATTTTTACAACCTTATCATTCAGTAAGAGTAAAAATATGCATGCACACACAGAAAGGATGTAAATTTAACCAAATCCTCATCGTCATCAAAGTCACCTTCTAAAACTACAGTGGTGCTTCGAGCAAACACCAAAGCTGTAATACATGGCTTTCTTCAGTAGCTCATTTGTTCATTTATTTGTCATTTTTTTCAAGCTACATCAGTTTCGCGGGAAACTGGGAATGCTTTTTTTTTCCACTGTAAAATAAACAAGAAGGGAACATACCTTTTGTTTGTCTGTCTGTAAGGTGCATAAATCAGGGGAAAGAAAAAAAAATCAATAGGAGAATTAAAGAACATGTCAATTACAGCTCGGCAAGGAGAATTCAATAAAGAGATTCATCTCACTGGTGCAGTGATATTTATTCTGTGGCCTGGACCCCCCCCCCACCACCACCCCCCGAGAACATACAACATGCACGTTCCACACAGAGAAGGTCCCCAGGATGTCATCATTTACGAGAGGCATCATTGTTACGACAGGACAAAGAGGGAGTTTTCTGCCACCAAAGGCAAGCGGGAGCTGTACCTGGGGTGAGCACGGTCTGGATCACCTCCCCGTTCCTCTCCTTAGTCTCCAGGCGCTCCAGCTTCTGGGCCTCATAACGTTTCTTTCCCTCTTCCTCCTGCTTCGGAGCAGTGTACTATGAACGAAAAAAGCACATCACACTCACCACTGCAGTCCTTCCCCTGAGCCATACAGCACAATAGCATTGATCCATTCTCCAAACCATACACCATGATGTTACCATTCCTTGGTCCGGTGGAAGACACTAATATATATATCATTTTCTCCACAATGATTTGTATTCTAGTACAAACATCAAGGGTACTACAACAAGACTAGGGGACTCGAACCCAGGTCCTTGGATTGCAAATCGACGGCTCTAATCACTACGCCCCCTGCCATCCATGAGAGCTTATGTGACCTTAATGGTGAAAGTGGGCTGGTGCTCAGTAGTGGCACTTGTACATTTTGTTCTTTACAGAACCAGGGCTTTTTCTTGTGTACCAGCACTTCTGAAAAAAGCTCCTGCTGCTTTGCCAGCAAAAGGTTGCTGTGGCACATGGTGACAATTCCTCAGAGCTCATTTCAGTAACCAGGGTGCTCCAGGGTGTTAAGTTACACTGCAAGTTGGCTTGGGCAGCATGATGGCACATTGAGTAGCGCTGCTGCCTCAAAGTGCCAGGGCTCCTTGGTTGTGGGTTCGAATCAAACTCAGTCCGTGTGGAGTTTGCACGTTCTCTCCACGCTTTCCTGCCACAGTCCAAAGACATATGTTTCAGCTTAATTGATCACTCTCAACTGTCCACAGTGAATGTGAATGTGGGTGGTGACCCTGTAATGGACTGGCATCTGATCCAGGGTGTAGTTGCACAGACTTGTGCCCAGTGTTTCTGGCATAGGCTCTGGACCACCTCGACCCTGACCAGCGGTTAAGGACAAAGGATGGATGGATGGATAGTTTACTGATACCAACCGATATGAACACCAACGTGTCGGCAGGGGAGTACTGGCACTTTTTTCTCCCCACTTCAAGCACTATGACACATTTATATAACTATGCATTTTTACCAAAGCAACTTCACTGCCATGGTCACAGGTTCAGCAGCAGGTTACTGAGCCTTGTACCTACAACCTGTTTTGGTCAGAAGTTCAGCTGCTAACTTATTAAACTAACTGTTTTGCCAAAATTTTTTCCAGTTGACTTTGCTTGTTAGCAAGTGTGAAAAGCTCAACGTACAGCCAGCTCATTAAGCCGTTTAACCTATTTACTCATTATTATTAACCCATTATTATTAATATTTTTAACACATTAAGCCTATTAGTACATAAGTATCTATGAAAGTGTGCCTGAATATTTGGGGACTGCAAAGTACCTAAGCGTCATACTAAGAGTTACTGCTGGCAAGAGATGGAGTTGGGGGGGATTTACTCACACAGCCATATGACGCAACTGGAAAAGCTGGCAACAAGGTGAGAGCATGGAGAAGGGGATCAGTCCCAGGGCATAAAGGGAAGGGGGGCCAGAATTTCTGGTCTGGGTCCAGGAAGTAGCATTAACCTTGCCACTATGACATAGCCACCAGATAACCAAAGCAGACAGATCCAAAACCTACCAGCTGAATCACATAAAACTTCACTGTACAAAGATGGCACACCATCACCATGGTAAGATTCTTACAACAGAAATTGAATAAAGAAAAACTCAGTTGCAGAAAACCTCCTTCACTGTGAAGCCTCCTGCATCTAAATGTGCTCCCTATGGAGAATCTTTCACCAAAGAGAGTCTCCCTCACAGCACAAAGCCCCAAGCACCACAGAGTACCTCCAGCACCACAGGCAGCCTCACTCACTGTAGAGAGCATCCAGCACAGCGAAGAGCATCTCTCATCACAGAGGGCCTTCATCACTACCGAGGGCTTCCGGCACCCCACAGGTCCTTCATTACAATGGTGAACCTCCCTCACTGTGGAGAGCCTCTCCCAACATATACAGCCTCTGTCACCACAGACAGCCTCCATTACCACAGAGTTGTCCTCCGTGTAGAGAGCCTCCGTCGCCATAAAGAGGCTCCATCACCATACAGACAATCTGCCAATTCTCAGATCTTCCATCATCATAGAGTTGCCCTCAACAGAGAAAATCGCCATCACCACAGAAAAGCTTCACCACCATAGAGACCCTCCATTAGAGAAGGAAAAAACTCCCTCACTCTTTTGAACCTTCACCACTGTGGAGAACCTCTTCCGGCAGGGAGAGACTTCTCAACATCCGAACACCAGGATGAGTCCTCACCTAGACAGACGCTACGTTGAAGCTGTAAACAGGTGTCAGTATGATTTATTAATGAGCCTAAAAGCCGAAGCCGATTAACCGAAATATCGGTACATTAATTATCCTTTAAGGATTAAACAAATACAAGCCACACCTGCAGGACAAACGTGTTTGAATGAAGCAACACCGGCGGTCGTGCCCGGCCATCTCTTTGACTGAGCAGGCACGCACGTTTTGCAACCGAGACATACGTGCCACCGTCAGGAGATCACAGCTATTGTTCTCAGACGCGCTCATTATTTTCAAAACAGATGGCTCCATTGCAGTTTTATCTGGAAGGAGAAGTGCATTTTAATGATGGCGACAATCCGGCTCAGACACCCCCACCCCGTCGCTATTACGGTCGTACATCAATGCGTCATCATGCAAATAAACTGTGAGAACAACGGAGAACGTCAACAGTGAGACAAATCTGTCTAGCTGTGAACGTCTTAACCTGAACTTGAACCACTAGTTGAAGTTTGACTACATTCCAGCTTTTTTTTTAAAATCTATTACCTGCCATCGGCTTAGCACAGTGTTAACATGCTGCCACGGATGATGGAGAAGTTCTGCAGCCCCTCCAGACCAGTACCTAGAGGCTGGCTGTTTATATGTTAAGGCTTATCCTGAGCAGGGTCTGCAACACCACCGATACAACCCTCCCTTGTGTGTGTGTAGGGGTGGGGTATAGAAGAGCTGACCAAGTGTGGTGGCGACTGAAAGGCTCAGCAGCACAATAGAAAAATCACAGTTATGTTCCCCCTCTTGATCCAAGATGCGCCCACATAGCCTCAGTCTCTGGAATGATGCCTTTCACTCAGGCTGCTCTTCTCTACACTTTCCAGGGATTGAATTTCACAGACGTTTGCGTATCCTTATCGCTCTCCATATCCAGCTAAGTGATATAACATTACCTCCCTGGCAAACGCAGACTCCCCAATACAAAGAAAACTGAATAGCAATTCATCCGAGCCTGACGGTGCAAATCAATTTCCATCCTGGCTCAGATATCGAAGAGAGTATCAAGAAGTCCCTCATTTATTTATAGGCTTTTAAAAGGTGGCCGAGAAAATGAATTCCTATTTTACCTTATTTCATATGTCTTATTGATGTGCCGTCAGTATTAAGGAGGCCGCTCGCTCTGTGGGCTCCAGAAGGCCTCCATCATCAAACATTAGTGTCAGCATTCGGTGGCCCACAAAGCAGGTTCAGTGCGGTTAAAAAAATAAAACAGTTCTGCATGAAGTTTAAAGCATGGGAGGGTGAGAGGAATGGGGGTCATCCCACAAAGTATTAATCATTAAACTTCCCATTCACAGGAATGTCCAAAATTTGGCCTCCAATGTAGCAAATGGGCTCCTTCTGTCCCTCAGAGCTGCTGAACCCCTTTCAAAACTCAAGAAGGGTCCCAAAACACCTCTCTTTCTGACCCACTTCCCCTGCTCTCCTAACTGCTCCACAAACTTGCATCACGCCATCTGTCACAAACACCTTTGCCGTGCGTGTAATTTGTGCTGGTAAAAAACGGCGGTATCAGACGCGCACGCGCGCACACACACACACACACACACACACACACACACACACACACACACACACACACACCAGCATCTATAACTGTCTGCGGAAATACACTCATTTCTGCTAAAAGAGTCTGCTAAATGAATACATTTAAATACAGTCCATGAGCCACAACTGTTCCTCCTTCACAGTGGCCACATTGCACCGAGCACCCAAGCAGACTGGGGGTCAAATGGCATCTTCCAGGTTAAAAGGTGCATTGCCTATAACAGCATTCCAAAAATATCTTTGCATTGCATTAGTGCACGGTGCCTGACTGCGGAACCTATAAGTGATGCCTCTTTATGCTAAGAGAAGGACATTTTCTGCAATAATTCCACAGCTTTTTCCTTTGTCGAAATGTCAGCACGCGTGTCATTCTCCTTTTGCAGAAAACGAGAAAAACAGCATAAATCCCACAAGGCTGCACTGTGTCACGTCTGTGTGGTCACGTGTGTCCCTGTGTGTGTCCGTTCATCGGCATATCCACCCACCCACACACACACACACACACACACACACACACGTCCATCAACTGTCAATCATGTGGAGCTTTTTGATTATTAAAAACCATATGGAAAAAAGCTGTGAATACAGATGGGATGCATTTAATTATACTGCCTGAAAAATCAGCCACACCTATGATAGTGGATATAAAGACGGTACTAAAAAAGGTATTAAGAAACTTATGTTCTTCCTTTCAGACGTTGCTGGGCTCAAAATCTAGCATTAAAACTGATCCGCACTTAGATTTATTTTGCAATCCTTGTTCCAACAACCACTCTATTAATCTGAACATATTTTCACACTCCTCTCCAGGGAGTTCTTCTGCGCGTCCTTCAGTCAATTTTAAGCTGAGTTTCCTTAAAGCTAAATACATCTACCCCACCCCCGACCCCCAGTTTCATTACATCGGCCTCTGTGAGCATGGTCCTCATGGTCTCCTGGGATAAATTAGACCTTTTGCTGTATTATTTTCCAGTAGAAGAGGAGAAGCTGAACTTTAATTTGCCATTTCGCACTCTGGCATCTGGAAATTGAGAACTTCCCTTGCATTATTGAAATATTTACACTGTCTTCAACCCCAGCCTTGTGGTACGACATGGTAGGATTTTCCAGCTGATGATGCAGTCATGCTTTATGTTTCGCTGCACTCCTTTCAATTGCTGTCATGCCATATTACTGATTCAAACAAACGCTGGACAGGCAAGAGCAGGAGTGATCACCATGACAACAGACGCCCAGGGTCCCTTTCAAAGCTTGAGACCGAATCACTGGGGACCACCTGGTGGGTTTCAATCATACTCACTGACGAACACACAGGTGAAGAAGCTTCATTACCATCCCTTTGTACCAAGCCAAACAGAAACCCGCCTTTCATGGACCCAGGCAACACAACGTAGGGACCCACGTTCCCAGCTTCAGCTTCATCCTCCGCTTCCTCTCTATCAAACACGCTGGAAAAATCCCAGGGATGAATTCAGGCAAAAGTGTTGGATCCTCTGCATACCAGGTTCCTCTCTGCCTGCTGTTGTACTTCCGAGAAAGGTACTGAACTTAAATATGTGTACAAAAGTTTGTAAAAAGGCAAATTTGCAAACCACACAAGACACCTAGGACAAAATCGCGTGCCAAGCATTCGTCCATCTATCCATCCATCCATCCATCTGTTTGCTTTCCAAAACATCCAGGGTCCACAGTATTTCATGTCCAGCAACATCGGTGACAAATACATTCTCAAAAACATCAGAAAAAAAACTGATCAAAGGAAACAAAATCTAAAAACTTTATTCAGCCACTGTTCTGACTATTGGGTCTAACACAAAGAAAGAGCTTCGTTGATCCAAAAAAAAAAAAAAAAAAAAAATCTAAATCAAAGTGACATCCAGCAATTTTTCTCATCAACATTTGGCTGAATATCTGAACTCGGTCCACTTCTCTGCTGCGCCTCTAAGTTCACGTCCAGAATAGAAGATTTCTATTTCTACACAATCAAAGTTATTGAGGAGCCACATCAAAGCAAACAGTGAAAAGTAATTTGGCCAATTCTAATAACTGCCAGTTTATGTAGGTCTGTTGAGCCGCCTGGGAGTATGTGGAGACTTGCGAGATTTTCGGACAGGATGGTAATGCCAGGATAAGTCTTCCCAGTACAGGGTGCCAAGGAGCTACCGTGTCACCTGTCAATCACAGTAAGCCTGGACCCTCAGTACAGCAGCAGACCTACCTCAATAGGCGGGACCTCAACGATCTTGTCCACATTCTGGAGGGAGAAGGGGACATACCACAGGGTCGCTCTGTTTGTCACCTTTTTAGCGCCTACAAAACAAGAAAACTGGCATGAGTGCATGTTTTTTCAGCTTCAGAAAAAGAAACTGAACCAAAAATGTGTTTGAAAATGCTTTAAGAAAGATATCCAAAGCAAATGTGTTATCTGAACAAAACATGGAAAATAACATAAAAGCGATATGTACATCTCTAACACATTTTCTCGCTAGTTTCATCTTTACATACAAAAAGAAATTCTGTATTTTGCATCAGAGGGGGGAAAAAAAACACCAATCTTTTCTTTGGCAGACATGTCACAAATGCATAAACAGAATTTGAAACATCATTTGAAACAGTCCAGTGGCTTGACAAAAAAACATGGGGGGGGAGGAAAAACGTACGTGCGACTTAAACATTCCGAACTGTAAAAGAGTCAAGAAACTCTGTGAAGCAGTGGTGTTCAGCCCGGGAGCTCAGTGGTGTCGGAAGCTTGTCAGTAACTTGGTTTTTACTTGATCATCTTAATTATCATCATTCATTCTTTTAGACAAATATTAACTGCTACGGTAGACAATCAAAATTTACTTGGATAGATGTTCTTTCTTATGCCTCTAACAAATTAATAACTTTTCTAAAGTAAGTTAATATAATAGTCACAATCTGCTTTACATCAATTTCTTTGTTTACAGTTGCCCATCAGCCAGTATGTGACTGGTTTTTGTCAGCTGATGTGCTTCACTGGATGGATGGATGAATGGATGGATATCTTCAAGAGAAACCCTTCAAGTTCACCCAACATTTGGAAGCAGGTTGCATTTTCTACTGTTTATAGTAGAAGTGAAAAGTCTAACAACATGGTGGCAACCTGGGCAGCAGCTGTAGGGGACAAACTAGACTGAAAACAATGATGGACAGATCTTGTCTGAAAGATGTAATAAATCACTTTATTCCTCATTAATGCAGTATTGACTACAAGTAAGTGTTCATGGGGAAAACTGTGGTGCCACCACTAACAAAAAAGTTTGAAAACCACTGGTCTAAATATACAGTACTGTGCAAAAGTGTTAGGCATGCAACTTGAATGTGTGTTGAGAAGTACAGGTAGATTCTTATCCACCACCAGGTTTCTCATTGGTCCCAAATTCATTCTGCAGCCTGAGAATGACCTCAAACACCCAACCTCAGTCATACACAACTATCTTCAGCAACAGATGGTCTGGTCCCCACAGAGCCCTGATCTCAACATGATCAAGTCAGTCTGGGAGGACATGCAGAGACAGTCAAAGTGTGCAGAAGAACTGTGGCCAGTTCCTCAAAATGTGTGGAAGAACCTAACAATCTCTACCTTAAACTGCATGCAAGTTTGCATAAGAGAATTGATGCTGTTTTAAAGGCAAAGGGTGGTCCCACCAAATATTGATCTGATGGAGGTTTTTTTTGTCTACTGCACTTTTTAGAAGGTTTATTGATTAATAAGTATTCATGGCATTATTTCTGGAACCGTCCTCGCTTTGCAGCATTTTTCCCACAGGTGCCTAAGACTTTTGCACAGTACTGTATATAGTGAAATTGTCATTTTTGGACAATACAAAAACAGCTTATTTAATTTGTGTACAAAGTCACTCCAGTGAATGGCGAATTTGACCTGTAAAGTTATTATTAACTGTTATTTATCTCACACCTTTCCCCAAGGTGACATAAAGCATTGGGGTTGTAAAATACACTGATTTACCCCTTTATACAGTAGGGCAACTTTTACAGTATTAATTCAGTGGGTACTACAGGATTATCGGGACTCAAACCCAGTCCTTCAACTGGAAGGTGAGAGCTGTAAGCACTTTGTAAACCATCAAGTGCAATATCATTATAACCTACTGCCTACAGTTTGTTCATCCTTCATACTTTTTTTTAGCTGTTTGCAAGACCACAGGCTCCGTTTCCGCTCAGATTGAATCTCCAAATACTAATGACAATATGCACAAAAATAACAAGGCCGTAAGCGGGTATTAATACAGGATTGTACAACTTCTTCACAACAAAACACAAACTGCCCACGGCCGGCCATGAATACTGATCCATGGTGCGTTAAAGGGAAAACGTGCAGCTGCAGTGCGTGTACCTGGCTGTCCTGACCTCACGGAGCAGCCCAGTCATCCGTCAGACCGAAAAGAAACGTCCCACACGTGGAACATCTGTGTGGCCGACGTGATGCGCAGCTCGTTCGCAGAGTAAACACGCTTACTGACGCTGCAGCACGACTAGCGGAACAGATCTGCTCCGAACACCTGAGGTGTGCTCGGACTGAACAGCGGCCCAAGGGCTCGAGCAGCCTTTATGCACGGTTAAAGTTTTAACAGTTTTCAAACTCACCAAGCAGTTGCGTGAGAGGCTGTGAAATGCACTGCATTCTGGGAACTGTGTACCCACTCTCTCATTTGTGCTCACGCCCTTACACTCTGTTTTCCTATTTGCGCGTTTATGTTTGCGTCCTCTGTTTAGTACCATTTTGTTTTAATTTTCAAATTTTTCATTCATTTAAAAGGGCCTTGGGTTTTTCAGAAGCCAGCTGGCATTCGGTCCATTTTCAGGAAAGAATTAGGACCAGAACATGGAGATTAAGTGTGCTCGTGCAGGAGAAGCTCTGAAAGTCACGTCAATCTTCGAGCTCCTGACAAGCTTCAGAGACGACAGCGGCAGCCAGTGGAATCTTTGCTGTGGCCTCCAGTCGGTTTTGTTTGCTCATTTTTTTTAACAATCATGGAGAAAATTAAGTTAACAGGGGAGGGGTGTGTTTTTGCCAGTGACTCCCAACAGGCACTTGTTTGAAGGTACTACAGATGGTCTCAACCATCTCAACCATCTTTCATGCCAGCTTTTACGCTGGTCCAGCATCTGTCCACAAGCAGCCCAATGATGGGGTCAAAGCAGGAGATGCAGGTGGAGGCCAGTGGCGTAATTGTTAGAGCTCTTCCCTTTCAACCAAAGGACCCAAAGTTGAAATCCTGCTCCTGCTGTAGTACCCTTGAGCTGACACTAAAAATTACCCTACTTTTACCCTACTGCATAAATGGAAAAATAATTGTAGCCATCTTACTACATAAATATTAACATTGCAAGTCATTTTAGACAAACATCAGATTGTTATTATTATTATTATTATTATGGAAATAACATGAGGAAACTGTGTGTTAGTTACTTTGCAGATCTTAGTCCCTGGTCCAGCTGCTTTCTAGTCATAGAGACATCCCTTAGTGACAATAAATGTCACATTTGTAACCTGGACGTGTCTGGCAGAGTTCTCAGGCAGCAACATAAATCTCTGATCTTCAGCAAATAGCCTCTCAGTCAGTGGGTTGTCCTTTAATTAATGAAATAAAATAAACTTTTTGTTCCCTTATGCTCCTCACACAAAGGTCTGGTGGTTACTCAGATTAACTCAACATGTCTGGTAATAGAAAATGCCCGAGTTTGTCATTTCAAAATAATAGCAGCCCAACCACAGGGCATCCTTTAATGCAGATTGAAGAATCTTTCTTCAGCACGCACTGACATTTGCAGAACTCGATGGGAGGTGTGTCACTCCGCGTTTCACGCTAACTGCGCACCCGTAAAAAACGGATTAGAGACGTAGCGTTGTCGAGCGGGAAGTCAAGGGGTGGCCAACTCCTTGTTCAGACCAAAGAAATAACACAATCAGAGCAACAGCATCAACAACAGTTACAAAACGGCTCTGGTCTGAGGTTTCGTAAAAAAAAAAAAGCTGAGACAATCCTCATTATTATTATTATTATTTTTATTATTATTATTATTATTATTATTTTTATTATAGCTCACAAACTCCTCCAAAACAACACACAATAAGAGGTTTGTATAGAGTGATTTACCCGTTTCCACGCCTGGGTCACGTTCACTGCATCAGCTCAGGGTGTGTACCTTTCTTAAGGGTTCAACAGCAGGAGCACCGCTGGCCATCACTGCCTATGCCAGCAGCCTTTTTTAAACCTCGATTCGGCTACTCGTCCAGCTGTTGTTTTCGAAATGTCGATAACAAGGTATAAAATGCACAGGGGCCACAGTGAGAGACTGGTTCTGACAAACTGCTTTTGGGAATAGAGCTTGCGTTTCGCGCCCAGATAAAATTGGCCTGACAGGCCGGTTGCCATGCCGACCGCGCACGGAATTCAGCCGCGGCGGCGATTGCGCTTTTCCTAATTGGTTCCCGCCGTGCATCCCCCCCTAAAACAATCACCCACAGGTATGTACAGTATACGCAGGGATGTGCTGTGAACTGCCAGAGTAGGAATATGTAAACAAACAGCTTCTCACATGACAATACTGTGATAAACTGACGCAATTTACTATCCGTTCATAATTGTAAACCTTTCCATAACTTTTATGTTGTGTGAAGTGCATAGAAATTTCTGCAGATGAAGGCACAGTGTTGCGGGATGTGCGTTGCATCTTGTTAATCTGCAGGTGGTTGCATCTCCCTCAAGTTTTGTCCCGGGGGGGCGGTGTGATGTTCCCTCAGGGCCACAGGCCACTGCTCTCCCATCATCCAGTCACACTGTGATAAAAGCCCACCTCTTTAAGCCGCATTCCTGGGAACTTCTACCACTGCGTGAGAGGAACAGCCTGCCTCGTACCTGCGCTTCCGGAACCTGGCATCATAGATACATCCCTTTATATTATTCAATTATTCATTCATCCATTAATAACCACTTAAAATTCAAGTAGCGCAGATGGTCCACCCAGCTGAGCTCAGGATCACACTTCCACATGAGGCCCACATTTGTGGGATAATGAGGGGGTAAAGATCGGAAATGTAGGAAGCGCCAGGTGGCTCACTTGTTCAAGACGCTGCACTCAGAGGACCCAAATTTCAAACCCCCACTCCTGCTGTAGTACCCTTGAGCAACACACTTACCCTGAAGCGGTACAGTAAGAACATCATCATTCAACCGTTATCAATCGTCGCCCGTCGAGGGCGGGGTCACGACTGAGGAAGTACCAGGGTGTGACGCAGGGAACACCCCAGACGGGATGCCTGTTCCGTCACATGGTTATTTCTCCTGTAAATTTATTCCATTCATATTTTATTGCACTTCCTGGCATCAATTTATTTAGTGTTCTTATGCAAATCAATCTTCAGTCCCTTCACACGCAAAGCTTTACCCGTTTCATACGGCCGAGTCAGTCGCAGCAGAGATGCCGACCTCTGTTGGGTGTTTGGTCGCGCCCCCTCACTTCGGAGGTCACTGAAAATCACAGCTGCTCTGATTTACAGCAGGGTTTTACCTTGCAGCTCCGTCGCCGATGTTTTCGATCCCGCCGCTGTAAGATTTTCGTTTCTGTTTTTTTGCGGTGTTGCTTTCCTACCTCAAAAAACGTGCCGTGCGGTAACACACGCCAGACACTCGACTCGAGACTCACACAGAGCCGAATCTCACTGCTGAAATTCATTTTACACATTTTGCATTTGTATTCCGTGAATAAATCAAATGGAAAATGTGATTCTGCCAGATATGGCAGATGGTATCAGTGCATGCAGAGCAGACCAAGATGGCTGCATGGGAACATTTCTCTGGACCTAAACAAATATGCAGGTGATCCATAATCCTGCATGTAAGGATGGAATTATCACAAAGGTTAAAGATCCATGTTAACATGTCAGGAAGTGCATGTTTTCAGTCCAAAGGCAGAAGAAGAAAGTGGTTTGTCAGCGTAAAGTTCTAAATCCTCAGGAAGATGAGGCTGCACACATCTGCTATGGCAGCAGAATGCACTAGATAAGTGGTTACTAATGGATAGATGGATGGGTGGATGGATGGATGGATTTCTTCAAGGGAAACCCTTCAGTTCATCAAAGTTCATCCAAAATTTAGAAGCAGGTTAGACTTTCCACTGGTTAAGAAGTAAAAAGTCAGAGATCGTGGTATCAACCTGGGCAACACCTGCATGGGACAAACTGGACTGAAGAATGAGAGCAAAGCCACCCCACATCTCTGGCAACTGTTGCAGAAGAGCTGGGGAAATACATGGCTCCTCAGTTCCTGATCAGACTTATTCACTAAACACCAAATGTTAAAAATATCAGTATCCAACAAGTGAACACATTCTTTTCACTGGTACTGTACTCCTCCTAGATGAAGCGTTTCTGAGGCGACCTTTCTTCCTGCCACTGTGTGGCCTGTTGACAAACCTGTGGTTTCTGTCTGACCTCGAAAATGTCAGGAAGATGTCACATTTCCCCGTCTTTTTATCTAAAATGCTCTGAGGATACCTTCAGAAGCCTGCTCCAAAAAAAGAGACAACCAGTAATGCCCTTTTTTCATGGCCTCAATCAGTAGGGGACTAAAGCTCCAGATGGACTGAGATTTAATCCTGTCAGAAGAGCGTCTGCTCTCACTGTAACAGAACAAATAAGCATTTATAGGATTCGTGAGGTTTTAAGAATAGTTGAGATTTTTGGGGGAATCAGACAACCAGGGGTCTCGCCCAGTGACTGGACGACAACCTCCGTCGCCGACATCCAGCTTCTACGGCCGCTGGACACTGCCCAACACCCACCGTTCTCCATCTAAGGGTCTGGCTCACCTGTCCGACAGGGACGACTACAGAGTCACCACGACGTGGAGCCAAAAAGAGCCCCTGGGGTGTGTGACTGAGCCCACGCTGACGTGATATAACCTGACTGGCTGCCAGGGTCTGCCATGACCTCTGCTCTCAATCAGTTCTGCAAAGCCAGCGCATGAGGCTCGGCATCCCAGCATGCACCTGGAGCGGGCAGCTGACCAGCCTCGCTACACATGCGTTCTCTTAGAACCTTTTTAGTTAATCGAACAGCCCCGACTGCTGAAAAGTACCCACGCTCCAGTAGGGCAGCAGGTGGCGCAGTGGTTAGGTTTTCACCATGTAAACAAAGAACTGAGTTCAAATCCGTGCACCTGCTGTCTTACCCCGAGGCACTACAACACCCACCTGTATAAACGTGTGGAACACTGTAAGGGGCTCATCGCCAAAAGGAGTTTTTAAAAAACAGCTAAACAGATTAAATAAACACAACAAACAACAAAAAAAATGTGTGTATTTCACCTTATGGAAGAAATGGTGGTGAGATGTTGTGCAGAGTACTGTTACATAACAACCGTACCCCTGCCACCGATAATACTGCAAAGCGGGACGACAGATTGTTTTATTCATACGGATCTCTGCATGGCGAAGCGAGGGAGGTCGTCGAGAAACTGAATAACATGGTACACGTGTGTGCAAAAGTGTGTGTACGCTTGCATTGTGTCCATACATATGCGTGCAGTTAGAGTGTGTGTGTGTGTGTGTGTGTGTGTGTGTGTGTGTGTGTACAGGCACGTTTTTAAATCTGTTTTTCTCTAACGTCGTTTAAACATTTAGGACAAAATTATTATTGTCATAATTTCATTTAGCAGTATCTTTTTCCCCCCCAATAGATCTTGCAGCGATTTACACATTTACACAGCTGGGTAATTTTTACAGCATCATTTCAGGGGAACCACCTTAATCGAGGAAAATACAGCAGGAAGATGAAGTTTAACCTTTGACCTTCCGATTGCAAAGGCGACAACCTAATTTACTGCGCAGCAAAGCTTGAAATGATCGTAAAGTTTTTCCCGGAGACGCAATTTATTGTTTTTTTAAGTAACAAATTAACTGGTGTGTGCAAGTGCATGAAGCAGAGAAGTGCAGTGGGAGGAGAGGAGACTTGGCGCTGACACCATCTCTTCCAGACTCCGCGCTAAAACTCCAGATGTCATGAGCATGATTGCAGGGAGTGCGGAGACCCCCACTGGAGGGCACAGAGCAGAGCAGTGGGCCACCGTGTGTCCCCCCTGATGCTAACCCAGAGTGGCAGGAGCAAATAATGTCCGCTCTTGTTCTCTCCCATCCCCCTGGGCTCAGAGAGGGCCTCGGCAAAGCAGAGCGACGTGAGAAAGCCCAGCGTGGCTCCCTGATGTGAACCACAGCCTCTCCTCCCCCACCTCTGCCCACATGCACGCACGCACGCACGCACGCACGCACGCACGCACACACACACAAACACAAACACAAACACACTGCTGTTGCATGTGACTCCTTAAACTTGACACGTTCAACCGCTGCAGGCCATGGACAGAAGAAAAATCTCTTCGGATTGGTCTCTCTGACTATGACATCACCGCAGTTTTGCACAAGGACTGTTTTGCTCAACTGAAACGGAGGGGGACTCATCCAAACACACACTATTAGCAGAGCACTATGTGTGCGTGAATGAGTGTGTATGACTCCCCTGTGAGAGACTGGCACCCCGTTCAGTGTGTACCCTGAATACCCTGTTTCCAGGATAGACGCTGGACCTCCAAGACTCCAAACTGGATATGCAACTCCTAACACAGTGAATGAATAAATGAACATCTTCTATCATCTCCTCAACAAGGGTGGAAATGGCCCCCCAGCTACCCCCAGCAGCACACACTCCCACCCCATCACCATCCACCCAGTTACTGCTGCACTAACACTGGGCACAATGGCATTGAGTATTTATAAGATTAGAAAAAACTGTGGGAGTTACTTTACAAATTGGTGTAGAGTACATGTTCACAGCAATACATCTATGAAAGTGTTTGATCATTTTAAATCACCTTGTGTACATGAACGGAAACAGTGTTATAAATGGGTAAAAAAATATACCCTAACCACAGCGCAGCTCTCATCTATTTGGTGAAGGTTATGTCCAGTGAAGAAGGTCGTACAAGTTACTAAATAGAAGGGTTTTTTATTGTTAAAACTGTTTGGTAAAGACACAGCAGTGCAAGAAAGTGGTGTGTTGCTTCTTATCAAACTCTCTTCGTTTATTATTACGATTTAGATGAAGATCAGATCACATTTTAGATCCCACTCATGCAGATAATTCTAGAAGTTTCGTAAACTTTCTCACAACTGTGAATTACACAGTAGGAGTGAAGCACACTTTTACACCTCTGCACACATCACGCACGCACGCACGCACGCACAGAGGAAGGAGCACACCAAGAAACATGGCTGCAATCCTCCATTTGGGCCTCAACCTCAGCTCTCGAGCCCCTGGAAAGACTCACACTCCGCCTAGGTGTGTGTCAGATTGCTATGCATGTGTGTGTTCTACCCCACTACCTGTGTTTACCAGCTTGCTTTGTGTGACCAAGCATGTCACATGCACAAACCTGTTAGACCAGATATGCAATATTTGAGTGTTATTTAAAGGTGTATTTTCATTTATAATTACATTTTCATAATACAGTATAATATTCTGTTCAATTTATTTTTATGCAGCACACCTCACATCAGGTGACACTAAGCGCAACACACGGATCAGCAGGGGTGTCAAAATTCACTCTCCAACTCACAGTTAGCAGCAGATGCGGGTATCTGACATCCCTCGTGCTACTGTAGGACTTATGTGGCCTGTTTGTAAACAATGAGCCCCCCCGTCAACCACAGGCTGAGGCTCAAGCCAAACTTGTCTCAAACTTCCTGTAAGTCCTTAAGAATCCCATAATTCCCTGTTCTGGCTGCATGCTTCATGCAGTTGGGATGAGTGCTTTGTGAAGTCTGAAGACCACTGCGATTCCTCTTTCAAACCCCCGTCCACGACGCACGATCCCACTGATCTATCAGCCCCGCTCCTGCAGCACTCGGCTCAGCATCCGCCACGTGGAGGGGGAAGGAAAAAAAAAGTGTTGCCGTGGTAACAGCCGCCTAGGGACACTTCCAACGGTTCCTCTCCAGCACTCCCTCATATTTTTTCCAACCCTTATTGCCCTTTTTCCTGTATGCCCTAATAGTCCCTTAGAGAGGACGGCCAAAGTAAAGATTAACCCCTGTCGGCCTGGCAGCAGGCGCGGCGGGGCACCAAGAGGCAGAGAGGAAGATGTTTCACCTTGAACCCCATCAGAATTCGAACCGGCACTCGCATTCAAACCTTTAAACTAAAGGCCTGAGGACACCGCTCATCACTGTCAGTGAAGCTAATTGTTTTACACCACCAGGTTACTGTGCTGGTTAACAATCAACTTAACCACTTGCTAACTTGAGTATTTATTACTCAAAACACACATTTTCTTTCCAGATCTCCATCACCTTCATTCTTGTCACAACTTGGTTTATAACAACAAGGACCCTCCAACTAGCAGCCTTTTGGTTTCAGGACCATGTTCTTCATCACCACCCTGTTTGTATAGTGGTCTTAGAAAGGGTCCGATTTTTCCCTTTCCATGGTGCATAGAGCATAGCTGGCTTGAATGCACTCACACCGTATAAACAATTGCTAGAATATCTAACATTTGTTTAATTCATCTCAGCATTTAAGTTGTCAACTGTTGCAGAACCTGTCCGCGAGACTCAGGTTCGAGAAGCACAAACAGCAGGAGAACAGTGGGGGGGGGGAATCTGAGCGTTTTTTAAGTTATGGCACCATCTAGTGGTCAGTTTGTGAACCTCGTGTGACGGCTTCCCTGTCGCCAAGGTAACGAGACCTCCCTACAGTGCTCCACTGACTGGGTGTGAACTGGACCCTCAGCTTCATGACGGTGTACTAGGTTTTTGTGAAGCATCATAGACGGTTTGCACAAGCAGGTCTGCCAACGACCCCACCCAACCCCTGGTGTAACGCTCCCTGTCTGCAGTCAGGGGCGCTGTCGTCCCTCAATTCATCATAGATGTGTTTCTCAGTCACGACACACTCGACAGCAGAAATGTAAAAAGTCACACAACAGCTCACAGTTGGCAGCTACTGCAGGTATCTAACAGCCCTGATGCCAACGTCTTTTCGTGAAAGTGCGCCACCCTGTGGTGAATGACTGATTGACAACGTGCAAGTCTAACTCGTGGGCTCTAACGTAAACTATACTCACCTAAAAACATATTCTCTCTTTTTTATTAACAGAAAATACATATAAATAAACAAATACAGTATTCATATTGTATAGAATCCTAGGGCAGTAGAGCTACAGATTACAGTGCAACGGTTTTTAGTTTTTTAATAGTGGAGTGCCATCGGGTTTCTTATTAATAAATTTACATTTATGGATATCAAATTTGGTTAACAGCAGAATTAGACTGGTTAATTACAGTTTGCTGTCTGTTTGCTGAAAATGGTTTCTCAAATTCACATTCTGTTTAACAACTAGGCCCCAACCAGTCAACCTCACACAAAACCATCACCTGCAGCACCGGCCCACAATCCCACATGTCAGAGCCCTCGCTCACCTGTCAGGATGTTCTCGGCCAGAACGTTGACCTGCACCTCAACAGAATGCTTGGACGTGTAGGTGATCTCGGCGCTGACGTGCGCCACCTCGCCGATGAACATGGGATGCAAGAAGTCAGTGCGCTCCACACGTGCCAGGGCAGCCACACAGCGGTCCTGGTTGGTGTGCAGGGGGCACTCATGTCAGGTTATCTGTTCCCTTTACACACACACACACAACACAACTTGAACATCTTTTTGACAGCATAATTTACATTTTTGGTTTTAGTTTAGGTCTTCTGTTCTCACTGAGAATATGGAAACAAAAACAATAGACCTGTGCTGTATGTTGGTCAATCTAGATACTGTTTATTACTATTATTATCATTAGGATAATTATTATTACTATTAGTAGTAGTATTACTTCTTGTACCATGCTGTCAATTTCCAATGGGTCTCAATACTTTTACAAGGCACTGTGCGTATGTGCTTGAATATGTGCTGAATTTATACTGTTTCAGAGTTGTTGTTTTTTTTTTTGCTTTCAACGCCTTGCAGTTTTTTCTTTCTCTTTCTTTGTTCATCTGGTTTTGGTTCTGAAGAAAATTAATACATTAATAAATGCCTACCTACAAAAAAACAGCCCAAGCTTTGCTGGATTAAAGCTAAAGCACAAAACCTTGTAAAATGTACCAACAGAACCAAGTGGGGCTGCAAACAGGGGATGGGAACATCTTCCCACACACACACACACACACACACACACACACACACACACACACACACACACACAAAGTGTACATGTCATCAGTGAGGAAAGATCTTCAGCCGGTTTTCTATAACTGGTGTTGCAGCAAATTTTCATTGGGTCATAGGAGTTCAACGTGGTGCCCAGCCGAGCAGAGCACTCCCAGGAAGCAGTGACACACCTAGTATTGTGTATAGGGTTAACAGCCATCCTACACAGCGAGCACAAGTTGCAGCACATCTGTGCTCAGTGCCACTCCTTGGGCTGAAACTCTGTCCTGGTTCACCTCCCTCCAGCACTTACAGTGGGGAAAAAAGCACCGGTGCTCCCCACACTGGCCTGTCACCATGTGAATCTATTGGTATCAGCAAACTAGTAAGTGTTAGAAGACATTACTGGTGTTCAGAGTGTATATTTCTTCAATAAATGGGATGCAAATTTCAAAGGAATGGTCAAAAGGTGGGACATGGGCCGACTCGCAGTGTAACTCAGTACACTTTTCTAGTGAAATTTGTGGATGGAGCATCAGGTGTGGTATGGAGAATGAGGAATGTTGTGTAAAAATCAAATGAGTAGCCCTTTCATCATTAAAACTAATTTTAATTCACTGTTTTCCATTTAGGGTGGCACAGTGGCGCTGATAACCTTACAGCCTCTGGGCTGGTCAGATGTGGACTTGAATCCAGCTCAGTCTGTGTGGAGTTCGCATGCATTTGCCATGTCTGTGTGGGTTTCCTTCAGACATCCAAAGAAATGTGTTTCAGGTTGATTAGTCGCGTCGCATCACGTGCCCGCCCGCCCGCCCATCAAAGTGTATTTTCATACACTTGTAGCCACTGATTCCAGCAGACGCTCCAGATCATTGCAACACAGATCAGGATTAAACGGTTTACGAAAATGGATGGATTGAAGTTTTGCCATTTAATTCAATAATTGTTTTATTGTTTTTGCAATTTAGTTTTCACATTTGTTTTAATAGTAAGTTACCCCACTGCTTTCTACATGATGCTTCTCATCCTCCATAGTGTGGACCACAGCAATAAAACCCATAACTACGAATGATCAGCATGTGTTCTGTATGTTCTTCAGAAAATATATTGCCTATGATGTAACAAATATACAGAAGGAAACAAGTCAAAACTTGTGATTGATGTAGGTATGGCGCATCTGTGTAATCCTGGTTAAGTCCCAGCAAGAGAGAACACAGTCAGCGAAGAGCCTTGTGAGATAAAAAGATTAAATTCTCACATCTGAGAACAGACTGTGAAAACTGTGTTCATCTCTTAACAAAAAAAGCATGACTTAACAGCAATGCAACACAAAGGGGGTTAGAAACAGGGATACCTGGGCCTTTCTTTAGTTAAGCTAAATGCTGTGACATTGTTAGTCAAAACTGCTGTCAAAATTGTACAGTATGTCCTCTTTAAGGTGTATAAGAGCAGAGAACAAAACACAAAGAATCACACAAAGCCCACATTGAAAGAGTTAGAGCCTTTAGCTAAACGTTAACTAGATGGGAATGATCACGGGGTCTTCCGGCGCGTTCTTACCCTCGGCTGTGTGTTGCAGTGCCGCGTGCTGATGATGCCTCCCGCCTCCTCGATCATCTTCAGGATGGTGCCTCCGTGGACGTTTCCAACGATGTTGGCATCATCAGGACGCATGACCCTGGCAGGCAGGTAGCACAGTGGATGAGGAGTAGATTATTAAAGTATTCTTATTTATTTGTTTGTTCATTTAGCAGATGCATTTGTTAAAACAAGGTCAGCTCAGATATAACCTACAAAACAGAATTGTTAAGCGATATCATCCGTGACAAAGAACCCAGTGAAACGAATACATTGGAGAAGACAAACTGTCCAGTACATAAAGTAGAATACAGGTTATACATTCACAAATTCCAGTTTCACTCCAGCTTATCTCACACAGACACACACACACACACACCTCTGCTGAATAAACCTGTACACTCATCCACTGATTTAGGAGAATAAAAGGAGTAAAAAGACGCTCAACTCCCAGCATTAAGCACATAATTCTACGGCTCATTGGCTGAATGCAGGGAATAAACTAGGGTGAGACCCCCTGTGAACTTGTGCTCAGACAGGCCGGAGCAAGGCCATCAGACAGTCTTACTCACCTGCCATCTTCCCACTAAATTTCAAACCCAAATAAAGGTGGGACACCTAACAGTGTTCACACCACCACCGTCACCTCTTCACTTTCTGCGTAGAATACAGGTCAATAAGGACCCAACATCGAGGCAGAAAAACAGCGTTTTCCTCTTCATCAGCCTCTGAGGGGGTCCAACAGAATCCACGTCCACACTTTAATGGACGTTCATATTTACGTTTCAGCCTGCTGCTATGTACGACTCATGCTCATGCTACTTAAATATACTCATACACACCCCTGTGAGCAAGTGCACTATTTATTTAGTACTTATTTATTGCATTTAGTTCAAACTTTGTTGCATTACAGTTACCTGTGCCTTTCGATGTTGGTCTGTAGGGGAACCTGTATGGACAAGCATTTACCGTGTCAAATTTTCCTTTACAGTTACTGCCCACTAAATGCCAGGGTTTCAGGACTGAACCACTGCCAGCACCTGAACTTGTCCGCTAACCGTGCAGAACAGAGCCGTGACTTGCACTGTTTTAGTTAAACAGCCGGTAAAGGACAGCATATAGTTATTTCAGCACAAATTTTTTAAACAATCTATTACATGTAAAAAACAATATGCACATATGCAAAATGAATTAAAATATTTTAAAAAACGCGAGTTTAGTTATAGCTACAAAAATGAATGAATACCTACTCATGTAACATGTAGAACAGATACCTCATTTATAGGAAAAAAATCAAACATGGTCACTAAACTATGAATCAGTGAAAAATGTCCTGTCCTTATTCGCACTATGTGCAAACATATTTGGCCATTAAAGTCATATCTTATATTTTATGCTGTCAATGGCAGCTAATAATTAAACAGCATATTTTAGATGATAAAATAACCAGACAAAATTCCCAAACTCTACCCTAGTGAGCTCCATGGGTGCTTTCATCGCATATGGCCGTCTTCCCTTTTGCCAGCGTTCACCAGAAACCTACTTCGGCCCAATTTTTTTTTCCCCCCAATTTTCAGACTAGTACTAAACCAAAACTAGGACTTCATAAATTTTTGTAATCTAGTGCTGCTTATGATGCTGAAGCCACATGGCTGCTAGCTGGCCAGCCTGAACCCTGTGATGGTAACCTGCTTAGCTGCATGCACTGGTTTCACACTGAGTCTGACCCGGATCTCAGTAATAAACCAAGACGTAACTTTGCCTGGAGGCTCACAGTGGGCTCAGATTTAGGGAATCCTTCTTGTAAACCAGTCCAGTTGAACCTCCTGTTTTAAATTAAACACACTCTCTTATCCCCACTCTGGAAATTTCATTCAAATCCAACAGATAAAAAAAATGCAAGGTACATCAACAACGTACACAGAGCTTTAGGCAGACGAATATTAAAGCACAGCTTGTTTGTCTGATCCCACCATGCTACTGAGTCGCATCCCTTCAGCAGCTGCCTATAGAAGCAACATTCAAACAGTAAATACATAGATAATCATAGCAAATAGTGGTGGACCCAGGAGACAAACAGATCTGAAAAGGTGAAGAGATTTTAACTCTTCTTGACTGCTAGAAAGGATTCAGGAGTTTTGAGGGACGGGGAATTTGTTCAAACAAACTGGAAACAAAAATGAGAGCCTAACTACTTTTGGATTGAAATGGGAACAGCAAGCGACCAGAGGTGGAGGTGCACAGCACTCTTGCTACACTGTAAGGAGCAATCGAGTCCTGAAGGCACCAGGATGCACATCTTTTGAACATCTTGTGGGTCGGGGGAAATGACACCCACTTGTTGATAAGTTACATGACAAGAATTTCTACAGTGTCTTGGAGGCAGTGGAGGTGATGAGACACAGTGTCTGCTCATCTTCCACTGTTTTGGAAAAGGTTTATATAGTCACTAAAAAAGTGCTTCTGGGTATCTGACAGTTCCAGGGATTTCTAAGGACCATCAACTCTTACAGTCAGAGAAGTTCTGTGAAAACATCTCACCGAGGAGGTGAATAAAGCATCAAAAGTACCGGATTCAAAAAGGAATCAAGCTGAATTTCAAATTACTAATATTCGCCAGCTGTAACAGAGATACTAACATTTCATCAGTTTTGTACATGATTTTTGAGAGCAACAGGGGCAACAGGTGGCGCAGTGGTTACCATGAAATCAGAAACTTCCTCATTTGTACCCCTGAACGTGGTATTTGCTCTGAAGTGAGTAAAAATGATCCATCTATACAACAGGTTAAATCACTGTAAAGTTGATAGACATTGTATATTATGTTGGGCAAAGGTGCCAGATAAAGGATGACAGAAGAGCTTCAGCCAGGCCAGAGATGGTTCATCATTTACCAATGTTTACAGTGGGAAGAGAACCAGTGTAAAAAAATAATGACAGCATATGACAAAAAAGAACACCGTCAGAAAAACAAACTGTTTGTTGTCACTCGATATTCGAGTTTTTGACGTTTCCCATACCTCAGCGGTCCTCGCTTTTGGATGGAAGCATCAAATCTGATACCATCTTTCTCACCCGCTTTATCACTTCTCAGCATTACATGATTTAGGTAGTTGCTTTTGGAATGATACCGTTCAACTACTCCTTCACCCATAAAGAGGCCCTGCATTCCTCACAGCGGAAGATTACTCAGTACTTCCCCACCTAGAGGGCAGGATGTGGGGGGGGGGGAAGTCATGCCACCGTGGTTTCTGCGTAGTGACGCCATGTGTAACCTGACACCAGCAGCCCATCCCATTGACAGAGTAGGAGAGTAACCCTGGGAGTGACACCATCACCCTCCTTAATATTCACAATGAACATTTTACATTTAAATTGGACCATTTACATTACAAGCATCCAGTGCTCTGTTTGGGAGGCAAATGCATTTACATTTATTTATTAAGATGATTTCTTTTCTCCAAAGCAACTTGCAGTGTTAAGCTACTTATGCCGATTTACGTGTATATACACCTCCGATGTTGTAATTCGACTCAGAATGAGTACGTTCATGCAATTCACATTGACAGGGTGGGGTCTCCAAACACCACGCCACCTACTGCTAGACAGAAGACTGGCTTAAAAAAAAAAAAAAGTGGTCTTGCATTATTTCTCCGTTCCTTTCATCTTCACTCTCTTTATGTCACATACACACTGATCTGGTTAAAAAAAAAAAAAATCTCATATACACACAAAGACATGCCCCCCCCTCCCCCAACACAAATGTCCCTCTGTGGATCCCTCCTTTTGACGTCACTTAGAAAGAAATCCAGAGTGCGCCCCCATCAGACCCCCAGCACCGTCACGTGTCACTAAGCTGCCCCCACATTCGCCTCACACCCCCAAAAGAGGCAGCAAATGGAAATCTCCACAACACTGAAGCATTCTGGGAAAACAGCGCTGATAGCAAACGTTCAGTTTTTAAGGCACTACACACATCATGATCGACCTACCTCACTTACATCACAAACTCTAATTTTCTCCCAAGCGCCCAAGTATCTCCCAAGTATCATTAAGCTACTTACAGTGATTTACTCATTTATACACCGGGTACAATAGCAGGAGGCAGGGTTCAAATAGAGGTCCTTCAAGTACACGACAGCACCACCAATCACTACGCCACCTGCTGATAAGGAATGAAATAACTGATCTGCTTTCTTTACTGGTAAAAGAAAAGACAAGCGGCACCAGGTCAACACACTCGTACAGCCCATGAGCACAAACTGCTCCATTTTTACTTTCTATGAACACGGTATTCAAACAACCTTTGCCATTGTCTCCCTATCTTACATTTTATTTCCGTTTGTTAGCTTCTCCCAAAATAGCACCCGCCTGAGTCATACAGCCTTATAATAAAAATGCAGGCTCTGATACAAGTCCCAGAAATACAAGAATAAACAATAGATTAATCATACAAACACAGAAACCTGAACCCTCCACCACAAGAATGAAGGTCCAGAAGCTCCTGTAGATCAAGCACCACACTAAAATAAGCCTTTTATGTTCATTATACCTCTAAAATATTGAGTACATTCAATATAGACAGAATGTTTTTTTTTTAACTGTTGGTCATATTTATTGTTTATTGTCACTTAGAAATCAGTGCGCTTTACTTTACAGGGCCTGTGTCCAAGCAGCTCTCCCGCCAGTGGGATAAAATATAAAAAATCTGGCAAAATAGATGCAAATGTAGAGACGTCAACCTTTTGTGAGTCCGATGCCACTCCCCATAATTCCATGCTGAATAATCTATAACAGAAAAGACTACAATACACAGTTTATACCAATAATTTGGCTCTGAAAAGTGAGAGGAAGGAGGAGAACCGCTAAAATTTGGTACAAACTTCTATCAGTGACGAAATAAGTGGATTTTCCGAGTTGCCAATACAGGGTGATTCAAATAGAACTGACCACGTTTATAAATGCATTACTCAGTAACTACGTAATATACGTAAATGATGTCAAAACCAAAAGTCACACAGCTTCTTTTGTAATCTTAACAATGCTCGATATACTACGTGTTGACAGAATACTAAATGTATGAAAATGTTCAGTTCTTTTGTAATTACTCTGTATATTAGCCCTGATCACATATTTCTCATCCTTCCGACCCAGATGCAAGTCAGGAAATTTCTGATATTTTCTTATAAAATGACAACCAGTAAATGAATCCTCTGTTTATCCTTGATCATAAAACAGCAGTACAATCCTGGGTTTGAATCCCACTTTTTGCTGTGGTGCCTTAGATGAAGGTACGTCCCCTAAATTGCCACAGTAAAAATGACCCTGCTGTAAAAATGGGTAAATCACTGCGAGTGGCTTAGCACTGCAAGTTGCCTTGGAGGAAAGTATGAGATATAAATTAAACACAATAAACAAATTCATTTGTTTTAAAAAATGCAAAGAAATAAATGTAAATGTATTCTTACGACGCTGACAGGAAATTCACAACCTGTCACCGAATCATCTGCTGAGGCTGAATGACAGAAAAGCATAAGTTTCAAAAGCCCAGAAATGGTTTAGTCTTGGGACCATCTGGAGGCTGTATGGCGTGCGCGCACGCGTGTGTGTGTGTGTGTGTGTGTGTGTGTGTGTGTGTGTGTGTGTGTGTGTGTGTGTGTGTGTTGTACCTGCTAAGCTGGTAGAGAGAGCCCATCGCCAGCATGACACGGTTGCTTGGATCAGACGTAGGCGAGTAAAACGGATCCACGGTCCACCAGCCTCTGCTTTTCATTCATAATTCACATCAGTGCCACTTGCCAGCGGTGACCTGACGCCGAGCCCCGCCCCTCTCTCAGCCGTCACTTCTGAGTGGCCCGATGTCCGCCCACTCCTCGCGTGAGCCAGACGCCCACGGGCCAATGAGAGCGGCCTGCTCCGCGAGGTTGCCATGGGAATTCATTGGAGGGGAAGGAAGGACAGGAAATGACACTCGAAGCAGGGAGTTTGTGTGGTTTTAATCTGACTAATATCTCCTGCAACATCTGCGAGCGACGTAAACCTTCCACTGCACGACTCGCCCGACGCCGAGCCGGCAAATCGGCAGCAAACAATTTGCACAACTTCGGCATCTGGCTAGAGCAGCAACTATGAGGATTTTCCCATTTGTCCAGCTTGGAATTTCCACGGTAGGAAAGGTCACGCCAACTGCAAGGAAGTTCACCAGGGTAGAACAGATGTGGCAGGACTTTCTGAAATGAAGGCAAGGCATGTTTTGCTGGGAGGGGTCACGCCCGCTAGCGTGATGCATCGACAGGATGAGCAAAGCATTCCGGAAGCAGTCGGGGAAACGTGTAACATGGCAGTTTTTTCAAGGGGTTCTGGGTTAACTGGCAACCAGAAAAACAAGCTCTACCTCCCATTCCTGCATGTTTGGCTGAAGTCACCTGTGAAAGGAAACATTATACTGTCTGGTGAGATAATGATCCTGCTGGAGTAGAAAACCCTGAGCAACAGCAATGATGACATTTTTCAAAATTTTGACAGATTTGTAGTATTGCCAGTCTGTAGCTCAGTCATAACAGAAGCATAAGAAGATCCAGGCTGAACAGCTAATAACCTCTCAAACTGGCACAGCCACAGGCAATATAACGTTACTTGCAAATGACTGTTTATCTGATACTTTTCTGAAACTGAGACCTCCCAGTCAAGGTGGCAACTGTCTTTAACTTTAGTCACTGAATGAATGAATGAATGTACGGATGGATGGATGGATGGATGGATGGACAGATGAACATACTAGAGACTGACTGACAGAATGGATGGATGGATACATACATTATTAATTCTTGACAATCCCCAGACAAGGCTTGAGCAGCGTACAACATACAGTGATATGTTGACCAGGAAAAAGAAGTGGTGATCAAAACGAAAAAAGTGGAAAAAGACATAAGGGACTGAAGTCAAACATGAGTGAATAAACAAACAATTTGACACAAAAAGTGGGGTTTGAAAAGGGGCATGAAGCTCAGCGCCACTCCAGCAGTATGAGGAATGACTATGGAGGTAAAAGTTACCTTCAGTAGCAGTGCTTGGGACATTGGCCACTCCTGCTATATACATGTTGCTTAACAAATATTTCTACAGAAAACAGCCAAAGAAATAACAATTACAACACAGTGAAACAGCTGGACTCTGGCCATTTGAACAGGCTGTACAAGACAACGTTCCTCAAAAGTCCTACTCAGACTTAATAGCTGGTATTCAAATCAAAATCCAGCTATTGTTCAATTTGCCCGCCGCTAACTGAAAATTTCACAACAAACAAAGCAATTCCCGTAACTTATCGCCAGGAGCTTCTGTTACCGTCCTGTTGTTAAAAATCCAAAATGTGCTTTGTTTACATCACTGCTACAGATAAAGTCGGCAGGCCTTGCACTTGGCTGGCTCTAAAAGTTGGTGACGTGATTTTAAAAAATGTGGCCTAGTTAAAATCACCTAGAATTTCACAGACGCGGGTATTAAAAGCCACAGGTAAACAATGTACAGACAGCCGTGAAGTCACCGCCAGAATTATTTCATGCGGTTCAGTGTATCCACGTACCTCACGTTCCTCTCAGGTAGATGCGATTGAAATTATTCTTGTTTTCATCCAGAATTACAAACATTTATATGTGAGGTCAAACAAAAAAGGATAAATAACAATCATGTCGGCTGACCTGGTCGGGTGACTGTAGTAAACCAGAGACCTCACTCCGTTCAGAAAACCTCTCCTCATCCCGAAAACGTGCCCCATGTCGGAGATGAAGTCCAGGAGCTGGTTGACTTTGAGCCGTCTGTTCACCCAGTGGGTCCTGACTGAGCGTCCACAAGCTACCCCAAACACCAGCATCTGCTGCCTTCCTCACTAAGATAGCTGGGTATGCAAGACCTCCAGGGGACTGTTTCTCTGGAGATGATGGGCTCCTTCCACAGTCACCAGCTGATAGAGAAGGCAAACCCACCAGCAGCAGCCAGGAAAATAAAGCTTTTCTGCAACATATATGATTCACTTGAAATGACATCATTCAGACATCTCTGTTTTCTTCATTCCAGATTTCCCACATTACTAAAGAGGATGATTACTGTCATAAATGAACTGGATTACAACCTCAGATATTTGTTGCACAGCTTCACAGGGAAGGTTTTTCATCTTTAAGCTATGGAAACCTAAATGTTTAAACAGTAAAATGGACATTGACCTTCACCATACAGTCATGGTTTCTGCTGAACCGCTTTTTTCTTCACATATCATAGTCTCATCATGTTGCACTAGTGTGGCCAGCTAAGGTTTTTTCAAAGTTCTGACACTTTTTGCCAAAGTGGCTCAACGATATACGGTGTGTATACAGAGCTGCTCACAGTGGTTTACCTTTTCAAACAGATGGGTAATTTTTACTGTACAGTTCAGGGTAAATACTTTGATAAAGGACCCCTCAGCCAGAAGTGGGATTCAAACTTGGCTCCTTCAAGTCCAAGGCTGAAGGCTGACCACTACATCCCCTGCTGACACTTATAAATAAATTCTGATTCCATGTTTCTAAAAAGTTCTTTCAGGTTTGACCACAAAATAAGTTGCTTTAGGAAACATGTGTAGACTTTCTATATCCACACATGACTGAGCGGCTTGGATTTTATGGCTCTGTCTGGAATCAAATAATCTTTTATCCATAGGTTATTAGAGCTGCTGTGGGTAAATGAGATGGAGCACTGCAGCAGGAGTGGGATTCAAACCCAGGACCTTCTAATTCCAAGGCAACACTACCCATAGTCAAAAAGCAATAAAACAGATGCAAACAGTAAGTCCAAGTATTTCACAAGGATCCCTATAATGGTGAATTCCAGTAATTTCCTTTCTGAGCGTGTGGGACCTTTCCATAACAAGGTCAGGCCCACAAACACCACGTGTGGCCCAGTAGATCGATGTCACAGGGTGGAGTGCAGGGCTGCTGTGGAATCTGCAGTAGGTGCAGGAGATCAGACTGTATGTGTCAGACGTTCAGCTGCTCGGTCTGCAGCTACCGATGATGAAGCAGCAGGATGCTGTGCACTGTGGGGAGGAGGAGGGGGGGGGGCTGCAGGCCAGCTTGAACCCGGTGAACATGGTGCACTTAAAGACACACTCCAACTAGTCCACCTGTGAGCATCTTACAGTGTACACCACATCTACAGATTTACACACAAAAATAGGAATAACTATTAAAGTACAATGAACTTTCCCATCCCAGTTGTGTCTGTATCTCAGGAGCCAGTGTGGTACAGTGTACCACACTTTACCATCATTTTCCAACAAGCCAGAGATATCTACAGAGCACTGTAAATCAATAACATAATTCAACATATTACCAGTACCATCTGCCCAGCTAGTTGGACATGGCTATATTTTTATGCCTGAAACCTGAAGATGACAAGACAGCGTTCAACACACTTTCATTCTTTATCCTTAACTGCTTCATCAGGTCAAGGTGAAACACATCTCATTGGACTGTGAGAGGAAACCAGAGCACCTGGAGTAAACCCACACAGACATGGGGAGAACATGCAAACTCCACACAGAGTGAGCCAGATTCAAACCCACACCCAGCCTGGAGCCATGACGCTGCCCTATAACACACAGTTGCACAATCAAAAGTAAACCTAAATCTGAGTACAGGCAACTTACACAACAGGTTGCGCCAGCCCAAAAGTTAAACACAGGGCAAAAAAAAAAATAATTTAAAACACACTGTTCTGTAAAAGTGATTTACAGTTTTAAATAAGAAACCCTCACGTTCTCAGTGGTGAAACTGAGCAAAAGTTGCGGTTTCAGACTCGGGGCTGTTGCAGGACCATAAATCATGTTCACTGTTAGGTTCCAGGACAAAAACTGCAGTTTGAAACTCAAACCATATTTGGCTGCATTGTTTAAGAGAAGTGATGCCATTTACCTGCGTGCTTCGACATGGCTCTTGATGACCCCGGGTGCCACTTGATGTCCTGTACTGCGGTAACAGGTGTGAAGCCACCTGTACAAAACCGCCAAGCGGTGGCCTGTCATCGTGAGCCAGCAGACAGCAGCTAAGGGATGTATTCATGAATGAACAAACCAACAGAACTTTAACCCCCCTGCCTACCTTGCTGGTGTCACACCTTCAGGAGCTCATTTTGCTTAAACAAATGAGGCCCCACAACGGCGATCAATAACTCCGCAAACACAGGTCCTCTGAGGTAGTGCAACCATTTGAAAACGTGCTTTAGAAAAAATCATTCCTATTTTTGAAGGTGACTAAACAAGCCAGTCTGTGCTCAGGTTAACCACCTGAAGTTGTGATTTAAAGAACATTTTGCGTTAAATTTCCTCTTTCTGACCACATGCGCCTAAGTGGGTTTTAACGCAGGATGCAATACCCACCACCGCCGCTGGATGGAGTTTAATACCCAGAATGCTTTGCAGAATAATTCTCGGGTTAAAAAGCCGGTGCTTAAAGAACCCGACATTTTATTGTCGGTAGAATTTTTTAAAAATCCAATGACACGTTTACCAAGCAAGGTGCGTAAAAACAGACACTGACATTTGACTTCATTCGGAACTCGCCATTTCATGGAACGTATAACCTCGAGCCTGCTCCGTAACCCGATAAAATCTCTACGTTCGGAGTCTCGGCTTCAAGGTGAAACGCGCGGAAACACGACAGTGTGTTTCGCTTGTCGGCCTTTTGGCTAAGATCAAAGTGTAATGTGTTTTGTTACAAGTTTAATTCTGCCCGTGTTTAACTGAATATCATTTTAATAACACGTGATGGCGCGCGACAGTGATACAGTGTAACCCGCGTAACCATGTAACAGTGTAGCAATGCGGGAGGTTGGGAAGGGGAGGGGGGGTTGCCGGTCATGCAGTCAGTGAGGAGGGGGGGGAGGTCCACATGTGTGTATTAACGGAGGTGTGTGCTGGGCGTGTAAAGGAATTAGAACACGCTGTGTGTGTGAGTGTGTGTGTGAGAGTGTGTGTGTGAGACAGAGATAAGGGCGATGGCTCAGACTCCCAGCAACTTCGTTTCCGTGAGTGTAACGCAGTGTCGGAGGACAAACGATAGCAGACGGAGATCATATGGACATACCTGCATATCTGGATGGGAGAGGCGGCGGATGGAGACATGGTGACGGACATGATGGAGCTCCGGTACCGGTCAGGGCGGGAGAGAGAGTGAGTGAGTGAGTGTGTGTGTGAGAGAGGGAGGGAGGGAGAGAGAGAGAGAGAGAGAGAGAGAGACGGGGGGGGGGGGGGAGACGGCACCTTCTGCCCCAAGTGGGGCCTGAACATCACCTGATACCTGTCACAGAAACACACCTGNGGGGGGGGGGGGGGGGGTGATCTGCAGAGACAGACGGACAGCCCGCCGGAAGGACAGAGACCCTGAACAGTCAGACTTATTATTATTGCCGTGCTCTTTATTTTAAAAAAATAATCCGTGCCTTAAAGAACATCCAGCCTCTATGGTAGAAAATGAATTAAAGAAAGACCAGAATTTCTCATCTAACAGACAGGAGGCGTTCACAAAATAGCTTTATTTCTCTCTGCACGGAGGGGGGTCCCACCACCACCCAAGGTCTGAGTTAAGGGAGTTTCCCCGAACAAACAAACTCATGGCATTATATAGGTGACACTGTGGTGTGTATAGCGTGTGATCAGCTCGTGTTTAGCTCTCTGATGGACATACAACTTGTCTGATTTATATTGGCTACATGGTATCTACACCTAAACCATGAAGCACTGTAACTCAAGTGCAGAAACAACACACACTCTGTGTCTCTTCTTCACGTTCTTATTTCCGTCTCTAATAGAGATAATGATATCTTGTGCTGTTTTGCAGGCTTAACAAAAACTCTTATTTTAAGCAAGGACAATTTCTTCTTTCACACCTCCAGTATCTCAGTCTGGTCTGAAAACTGCACTGCCGGCCCACCTACCACAAGCGGTATGTCAGGAAATGTCATATCATCACCTTGGACCCTCTCACCCTCTCAACCGTCTGCTGTCTGGGAGACACTGTCACAGCTGGTTGACCAACACCATAAGGCTAAAGAACTGCTTTTTCACACAGGTTGAGGTATAGACAGCACAGGGAATGGTCATCATCACCACCACTGACCACCTCCTGCTGTAGTTTCACCACCACCACTGACCACCTCCCAGTGTATCACATCCACCACTGACCACCTCCCAGTGTTTCATCACCACCACTGACCACCTCCTGCTGTAGTTTCACCACCACCACTGACCACCTCCCAGTGTATCACCACCACCACTGACCACCTCCCAGTGTATCACATCCACCACTGCCCACCTCCTGCTGTAGTTTCACCACCATCACTGCCCACCTCCTGCTGTAGTTTCACCACCACCACTGACCACCTCCAGCTGTATCACCACCACCATTGACCACCTGTGTCTGCACTGCCACATCTACTTACTCTAAATACCACTTGTTTATCTACCAGTCTATTTATCTTCATTTATTTTCTGTTCTACCTATTTACTCATCCTACAATCTACCTCATTTTGTCAGTTTGGTCTCTTTCTCCTCATTTTACGTGCGCTGCGCCCAGGCCCGTCTGTTCTCGTCATTTTGCCTTCTGCTTTATATGATAGTAACTTTATGACTATAAAGTGAACCTTGAACCTTCTGCTGAAACAAGACACGGAGAAACAACCAGGGAGTGAGAGTGGGACACAGCGCCTCCAGCGGCTGCGACGTGGGACTGCAGTCAAAGGTGTTCAGAGTCCCTTTACACTAATTCACGGAACTCCACTCTTCATCTCTTTTTTTATACACCTATTTTCAATATGGCCACAAATTTTTATAATTTTTATATTGTGCCTGTTATTAATTTTCAATCAGTGCAATGAGGGTGCAATATTACTTTTTATTTCGACTTGGCTAACAAGAAAAATGTTATGTTTAAATATTTTCAATTATGAAGTTATGCGAGCTTGTAGCGATATTTCCCACATAGATGGTTGAACGTGAAATATGCAGCAGAGCGGAACTGCTGCCTGCGATGGAAGTGATTTCTTTAATACGTAAACGCTCTACACTTATTTTTAATACCGTTTGAATTCCAAAAATACTGCACGATACGTCATCCATCCGTACATACGTCATACGTACATACGTTCCTGTTGTGCAATTCCAACAAGGGCTGCGAGGTGGCAGTAAAGCTCTTTGTACGACTAAAATCTCATACATATCATTAAGGAAATATTGTGAACTCGGACTTCGTGTTGTGTCATTACGTCGTGACTCCGGGAGGGATTTTATTTCACAGTAGAAAATCACAAAAATAGTAAACAATGGCCCTGGTGTGCAGTGAATTTCCCAGGACAGTTGCGGCACAACTGAAGAGTCGCATCATATTGTTCTTTTATTATACGACACGCACACACAGCGCACAGGTTCTATTGTCATTCAGAAGTGGAGAAATCCAGTGGATCTTTGTTCAGTACAGGCCGTCTGGGCCAGTTCGTTTGTCTTGGGGGGGCGGCAGGTGTCTCCGGTCCGAGTCAAATGTGACACTACGGTTTAGACCAAAAAGGGAGAAGGAGGAACCAAACAGCCGAAAGTGTCCGTTTTCCTCTAATAACACAGCTTTACATTTTTAGGGATCAAATATACATTTATAATTAGGAACATTTTTTATATGTTCAATAATCACCCCCGACAGACCCATTCATTCAACAAGTGCTTCTTTTATTGAACATTTTAATTCATTGTTCTTTCATAAAGGAAATTTCAATATTATGTTTCCAGCCAGAGAGGGAACAGTTACCTTACATAACCCCCGCTGCTTTGTGCACAGACCCCAGCATGTTAAAAACAGTTATGCAAATAACTTAGAAATAATAACCCGTGGGGTTTTACAGAGGCGTTTACAGCCCACATTCATTTAACCCCCAAAGAGGACTAAATACATGACACTTCATAGAATTTACAGTTAGATTGTCGTCTTAGTGGAAGGACAACCTGTTTCAATATTGACCATTAACAATGGCCAAAATGCAACTTTACAGCATGCAAAACTAAAATGTATGTATAAACTTCAGGAAAAGACGCAGTGCCGTCTATATGTTAACTATAATCTCAGTGGCAAATTATGTACATACATCTCCTTTCCTTCTATGGTTCGCCAACACAGACGTATTTTACAAGAGGAACTGACAGTCCACGCTGGAGTTCTACCAGGGTCTCCACATGCTGGCGCTGGGCGTCTGGGGTCGGGCCTGGGGGAGGTGGTGGTGGGAACCGTCGTTACTGGAGCTCAGTGCGTCTTTGGGCTTCGTTGTTTTCACGAAGCTCAGGGGTGTTGGATTCATCTGAGAAGCAGCTCTGGAGTTCTGGCCGCTGCAGCTGCAGGTCTGGCAGGGGGTCATGGTCTGCTGGAGGTACTCGTTGAGGCGTTGGCTCATGTCCGCGTCCAGGAGGTGCGTTTTTGGAAGGAGGCTAGAGACGCGCTGAAGGCAGGCTTTGTACCCCTCTTTGTAACTGTCTGATGGACCTAGAATCAGGGGAGCGCCTTTAGTTCTTCAGATCATCGGAAGTGGAATGACTTATAATACTTTAAAAAATAATAGTGTCAAATGTAACATCCCACTGGATACTCACTTTTAGATGGGGCAGATGGGAGATCCCCGAGGAACCTCACGGTCATCTCAAGAATATCAGCCTTTTCAAGCTTGGAATAGCGCGAATTCTGCAAGGAAGATTTCAGGAGAACAATCAGAAACTGCGACAGTTCCACCAATACTGGTAAGGATCTGAAAAACGGGGTTTTTTAGTACGTGTTTGTTAAATTACTCACATCTTTGCCAGTCAGTGGGAGGATGAGGGTCTTCAGACGGCTCAGGCTCTCGTTGATGCGCGCGCGCCTCCTTTTCTCCATCAGAGGCTTCAGTGTCTGGAAGCAAGAAGGAGAGAAAACGTTTATCTCTCTGTTTCGGAATGAAAATAGCGCGTTGAAAAACGTGGTTTGTCTAACCGGGCTTACCTTTCTCAGCTCGTTTGCTTCTTTTCTTTGCGCCACCGTGAGACGCGGGAGGCACGAGGCGCTCATCGCTGGGACCATGATGCTCGGAGTCATGTATGAGGCTGGCAGTGCGCTGGACTCGACCTCCAGGGCTGTAATATTCCAGGAGACCCCGGCGCTCCGTTTATATAGAGCTTGTAGGCGTTGGGTCGACGCCCCCCAAATCCCCACCCCCCTAACCGCCCAGACCCTGGGGAATACCCCCCCCCCACATGACTGAAGTGTAAAAAAATCACCATCTGTCCGCTTCAGCGCTGTTTCAGCTCTTTCACTGTTGGCATGTATTTCATATCGGATGAAACGACTTACTTTGTGTAAATATACCACCGAATATTAATTTAATTTGTAGATGATGCAGGTTTATATGCATATATGATGTATCAGGAGCAAAATGTTGATGTGTTGCCGTTATTTCTGCTACTGTGCGTTTTGTGAGAAAAAAAGACTTTCATCCCACTCATTAAACAATAGGGTTATATTTTCATAAGCAAATAATGCTGCTGCAGTAATAAGATTTTTTTTATTCTGTTAACAGTCTCTCCTTGACACGTTTCTTACTTTGTTTTAACAAGTCACTATTAGTACATCAAGTTGCTACATCACGTTTTTTGCCTTTATTGGCATATTAATTCCACCTATATATTTGCTATATTGGGAGTAGGTTCGAAGGTAATGTCCTGATAATGTGATACTGTTTATTTTGGGTACTGTATATGTCAAACGGCAGAACGTTATGCATGTTGTTATGTTGTTTTTCTTTTGAGCTCACAAAGTCTCCCGATGCTCGAAATAAGCTTAAATTTTTAAAAATGCATGGTGGGGGTCGGAAAGATTTCAGAACACTGGGGGCGAGGGCTTGTGCTTTCTCTGGTGGGGGCATCATTTCAAAAACATAAACAGAACCCCAAGCCACGCTATTTTAATTAACATCTGCTGGAAAGCTGTTCCAAGCAATAGAGCAAGCGTGTGTGTGTGTGTGTGTGTTTACCTACACCTGTAGCGTTCTAATGTAGTTAGAGGGACTAGCCGCTGGGGGCAACAGAGAGACGACAGGGACACTGCGGGAGAAAGCCGCCAAAATTCCAAAATGACATTAAATCGTATCTCTCTTTGCTATTACTTTATGAGTCATGTACTCTACATGCATTTATTTGTGAGTTTGAAGCATGTTTTTTTAGTCTGCGTGCGTATCAACATCTCGTAGGACTTCATCAGGGTTGTTTACAGGAAGCTTGATTATTTAAAAAAATGAACATAACATCTCATACAATTTTATTGTGTTGTATTGTGTATTTATTTATTTGTCTTTATATATTTATGTATTCGTATATATCAATCATTCCGTCGGTAAAGACGCGTGTCGCCAGGGACCGGCGCGGTCCCACGCGAGCGGCACGAGCCGCTGGCAGGAGACGCGTGGAGGGGTCGGTCACCGCCCGCATTTATTAATGTCGCTCCTGGGGGGTGGCCTGTCCCCTGCTTGGCCTCCATTTTATTGTCTAAGTGGAGTTTATGTTTGAACAGCGTGTTTTTTTGTTTAAGATGCTTCGCGTGGGTCGCCCATCTGCAACCTGCACGCGCAGACAGGCTGGAGGGTCGTCGCTGCAAAGTGAACAAAAGGACCTGGACTTTTCTGGAAACTCCTCACGCAGTTATCGTGTTTTGCTGGGAGTGACTGCTTGGTTCAAACGTTTATTTATTTTCTTTTTAGCTTTTTTTGCAATACACATCACAGTCAAAGAAAACCTTTTTTTATCAAACTCTTATGCTTAGCAACTCGAAGTAAAACCCTTACGTGAACTGAAAACAAATACGGGTACTTCTCGTTAGTGTGTAAACGGCTAAACTGTTATTGGACACCAAAACGAAATTGAAAAGATCGTTAATAAAATAAATCTGCACATGGTTTAAATAATAGATCTTAAAACACTTAAATTACACGACCGCGTTGGGATAAGGAAACGGCCCGCGAGGTGCCTCTCGCGACGGTTCTTCCTGCTAGTGACGAAGAGCGCGAGGCTGGGACAACTCGAGAGCCGCACGCGCCGCCCTTTTCCCCACGGGGCGCTCAATTAACGGCCTTCAATGGCGGCAAGGAGGGACGGAGGGGGGGGGCGGTCGAAGGTTTGAACTCGGAAAGCTCTCCATTTCAGCGATTCGGTTAGAATTCCTTTTGTGTTTTACACAAATTTGGCGTCTGGGGCTCCATCTGGACAGTGGCCTCTTTGTCAAAGCGCTGCAGTCCAACGTAAAGCAGGTAAAATAAGCGCTTTTCTAACAATAATAGTGTCTTTTCTGCGTAGCACGCGCTGCACCATCAGGCTCCTCCCACTGTGATTTGCGCGGCGTCGTTTTGTCTGAAAAATTCTGTCGAACTGCGACGTGACAGAAAAAACTGAATAAGATATTGACTTTTTAATTTAACATTTCTAATAGTGACGCAGAAAAGAAGCCACTTTTCCTTTCTGTTTTCTGCAGCCAACTCACTCAATGTTTGAAATAATGCTTAACCGAACTTGCCAGTAACTGGATTACATGCTGATGTGCCGCTGTTAACCATAAGAAAGATTTTGCCTTTGACAGAAAGGAAATTCTGTTAAACATACAGACCAAACATCTTTAAATTTATTCAACTTGCAGTCCCCTTATATTGAGTTATACTGAGGTTCTGCAAAGGTTAAACATAACATAAAAAAAGAATCTTATGTGCTTGATTACAAAAAATCATTTTCATGTCTTAATTTCCACTTCTTGCTAGATAAATATGTAATTTAATGCAGATGTGCATAAATATTATTTAGGTAGAAAAAGAATATAAATGGGCTTACAGAGTCTTGAAGAAAGAGTGGGAAAATATATACCGTATATGTACATATATGTATAAGTTTAAATACTGCGCTTGAATTGTATCTGATTCATGTTTCGTGACATATGAACCTCATAAGCTGAAGTACCTTCTGAGATCCTCAGATAAAAGCCACCGCTGGAGACCATTATGGTCCATGCTGTCCACACGAGTGCGTTGCATGAACAAATATCTTCTCATTTATTTTTCATGTCTGGCACAGAAGATGTTTACAAGGTGACACCACCTTATCAGGGTCCATCCAGTTCTACTCTGGACTCTGAAAGCATCTCCTTGAAGCTCTATCATGTCTTCTTCCCTCATCACACATGATGGTGGGTACAGTTTTTTTTTTTTTTTGAATATTGTTTTCCCTGTAAAAGCTTTTCACTTTTGTTGTAAAAGGGGACATGTTCTTTCCTCCCAGTTTAAACACCATGTGTGCAAATCCTTGAATGGACTTTAAAGGCAGTTCCTGCATCTGTTGGCAGCTCTCCTCCACCTTCAGTTTGCCTTCCATGCTCGTCCAGAAGCTCTGTTGATACTTTGCATTGCATTGCTTTGCATTGCACTCAGATCTTGTCTTTGGCTGTTACACTTCAGTTCTAATTCCAGTGAGAAGGTCATCTGTTTTGTAACAGGTGATCTCAAACATAAGTTCTATCCAGGTCATTCATTCATTTAGGTGATACTTTTCCTCCAAAGCTACTTACAATGTTGTGTTAGTCCCAGCTGTATAATTATTACTGGAGAGGTTTAAGGTATGTTCCTTGGTTTAGGGTTGTACAGCAGGAGGTGGGATTTGAAACTGAGTTCTACAAGCAGTATCTAAGAAGCAGCTCTAAACACCATGCCACCCCCTGCCTTTACAGGAAAACATTTTTCTTTTCTGTGGTGTAGGTAACGTGAAGCATTTTGCCACTGAGTTCAAGAGTCCCATTTTCCTCAACCCTAAGGCTCCCAACTGTCAGTACTCAATTACGCTCAACATAATTCCAACCAATGCTGTGGCCTTTAACACAACCCATTCTGGCACCACGCTGACATTACTCATAGGCTTCTGCTGAGGTTTTGTTTCAAGCAACATCTCTTTGTTTTATTGTTTGTCAGTAAGTTACATTTGTGTGTCACTTTCACTTTATTACTATTGCTAGCTGAGGTATCTGGTGTTTGGTGTAGGATGGAAAGTGGAAAGATGGAAAGAGAAAAAGGAATAACAAATTATATGCATATCTCTAAACTATATTAACCTTTAAGTCATGTATTTAGTGCATTAGTTTTGTTAGCGCTGTCAAACAGGGGGACAACACTGACAGCAACTTGCACACCATTGTAGTCCTTTGGGAAGGTAAACATTTTAAAATGCTGTATATATCACATAACTTTATTATCCTTACATGACTAATGCATGCAGCACAATGTGTGTGTCATGTGTAAGTTCTCATAAATTTTTACAGGTTGTCCAACTTATTTTTATTTTCACATCCATTACAGCTAGTGTCACCGCTTTGTGTCGTGATAATATCGATGATGATTTTTTTTCCATGTCTGAAGTATATTCCTCCCTACTCCCCTGAACTCTGCTTCGCACCCCCTTCTTGTCATGCCTCTGTCTTGCCATTTCAGCCTAGAAAAGTAAAAAAGTCGTATGTCGTATGACGTATGTTGGGTGGCACCATGGTAGCACTGCTGCCTCGTAAACCTGGGCTGTTTGGATATGAGCGGCTTTTAAATTTTGTGGCCGTTTGTTGTTCTACATGCTCCCGTTGTTTGGTCAAGGTGACGTTCACTTAGCATGTGATGCAGCTGTGCTCTGCATGTAACACAACCCCTTGTTCATTTATAAGCCTTATTCCAAAGACTGAATTAGACATTTTCTAGATACTGGGTGCATTTTTTCGTTTAATGAACCTGACTATGCAAAAACCTCACTTAGAGTGAGAAATACCACTGAAAACCAAAGCCGTGTGTCAAGAACAAACAAACAGCCAAACAGAGACTGCACTTTATAGATAAAAAAATTACTATTACACTTTATTTACCTAACACTTTTGTCCAAAGCAACTTCCAATGTCACATTTGTAGAATAATAAGCTACAGCCAACTACTAATTTATTCACAATGGCATTTTAGTAAGAAATTTGTCTTTAGTTATTGATACTGCAACATACAATTTCAGCTTGCAAGACAGAAACCCTAAATACTATGCTACCTGCTACACCCAGGAAAATAAGATGTAAAAAAAATTTAGAGCAAGTACCAATTTTCAAAAAGGGTAAGTAGAGAATATAGACAGATTTTATTGAAACTGTGATGAAAATATTCACTTTTATTAAGCACATTTACTTCTTACTTTTTTGCCTTCACTATTTTGATGACTGTGACTGTGAACATCACCGCATCGCTGACCTGGATCCGTGTGGAGGTTCATCCATTCATCCTGACAGCTTAAACAGTCCTTCAGATCTGTCTGCCCAGAGACTGTTCTCCTTCATACAGGTTGGAAAACAAGCAATGTTATAAGGAAGAAGCTTGTCAGCTGCAAATTTTTTTGTTGTTTGAAGGCAGCCGATGTCATGTTGCTTTGAAACACAACCCCTGAAATATGTTCTATATTTTTCATTTTAGTGTCTGTAAATGTGCCTTCCCCTAAATTCTATTTTCATAACACTATTTTCATCATTGTTAAAGATGTGCCTTTGCTGTAATCTGAAAACTTTTGAATGTTATGTTAAATATGATTTTGAATAACTTCCTGATTCATACTAGATGAATCACTTCACTGATTGTAGCAACAAACAAGTTTCTCAAAACAAACAGAGCAGGATACAGTGTCTTGGTGGTCCTGCTTATCATCTATATTTTATTGCATTTGACCAAAGTAAACAATACTTAGGCAACAGTGCAATTTAATGAAAACCACATAAAGAGCAAGAATAAGCAAAGTAAGAGCAATAACAAGAATCGAGGAGCAACACATAGATTTCCTGACCAAGCTTTCTTTAAGCTTTATAGCTTTAATATCAACAAATCAGTTAAGAAGTAACTTTATCCAACAATTTAATTGAGGGAGCAAGGAGCAACTGCAAAAGCTCAAAAGATTTAAGATAGTTAAAGGCTAGTAGCTATTTCAGAAGTTAAGAGATATTATTACAAGCTTCTTTTTATACTTTGTGGAAAGAAATGAGATGAGGGGGAGGGGAGCTCCTTTTACAACTCTGATGCGGGAGAGGAGAGGCACACAGACAATGTGTATGAGTTGGACAATGATTGTGAGTCTTGGGGGAGGGGAGCACGTGCTAACCAGACCCACATACATCTGCAAGCCTTGTTGAGAGCTGACATACCCTGGACAGCAAAACCACTGCCATTTGCCTAATTTGTGCCTAATTTTTCATTTAAATTTTGAATCTTTTTAACTTGATCTCATGTTACAGCATAGTTGAAGGCGGTGTATCTGAGGTTATAGGTAGATGACACACATTAGTTTGTATGACAAAATACAAACAATGCAAAAAATTCATTGTTATAGTAGTTTTAATTGTGCGATTTCTATTCTGGATGTTCAGTATGTTCTGCAGAAAGATGTTCAACCATGTAGATGGTTTTCCCACATACACATTCCCTACTGTTGTGCCCTCTGTTGCTCCATGTGTACAGGGTGTATGAACTTTAGTGTATCCTTTTTATTTTCTTTTACCATAACAGATAGATTATTTTTGAGAAAAATTTTGTACTGAGAATGTGGAAGCATAGTATATTTTAATCTGAACATAATTTACAGAGTGAAAATGAAAACTGGTAAAATCACTGTATTTATGTTACCTCTATGTAGTCTCTGATACAGTTCTTGCTATCACTTGCTATAGTTCTACCTATCTTTTGCCAGTTGATAAGTTGTCTAGGTAATACTACGTAATTTGTGACAATAGGAAGTTTAAAATAAAAATGTATGCAATTTGACCCAGGAGCAAATAAATCCAACTTTTACAAAAGATATGGACTGTGATAATGATTCAGCTATGGAGGATCAGTTTTTGCAGTTGCCTTTAGTAACAGTTCATGCAAAGAGTGTCTGGCTTCTGACCATTACAATTTCTATTTTGGACTGGCAGATATTTAATTAAAAAAAAATAAATAAAAATCAGGCTCTCCAAACTCCGTAAAGGGCTCTGTTATGGATATGAGACTCTGTTATTTGGCAGCACAAATTAAACAAATGACTAACTGGGTCCCTGTCAGACTAGACTCTCTGTGGGTGGTATGGGGTCAGTCTTGTGAAGCTCAAGACTGTTTAACTGCTATTCATTCATAAAATCCCCAAAGTTTCAGGCCTAACCAAGAACTTTGCCATATACAATGCTTTTCTAATCTGGAGAGAAGTTAAAAGATATCTGGGGATCCCGTGCAGTCTTTCTATTTGGTTTTCTGTCACTCTCAACCCAGATCATCCTCCAAATATTAGTCAAATTACACTCTGGAAATGGTTGTCTGAAAGACTGCAGGACATTTCACACTTTTTTTCAGACCAAACCATAATTAGCTTTGAAGATCTAAAAATTAAATTTAGTTGACCCAGTACAGACTTCTATAAATATCTTCAGCGTTGTCATTCTGTTAAAACTTCAGACAAGAACAGACTGGGCAGAATTAAGAGAAGTAGAGAAACACCTCATTGCAGAAGACAGTTGCAGAGGCTTGATATCTGCATTTTATTCAATTTGAATAAGTTTTGGCAATAACTCCCCCAAATCTTTAACGAAGAATAAAGAAGAGTTTATTCTGGAATACCCTTATACAGCAGGTATACAAGGGAGTACAACATGAAGATCCTCAGATCCATGAAGCACAGAACAGAGGGGAAGAACATTTCGAGAAATAATAATAAAAAGATAACACAATATAGATAGAATAAAGGCTAAAAAGTCTGTATAAATACAAATAACATACAAGTACACATACATCTACACACACACACATATACAGTACTGTGCAAAAGTCTTAGGCACCTGTGGGGAAAATGCTATAAAGCGAGGATGGTTCCAGAAATAATGCCATGAATACTTATTAATCAATAAACCTTCTAAAAAGTGCAGTAGACAAAAAAAACCTTGATCAACTCGATATTTGGTGGGACCACCCTTTGCCTTTAAAACAGCATCAATTCTCTTATGCAAACTTGCAGTTTAAGGTAGAGGTTGGTAGGTTCTTCTTCCAAACATTTTGAGGAACTGGCCACAGTTCTTCTGCACACTTTGACTGTCTCTGCATGTCCTTCCAGACTGACTTCATCATGTTGAGATCAGGGCTCTGTGGGGACCAGACCATCTGTTGCTGAAGATAGTTGTGTATGACTGAGGTTGGGTGTTTGAGGTCATTCTCAGGCTCCAGAATGAATTTGGGACCAACCAGAAACCTCCCTGATGGTAGATAAGAATGTACCTGTACTTCTCAACACACATTGAAGTTGCATGACTAAGACTTTTGCACAGTACTGTACATGCATATGCATATGTACATACACACATAGAGAAACTTAAAAAATAAAAAAAACCAGACACACACACTGAGGTGTTCAGTTTTCTTCCACCTGAAAAATGAACATTTGATCAGTATGATAATTCAAAGGCACATTTCTGGACAACAGGTATTTTATCCTGTACAGCAGCATTGCCAGTTGTACGAGATATTTTGAGACAGAGATGCACATTTGGTGTCTGAAATGGTTTTTGTCCTGCAAACCTCTATGTTACCCTGGAAACAATGTCTGCTGACATAAATAAAGCCTTAATCTGTGTGCTTTGTAGAAGGAAAGATTTGGGAAGTGAACATTGTTTCATTATCATTCCTGAATGAAATGATCAATATTTCTTCTGAATAAAAAATGCAAAAGGTATGTGGGAAAGGCTACATGGATGCAAAATGGAAATTTTAACAGTAAAAAGCATAACATTAAAGATTATAGATGGGATAAATTGCAGTTCATAATCTTTGTTTTCTATAAGAAATTAATGGTAGTTTGAATCCTTCACAGTGGGAAATGGGTGAAGGTTTTTAACATTTTACATGATGACATGTCTTGTTTTATACGAACTATTAAACGAGTGTTCAGGAGGAAAGGCAGCATAGAAATAGGCCGTCATGTCTAACATGAAACTGAACTACAAGAGAAAGTGTTGAAATGATTATTGAAAATAAAAATGGAGAAACAGATTTCTGAGTGCCTTCAGCCAAGATATTAAAGTATTCGATTTTACTCCATTTTTACTTATCTAGCTTATATTATGGTTCTGTTTTGGTTAATAATTTTGTCCTTTGTGCTTTTTTTAACCTGTGGACTTCCCAAAGTGTGTTGTTCCTCTTGGTCTTTGTTGCAAGACAGTTTCCCCATCATAAACTGGGCCTTTTAAAGTGATTCCACTGTCAACACAAAAATTTGAATATAATCGTTGCCAATGTGTGATGTACTTTCGCTTTGAGCTCGGAATTTGCATTTTGTTATGATTACAAACTAAAGTTGTGTCAAAGAAAACCAGAAATTGTTCATATGAATGCAGCTCTTTATTTGAATTTCAGATATCTCAGTGACTGATATTTTAAATCCCACTGAACAGTTTATTTTTTGCACTCATCCCATTTAACACACAGTGCTTACACTTTAAGTCTTTGCACAGACCCACCTTATAAAAGTCAATTGTGCAAAAATAACACATACATAGCAACCCTTGGGGTTTACACAGGTTCTGTTTACAGCCCATATTCATTTAACCCCCAATGAGAATTAAATATAATAAATATCACACAATTCAGACTTTTCTTCTGACCTTCAGCAACAATCTTAGCAAAAAGAATGATTCTGAATCTTACATTAACAGTTCTGAACGTGTCAGCATCATCTACACAATTGCAATTAAAACTATATTGCACATTTGTCATTATTGCTTATTGTGTCCTGCTTTTCTTGACACCATAGACATAATTTACAGCATTTCAATGCCATTTAGGTGGGCCTTATGTTCACTTCTACATCTACCATGGTCTCCACAAGTTGCTACTGACAGCCTGTGGTGGTGGTTGGGGATGGATCAGGATGTTGCCCCTTGAAGGACCTTCTGCTTCAGATCTGGATGTTCCAGCTGCTGGGGACCGGAAGTTCTGGACACTTGAGTTCAGCTGAGGATCAGCTCTGGAGTTCTGGCCACTGCAGCTGCAGGTCTGACAGGGGGTCATGGCCTGCTGAAGGTACTCACTGAGACGTCGGCTTGTGTCCGCATCTAGTAGGTTGGTTTTTGGAAGGAGGCTTGAGACACGCTGAAAGCAGGCTTTGTACCCCTCTTTGTAACTCTCAGAAGGACCTAGAATGGAGGTGAGCTTTTAAGTTTTGTTCATCACACCAAAAACAAATGTATTCAAATTAAAAAAAAAAAACAAATTAAGAATAAACTACTCACTTTTAACCGGTGTATAAGTGAGGTCCCTCAGAAACCTCACGGTCATCTCAAGAACATCAGCTTTTTCTAGCTTCGAGTACCGAGATTTCTGTAATGGAGAAGAGTGAGGAAAACGATTAGACTGAGTCAACATTACAAAAAAAGTTCTGTATAAACTGAAGACATTCTGAAGTGTCGGAATTACGAAAGTAATTACTTTATTACTCACATCTTTGCCAGTCAAGGGGAGGATGAGGGTCTTCAGATGGTCGAGACTCTCATTGATGCGCGCGCGCCTCCTCTTCTCCATCAGAGGCTTCATTTTCTGGAATCAAAATTGAAAATAATTTACTTACGTGTAAACATTGAATTTCCCACCAGCAAGGTCGTGTGTGTGAGTATGTGTGTATATAAAAACATGATTCTCACCTTTCTCAGGTCCATGGCTTCTCTTCTTTTGGCCATTTCGAGCGCAGAGGTGCGCGACTGGACCGACTCGGCGCTCAAGCTGCTGGGGGTCATGCTGAGGATGCACGTACGTTCTTTCGGGAAAGTCCCGCGACTGAAACGACTTCGGACGTGACTTAGGTGGGTATTTATAGGGGTTCTTCGCGTCACGGGTGCGACCCCAAGCCAAAGACGTAACAGGGGGTGGAGGGTGGAGGCGTTCGATGCCGAAGGTCCCTCTGCCCCCTGTTTTGCGTAATACTCCATTGAGTGCTATTGGGAATATTTCTGACCCCCGCAGTACCTGAAAAGTTGTGCGTCCCAACCCCTCCCCCATTGTCCTGTGCTTTTGACGCCCAAACTTATGCTTTTTAGAGCATCAAAAATCGCCATCTGTCCCCTGTGACAACACCTGTTTACCAACAATCTTGACGCGCCCAAATCTCGCCTAAAATGTGCTTTTTAATATGTTTTGAGCCTGTTTTATTATTTGTCTCGAAAATCCTTCTGCTACCACAAATGTAGAGCAATTGTATATTTTTAAAATATTTGGAATTCGTTTACAGTTTGTTTGGTATTAACCAAATGAGAAAACTCTTTCGTTATTGAATTAAATTGGTAATACAAGTGAACATAGTTTCAAAACGCATGATTTGATGGAAGATTTTTTTGTTCTGTTTTAAATCCAGGCTGAAAAACCCACATTGTACAAACAATAGATCATAAAGGAATGGACGCTTCGTATGATTTACGTCTTTATAGCCCTGCTTTAATGTAAAAACCTGGGTCTGAAAAGGAAAAACTGGCAAAATAACTTGAAGTTTTTATAATCCTCACCACTACGTATTTTAAACGTTTACCAGGGAATGTAAACGTTTTGTTTATTTTCGGTTTTTCTGATGTTCCTGCAGCATAATAAAGTTGTTCAGCTGTGCGGAAAAGGAGATGAACACTGTTTTGAGGTTAGGTGCTGTTTTGATGCTCAAAAACATAGATCCCCAAGCCAAGCCACATTTAAATAACATCTGCTTATGCATTTTATATAGTTATTGTGTGATGGTTGTACGTCAGGAGAGGAGAACCCGGCGACACGTCACCTGAACATTCTGCTGGGGGTGGGGCGAGGATGCTGCGGCGTGGGGATCCGATGCCCTTAAAACCGCAGATTTTCAGCGATCTCTCAAGGGCGCGAACACTGACTCTAGTGTACAAATGCAAAAGTATTTTTGCGCAGTTTCTAAGAATATTGATGTACAGCCCTTAATAAAAGCTGAGGCGTAACACGAAGAGCGCAGGCTAGAACAATTTCAATCAAATAAAATGATTCCCATCGAAACACATTTAGGCGTCGATCTAAAATCATATAAAATTGAATATTAATAATACGATTATAACTTTGGGGTACATGTTGCCTCTGTTGTTCATGCTGCGGTAACCTGCTCTCTGAGGAATAGGCTCACGCGTCCGGCACGAGCCATCGGCCGTCAGCACCAGATGGGCGGCTATCGTCATCTTCCCCCCCCCCTCTCCCAACTCACCAACCCCCATGAAAAACCCGTGGTCCTGCACTGCGCCCCCGCGAGAAACGTATCTGAGCTTCTTCTGAACTTCAGTCCACCCGGCTTTTTATCTGAATTACTGTTTTTTAAATAGTTTACAGCGTCCGCCGTCTTCCATCTGCAGCCTGGGGGGGGGGGTGCGCAACAAAGAGACTTCCTGGATGCGCACTGACGAACTTAACAGAATAATGCATTATTATTGCTGTTGTTGTTGTTGATGATGATGTTGTTGTTTGTAGTAGTATGTAGTTGTTGCAGTAACAGTTTGTTAATGATCATGCTGTGGTTTTATTAATAGTATTATCCTTTATTTAGTTGATACGTTTAAAACGTGATTTACAACGTCGTATCTGAACAGCACAAAAGTGGCTTCAAGGTTACGGATGACGTGATGACACTGTGTAACATGACATAAGGCGCTGGAGTACAATTAATAAGAGTAGAATAACTCTCCACACTGCGAACGCACTGCGAAAAAGCTCTTTATAAAATAAAACGGGACTGAACTGGATAAAACGCACGCTGCGATTAGACTGTAAATCACAGTTTACCGTGGAAACATCACAATTCAGCGTGGTCTTGCACGCGCGCCTTTGTTTATTGAATACATTCACAGTTACTGCAACTGGCAGACAGGCGACGATGTGGGGTGGGGGGGGGGTGCCGGGAGATGGGGGGCTCTGTGTAGAACAAAGCGCGGGACAGAAACTGATACATTAGCTTGCACGCGCCCCCCTTTCCCACGAGGCGCTCAATTAACTGCCGCGCGCTGCGGCCCGCGATCAGCTCTCGGGACTTGAGAAAGTTCCATGTCGGAGCTTTTCGGTTAGAATTCCCTTTGTCTTCTAGAGGATTCGGCGTGGGTCCCCCATCTGCGCGCGCCTGAGAAGACAGCCCGCTTTGTTTCACATTTTTGTTTCCCAAACATGAGAAGTGCGCGGGTTTGCATCCGGCGAAATGATGCACCTTTGCCATATGGGGGAGGGGTGAGATGCGTTTGGGGCGACGCTGCTTTGCACAGTTCCTCAGAAAGTTTGTATTTTTCCTAAGATTGGAGTGCATTGTAGCTGGAATAAATGTATAAAAAGTAAATAAATTAATAATGAAATAAAGAAGCAGTCAACGACAGGCGATGCCCCAATACAAACCGGACTCTGAACTCCAGCTCAGGTTTAAGAGGTACGAGAATTAAAACACACTAAGCACAATTTCGAGATTTGTCACTTTAGCTTATTTACCCTTTTTGTGGTTATATTTGGCTAGAGCAAAGAAATAAAGCTGCAGGCTGCTATTCTGCTATGTGCAGGACAGGTAACACAATGCAGTGTTCTTTATTACAAATTGATGTATGAGGGTTTTAATAGCAAAAGTGTTGGCCATATTTTCTTCTCCACACGTTGTTTTGCACCAAGCCGCGAGAGCGACTCCACTGAGGGGGTCAAGGTGGCAGCACAAATATACGCGCAAATATGAATCTTTTTCATTTTGCTGATGTTGTCTGGTGTTCAGTCGGGTTTCCACACAGAACGTGTTGATTCAAGGTAAGGTAAATTAATTGAAAACTATAGTTCTACAAGTCAAATACATTTCAGTCCTAGGTGAAATTTTTTATCATGAAATTGACAATGAAATAATATAGTGACATCATTTTTTTAATGAGTTCTAAAGTCATTCACTCATTCACTTGTTAACTACTCACTTATTCACTCACTGACTACTTACTGACTCACTCCCTCCCAGGACTGAAATCTGCTCACTGGATTTTGCAGCTTGTTACATGAAAAAGAACATGTAAGAGAATGAGCTGTGTTTGTCAGTTAAAGTATTTATTTTTAATAAACATATTTTGGTTTTCAGACAGGTTTTCAAACAAAAATTAATGATCCATCTTCACAGTACCCATTTCTTATCTAAAAGAACTTCCTCATGTAATTTATGTTAATGCTTCTTCAATTGTTAGATTTCTCCAAAATGTTAGAGGCAGGCAGTGCTACAGTTTGACATGCTGCCATAACTGATTGAAGATGCAAACACTCAATTGTCAAGTACTTCAGACACTTCACTTTGTGGATCACATGTCCCACCTCAATGTTGGATTCTGTTTTTGGTGCAATGGGAATTTCTCTCCATGTGAAAAATGTATATATATTTCCTGATCTGCTGCATATACCACTTTTTGTGGTCCCTTGGCTAATGTTTGTCCCCTTCGTGAATAATATGCTACAGTATTTTGATATGCAGCTGGATATTCCTGTTATAGTAGTTCAGAGTAAGTGAACTGACCTACTGAAGGAGTAAAAGGGCTTGAACCAACAACTATTAAATTTGAACAGCATGTCCTTATTCATCATGAACCTTGCTATCACAGAACCACCAAAAGAAGACAAATGCAAAGCTAATGGTGTATGGTGTATATATGTTAGGGGTGAACATCCCTATCTAAAAACTAACCTTTTTGTTCAATTTGCTCTGAAGCACCGTGTGTGGAAATGGCCCAGCATACACATCAAGTACGGAGCAGAAAATCCAGATAAGCTGAAGTTAAAATACTCAGGAGGAGATAGTAATAAATCAGCTTCTGATTTTTGTTGAGGCTGTTTCCCATTGTTCTGAACCTTGTTGAATGTCGTATTGTGCAGATGCTGGCCGTATCCCAGGTAAAAAATAGTTGTGCTGCTCCACATGCGGATATATAATATAAACTATAGCAACCAAACACGCTGCTTCGTGCGTGTCTGATAGACTTCGCCTTTTGTCTGTCTGCAACAAATGAAAAAAGTCTGACTGTAAACACGCTAAGAAGTGGGAAAAATAGCTTTCCCACGCCAAAACCAACGCTATTTCATAACAACATCTGCCGGACTATGAAAAGGTAGCTCTAAAATAATAGGAAAAGAAGCGCTCATGGACTGGGTGACGTCATGTATAAAGGTGCGGCGTCGCTGTGGTGCGCGACCCATTGGTAGCGTCTTTTCCCTTCAACGACGCAACGGAGTTTTGACTAATATAAAATATATGTAACATAATAACATGTATTGCATATAATACTTATTAAAATAAAGTGACATAGGACGATAACTGGTTGCAACTCCGACATATTTACTTTATTGCTTTGTTTTTGCTGTCTACATAAAAAAACATTAATAATATGGGAAACTGGAAAATATAAGGCTCGGGATGTCATTATATCTGAATTTGAGCAAGATGGGGTTATTTGTAATGGAAAACAATTAAAAGGATATACCAGATGGGTACCTCCACTACGGGAGAAGATCTTACGGGGGTCTGAAGTTCCTTTTGAGTTTCTTTGTAGCACGAGATTTCAGTAATGGACACCATGATGGGTGTTTATAAACTATATAAAAATCGGTGGATGTATTTTAATCCCCACGCTCAAAACGCCATCACAATAATACATTATATATAAACTCTCACCTGCCACTTTATTAGGAACCCCTGTTCAGTATGATCCTTTGTGCTTCCTCCAAATCCAGTTCTAGTTCTTTCTAAGGTCCAGGGACGACTGGATTGTGCTCCTCATGTCGGATTGTAAATTTAGCCCGTTCACTGGGCAAAACCAGACGGGAAAATTTCTTCATTGATGTATGATTTGACTCTCATTGCAGGAAATTTTACACTCTGAAGTGCTGCATTAAACAAACGCTGAAACGACATGGAAGAACATATTGGGATCAAACCCAGTAGAGGTAACGGGATTATAGCCTGAGCCTGAATCCGAAGATAGATCATAAAAAAAATAATAATTCTTGTAGCGACAGACTTCCTTACTCTGAGAAGCTGCAAAATCACAAAATATCAGCAATATAGGCGCATTTGCTAATGCTGGTTTGATGTTGGAAAACAAAGGATGGCGCACATAGTGCATCACAACCCAACCAAACTCACTCATCGATTATTAGAAAAGTGCGTAGGTCTCTGCTGGCTGCTCTTACGCCACAAAACTTTATTAAGATTTTTTGAGAAATTAGAATAAACAGCAACAACTGGTCTTTAAACGTCAAAAATGAAAGAGTCCTTCATGCCCAGACTGGACTTTGATCTGTGTGCACGCGAGGTTCCCTCGTGCAACTCGCTATTCTGTTTTTGTGCTTTAATGTTTTAGCGGGACCTTGATGTTTGGCTTCTGTGCGCTTTGAGCCCCAAACGCAGCGAGGCTCCTCTCCATGAAGTTCTGCTGTGTCTCACAAAGCCCTTTACATTAATGGTGTACATTTAAATCTGCGCCCCCCCCCCCCCCAACCATCACTAAAAAAATCAGCAAAAATTAAAATACCCAAGCTTAAACCCAAGCTAAATGAAGTACACGTCTGGTCCTATAACTACAGGAACAAAGAAGTATTTATTTCCAACAATAAAAAGAAGTCAGTGGCGTCATAAAGGCAGCAATGTACCCTCCCCCCTGGTCATAACGACTCCGCCCCCTCACCCCCCGCGGGCGTCCGTCGGCTACAGGCGTCTCACGTAATATTTCAAATAGTTTTCTGGTTTTATCCACGACGACGGTAAGGACAAACCGTCCCACTGGCAGCGACATAAACTGGGGATTAAACTGGGCGCAGGCAGCACTTTCAGAGGCGAACAGGGCGAATGAAATGAGGAAATGACGCAATGACGTTGTGCGGACCGCGAGCTCCTCACTGGCGCGACTTTCAAATGCAGCCTGTCCTCGTGCGCCGGGTGGCTCTCCTTTGTCACTGTGCTCGGCGACCAGATAGGCAGCACGAGAACGGCACGAGCCGTGCGGAACAATGGAACAGATGTCGGTCCCCTCCCTACATTAATTATACAAAATTAGTGCTGAACCTGCGGGAAAAAACATGTCCTATTTGAAGTTTGCTTTTTGTTTTGCATTAAGATATTATATATGTTTAAAATTATTTCATGTTTAAGGTATGTCTGTGCTCTGAAACTGTAGTTTGGTGACAAATTATGATCTGCACTATTCTGATCTTTTAAATTATGATCTCATAAATGAAACGACTCAGAGATTGAATTAATGTATATCAGATATATTTAATTTTTATAAAGCTGAGGTCTTATGAGTTATGCTTAATATGCTTTACATGTAAATCTTTATATGAAGTCTAAACATTATAAATTTATAAACGATTCGTATCAATTGGTCAATACAGGGTGATTTAAAAAGAACTGAACTTTCACAAAAGTATTACTCAGTAACCAAATATCATAAACGTGTAGTCTAAACTTTCAAAAAATCTGGATAAAAATAAGAGTACATTTAAAAATTGGTTCATATGATACTTAGATACTGAGTAATAAATTTATGAAAGTGTTCGATTCTTTTTGATACGCTCTGGATTAATTGGCATCGATGGGCGTGGCCGCAACTTCCTCCGCCCACAAGCTGCATGAGAATAGTGGGTGGCTGGCTCGCGGGTGTATGGCGCGTGCTTCGTATTTCAGTAGAAGCATCTCGAGGTGACAGGGCGACTGGGGGGACCGCGCGCGCTGCCCGAAGAGGACCGCCATACCGTGAGTGCATGAGCCACTGTCACATGCGTAAAACACGTGCAGGGGTGGCCTAAATATGGACTTAATGGAAGTGTTACTTTAATGGCTGTAAACAGAACTTTTAAAAGAATGTTCAATCGCACGGTAAACATTTGTTCCAAATGTCATGGTATGTTTTGTTAGCTAAATCCTTCAATAAAATTTTCCAGGGATGTTTGACTCTTTCTAAGCATAAAAGATTTTGTGCCACGCAGGAAATGTGTTTTCTGAATATTCTTGATAGCTACGAAGGTACTTGTTCTTATATTAAGATTATCTTCTGTATTTTGACTTATTCCAAAATTTCAAAGATAGGATATGTATTTATTCAGTATGTAAAATAATGTCTTTGTTAATGAGTGTAAATAGGTTGTGTTTTTGACACGGTCCAGAAAATACGAGAAGTTTCTGCGCTAAAAGTTCTCCTGCACTAGCGCTCCCGGGGTCGCGCGCTCGGTGCACATGACACGCGCCTCGTCGTGAGGACGAGAAGGTCGCACGTGTAACACGCTGAAGGAGGTGAACTCGTCCACTGAATGCTGAGTATTTCGGCTTATTAGCAAGAAAGCAAAGTATTTGATTTCATATGCGATGACCCACAAAAAAGGAAACAAACACATTAAGTTTGAAAAATAAAAAACAGCGACCACTATAAAACATGTCCGTTATTATTTTTACAATAAAATTAATTTCCTCTCAAGTAACAATATATGCAGAGCAAAAATGAAATCTGTTTCAGGGGTAGAAGATGAAACATGATGACAAAAATATGAACATGATAAAAGCAATATTTTAAAAATAAAGCTGACCATTTCTTGGCATATGAATTTATATCAAATGTGATTCAGCAATAATCTAACGCGTTAATAAATGTATCATTCAGTACCTAGGTACCATATGAACAGGTAGTATATTGAGCATTTGTAGGATTAAGAAAAAGCTGAGTTAGTTTACAAACCGGGCTAGACGACATGTACATATGTACCCTGTCCACACAGTTTTTTGTGTAGAAGGCTGGACCTCATTTATGGATATCTGTATGTTAAATTTATCTGTTAGCGTAAAAAACCCGCTTCATTTAATGTTTAAATTCTCTTTGTTACCACGTAGACAAAAGGTAAGTGAAGGCAACTTAAAGAACACCTACTGTTATATCTCATACATAAAGTATGTACTTGCCATTATTTTTCACATTACATTTTGCAAATACGTGCCCACAGAGACAGAAAGTTTATTGTTTTTTTATGCATGAACCAAATTCAATATTAGCGAATGAAAATGAAATGAAATGAATGAAAAGCTTTGTTTGGAGCACATTAATGTCTTTATATTTTCCAGAAACAATAATCCTCCTGGTGTTCAGAGGCTGAAAGCTGGAGTGGAGCCGGAGTTGCAGTTTAATAAAATCTTTGCGTCTCTCTCTCTTCATTTGCCTTTGCTTTGGAAAGTAGAGTAACTTGCTACTGTTAATATTCCAACAGTACATTCAAACACTTGATAAACACACACGGAAAGTACGTGTAAGTGAAATAAACACTTTTTAATGGAACAAGAGAAAACAAAAAGAAAAATCTGAACCTACATCACTTGACAACAAGTAGCAAACTGCTGTTTAACTAAAAAGGTGAAAACATGATTCACTTTGCAGTGAAAATACAGATATGTGAGTTATTGGTCCGGAAAGATTTATTAGTAATTAAAAAAATAATTTTTTGGGAGGTGGTTTTGGATGAAGTTCACTGGTTTCTGGTGCTTCCGAAACGGGACACATGCAGCACAGTTTCCCAGGTGTTTCCAAGTCTTTATTGTTTAAGGGAAATTGTAAGTGAAGGTAGAGATGCAATACGGAACGAACAAAAGCCTCAGTTACTCCCGGCAGTACAATAAAAATCCAGGTCCTCAAAGCCCTCGTGTTCTCAAAGTTCGTATCCTTCACACATTAACACGCATTATTATCTGTGGGATTTATGAACACACAAGATTAAAAAATTATGACTAATCATTAACATAAACACCAATAAAGATGTTCTTTGTCCTTGTGGCCTCGTTATTTCCCACTTACTTTCCTCACCATGAAATAAATATGAAATATTCACATGGACTTGGCGTCAAGTTTGCCTAGTTTGCACTCGAACGATTCATCCAGCGGGAGACTCATAAAAAACTGATAAACTTTCTTCTCAAACTCTTTAGTCCACAACTAAAGAAACACAAAACTGAATGGTGGATAAAATGTCAGCCCATAATAAATAATAGATTTTACCCAGAATTCCACAATTACACTCATCAGACATCAGACGCCAAATTAAAAAAGGCTGGGATTTAAACAGAGCAAGATGTATGTTTTGATATTGGAAGTAACTAATAATGAAAAATCAAAATGCGTGTCCAGCATTAGAAAGAGACATGACCCTCCTTCTGGTAGATGCTGGTAGATATACATCAATTTAAAAACGTTATACTTTGAAGAAAACGTCCGGAGAAACGACTGGTGATCCCCATGCGTTAATCCCACGGGACGGCACGTGTGTGTGTGTGTGTGTGTGTGTGTGTGTGTGTGTGTGTGTCTCTCACACACACACACACACACACACACACACACCCCCCCCCCCCCCCCGGGCCTCTAATTAACGGCACGCGCCGCCGAGAGAAAGGGAGGGGGAGGAGGAGGGGGGCGGGACAGGCGCCATATGGGCCCGGGAGGCGGCGCGTGCACTGCACGAGCAAGGTCTCCACTGAAGGAATGCGGGACCATGACAGTCCTTCTTGTAATAATAATAATAATAATAATAATACAAGCGATTTGACTCTAAGGAATGTTGAACTTGAATACGTGCATGTATTGCGTATGTATGACACTGTCGGATATATCTTAGTTATATATTATTCCTTGTACATTGTCGATTCCAGCACTTTAGTAGAAAGACTGTTGTTGTGCCAGGAAGTTATAAGAAAAGAGGCTGAAATAAAATAACAGTGAGGAAACAGTCAGTTTGCATTTATTTAAGCAACCGGGAACAGACAATTTGTGGAAATAAGTTATGTAAATATGTGAATAAGTTTTCATCAACAATAGGGAGTTTTTAGGTTCAGCAGCGACTGGTTTAGGTCTAGCGACTGTAACACTAAATCCTCTCCTTCACGGATTTTTTCAGTTTTATTTTTTTAACGATTGTCATGTTTAGCCAGTATTTGGCACGTTACAGAGGAATGCCGGGCGAGCTGGTCAAAAACACCGTATTTTTTGCAGTGTTTTGCCGCTGCACCTTCATGCTGCGACACCCTCGTGCGGCTGCAGCATTTTTTCCCTAGTAACCTGCCCCCCCATGGGGGATATTGCGCTTACTGCCCTTAATATCGGCCCCGAGGGTGCGCGGTATATCTTTCAGTTGGAAGCAGGGCAACAGATTGTTGAGGGGGCTGGGGAGGGGGGGCGGTGGCGTCGCACGCGTCAGGCACGAGACACCCCCCCCCCTCCCGGGAGGCGCGTTCCCAGGAGCACTGGGGCAGAAAACTGAACAGACTGCGGTCGGTTATTGTTCTCAGGGTTCAGGGTGGTCTTAATAATTCAGGAGTCGTGGGAAATATCTGGCGATCTATTATGCAGTGCAGTATATTCAAAAGAAGCTTATTTTAATCGCATATGAAATGAAAATAATACTCTATTTCAATTATTTCTATTATTAACAGCAAAAGGCACAGAATAATATGTTTTGTAAAGTTTGGGAAAAAACTTAAAAAATCACAAGTATATTTTACACAGTCAAAAATGTTTATATCACGTTTCTTAGTTTTCCCAAAAGCGACTCTAAACTATTTATGCCACCGTGTGGACATATTAAGTGCTGCAGACTAATTGCGTGGGTGAACAAGGACATAAACAACGAAATATTTTCCACTTTATAAAAACACTACCTGCTGCCAGATACTTATGATTAAAATGTGTACGAAGTAAAAGCCGCAGAGTGAAGAGCTGATCGAATCGTTATTTTCGCCAGTTAATAGGACCTTCTATGTTGCAAAAATATATCATAGCACGCAAAAGTGTGACACTGGAGTGTATTTCTGTTTTTTTTACGATTTAAACGAATACAAACGACTAAAAGTCCAGCTGCCAAAATTAGAACCACACCACCCCCACCAGGGTTGCCAAGCATGCATATAAAAATCCGTACAACTAGGCAACAGAAACGCAGCGAATATAATTTAGGCAGAAAATTGTAAAAATGCAAACCGGCGAAGGACAATCAATCGTACTTACTGTTTTTTAGTTCGAGCTTTTATCTGTAAATTTGTCTGCATATTAAAAACTATGTGAGGCATAAAAACGTAAGATCTAATAAAAACTGAGATGCAATAAAACCTGAACTTTATTTTTGAGATAAAAAAATCTCAAAAGGCAACATATCTATTTCCTAAATTTCGTCTTTTCATATGTAGCGGCTAAATCAGTATCCAAAAATAAATCTTTTACGAAGATTTAGGTAGTTAATTACCATTTGTTCGGAATAATTAGCAACTCGGTGAAATTAAACGCATTGTAGTTGTGCAGTAACATTTTAAAAATTTTTTAGCGAATTCTAAATCTGTCCGATCACATTTTGAATAAAAAAAGATCCTCTAATAAGGAGCCGAAGCGCAAAGCCCGTGAGTTTGAGGTCACATCTGGCAACCCGAGGATCCGTACATTATTGAACAGGTGACAAGTGTCCATTGAGCTGCTGGGAGACCGAGGGACAAGAGGGGACGACGGAGGTCGCGGTGTCCTCAAGTCCAGCATGACACGGAGAAGTCGGGCTCGCTAGTGGTCCAAGAGGAGGAGGACATCGGGAAGATGAAGATGAGGACCACTGTCCGGTGAGGCTCTCGACAGAACAACTCGCGTTTTTACCCCAACAGCACTTTGCTTTCTTCAGTTCAACGGCGCACAAACGCGCGGCACAAAGTGAAACACACTTTGATTCTTAGTCTTAATAATTTACTTTGAAAGATTCGGTCATTAATCGCTACTGAAACTTTGCGGTCCACCCGCAACTGGACAAACTGACGTCGACAATAACGCCGTTTTATATCTCGTTTCAAAAGTTCGGATCAGTATTGCTGTCTAACAAAGTGAGCTTGTAGCGCGCGAGGCTGCTGGCGCCTCGCAGTCGAAAGACGTGGGTTTCAGTCATGGTTTGAGGTCCTTACTTAAAATAATGCAGTAAGAGAGGGAGAAGAACCAAAAATGCTCTGCTGTATAGTGCTGTGCGTTGAGGAGCAGTGCACAAATGCATATACTAAAAACTAACGAAATAATAGGGCGAGTGGATATGTCTCACCTCGATTTATATAAATACTATTATCAAATAACAGCCTGATAATGGATAGAATAACACGATGGATGTAAGTCGTGTGACGTATTTTCATGATATGTGGTCAGAGGTTTTGTTTGCTGGGGGTTCCGTGGCTGTCGCAGGGGCACGTGATCGGCCATGAACGCGCAAGTGGAGCGGACCCTCCTGGCCGCGAGACAGGGCGATGTGCAAACGCTCCGAGAACAGCTCGCCCAGAACCTACTGACCGCCGACGTCAGGGACCCCCTGGGGGCGTCTGCGGTGCACCACGCCGCGCGCTCCGGCCGCCTGAGCTGCGTCCGCTACCTGGTGGAGGAGGCTGGCTTGGCGGGGGATTGCCGCGCGCGCAACGGCGCGAGCCCCGCGCACGACGCCGTCGCCACGGGACACCTGGAGTGCGCGCAGTGGTTGGTGGGGCGCGGGGGCTGCCGCGCTCAGGTGGGTCTGGCGACGGCGACTAAAAATGAAATGCTTAAATCGTTCAACAGGTAAACAAACTGTCTTAAGTAGCAAAAGATCTCTATGAATTAATACAGGGTGATTCAAAAAGAACTGAACACTTTCATACATTTTTATAATCACCCTGTACATTTAAAACATCGATTTTCTGGGTGCAAAATCTAATATACAACTGGGAATATAACTGCACCCAAAAATGTTGTTTTAAAACCAACTTGTTGCATCTTGTAAGTAAATGTTAAATTCAAAACTTTTCAAAATTAAGAAATCTAAGCAAATGACTTTGTTTTTACGATACAAAACATCCTCCAGAATCATCTCTGTAACGTTATTATCCCAGGTGGGTTGTGCACCTCGTGGGTTCTTTCCTATGTTGAACCAATAGCAGTTACTTAAATTTGCCAATTTTGAAACACATGTCTCTGGACTGTGGGAGGCAATCCATGCAGACATGTTTGTCTAAACACCTGTCTTCTATCACAAAAAACCTAAAAAAATTTAATTTTGAACAGTTTAGACCTTTTTCTGAACACTGTATACAACATAAATCTGAATCAAAAGCCTTTTATGCTTTTGAAATTGGTACATATAGACAGATGTAGACTCTTGAATCTAATGAAACTGAACTCTTGACTTTGAACTTTAAATTTTTTGTTTTGTCAGTCTTAGATCATTATCTATAGGGCATGTTTGTGTGTTGTGATTGAACTACATTTTTTCAACCATTGCAGGACCGGGACCACTTTGGCGCCACCATCCTGCATCTGGCATCCCGCTTCAGTCACTATGACATCATTGACTGGTTGCTGAAGAGTGGTGAAGGAGACCCATGTGTTGCCACGGACACTGGGGCCCTACCTGTTCACTACGCCGCTGCCAAGGGGGACCTGACCTCACTCCGCCTGCTGCTGGGGCACAGCCCCCGGTGAGTCACACACCCCATCACAAAGTTCTCTAGAGTTTTCCACTCAATCGCATGAACTCTGGACGCCTATACGATCAACAGGTCCTGCATCATTAGAGTAAATCCAGTGTTAATGTCCGGCATATTTTAGGCTGCAGGTGCCCTTGTGGTTGGAGTCATTGCCTTCCGTTCAAAGGGTTTTAGTCCCTGTTCCTGCTGTAGTACCCTCAACCAAAGTACTTACTCTGATTTGCTCCTATAAAAATTACCCAGCTGTATAAATGGGTAAATAACTGTGAGCACCTTAGTGTACAAAATCACTTTTGGAGAAAAGCCTCAGCACAATGAATAAATAATAATATAGATTTAAATGTGATTTGTACAGGTACTATAGACAGCTTAACTGGAATAAAAGACTAATGCATAATTAGGATTATTTGATAATATTTATTTATATTAGGTTAGATTAATGAGGAAAAGGGACGAAATTCATAAAGCAGATAATTTTTCTTCCCAAATGTATGGCACTCTGGTAAATAATAACTTTACATAAAGGCTAAGACATAGCTTTCCAATTTGAATAAAAGCATGACACCGTACAAAATGTCTGATGTCTTGGTTGTAAACAGAGATGTCTGAGGGCTGCAATAAATGCTACCTGGTCATGCCACCATAGTTAGAAGGTTGTATTCATCTCACTGAGCTGGAGACACAGATTTAAACATATTATGTGTGTGTAAGTGAGTGAATGAGTGTGTGACTGTCCCGGGATAGAGTGATGTCTCATCCAGGGTGTGCCCTGCCTCACACCCTATGTTTGCAGGATAGCCTCTGGACCCTGCATTGGACAAGTAACTATTAATAATGGATGGATGGATTTGCCTCCTGTTTGTTGCATCATCTTTCTGTGATGCCCACATCTAACAACGTGTCTGAAAATATCCCCAGCTGTGCTGTAAATGCAGATTGCAGTAAAACATGATCATGGAGAGGAAAGGTCCAGATGGATCCGGGGGCATCTGACAGAGCTACAACTCCTTCTTCAGTGTAATGCTAATTGCCGCAGTTCTGCTGGGAGCATGTGGCGGGGCGATTACCCAGCAGCCTTTGTCCCAGGCATTGTTACACGGATGAGCAGGCGCTGAATTGGACACACTGACACATTAGAGGGGTGAGGGGACACAGATTTCTCACAGGCACCATCAGCAGAGTTCTGACTTGATGCTCAAAGTTCCTCTCTGGGTCTTCAGAGGGATGTTAAGAAGGAAATATTTGAGCAGTTTCATGTATTATTCATTCATTTAGTGTCTGATTAGTTGATGCTGAATTCCAGGACGATGGATGTTCTGCACAGATTTTCCTATTAGGCGGCTTCCTGTTGTTTGTTGCTAGGGTAAAGAAAAGATGCATATGTTGTTAGTTCAGGTCCCTGGTTTTGCAGTATTAAATTGCATTTAATTTTAAATGTTCCATGAAAACATCCAGCTGCATAAATTGTTCAGGTGATGCTTTGCTTTGAAGCGGCTTACAGTGTTAAGTTTGGCTCGTACATTTCTTGCAAACATTTCTCGAGTTACACAGCAGGGTAATTTTTAGTGTATTAGCTGAGGGTAAACACTTTGATACAAGACACTACAAGAGGAGCTGGGACTTGAACCTGGTCCTTTCAGTTACAGGCTGTGGTGGTATTTACTATGCCACCTGCTGCCCTTTTGAGCGATAAGTAAAACTCCAAGTGGCCTCAGAAATGAAATAAGAAATGAAAGCGAAACAACAGCAATGGCTAATAAATTAAATAATATTAACTAATTTCTCCCCGTCTAACATAGTTGTGTTTTTTGTTTCACATACAACTCAAAGAAAGCAAAAGTTGGCAGGGAGAAGCAGATGCAGACACGTGCCGGGGTACAAAATTTCTTTTTTGAAATAGATAATGTATGCTTTTTGAGCAGACAGGCAATCAGGAGAGAAGTAGGTCTGAAAGAGATGAGAGAGACCCTACTTGAATTTCAAGAGGGATTCAGCAGCTCTGAGTGACAAAGGGAGCTCATTCCACCACATCAGAGCCAAAACCAAGCATCTTTGGGCTTGTGATTTTGGATGTGTCCTGTCTCCTGCGTGTTAATGAACAACAACAAACCTGAACACTTATAAGCCACCCCAGATGAGAGTAGTGTTGCATTTTACAGAAAACAGAGGAGGGGAATGTTGCCAACATCTATCATGAGCGTTGATGAATGTGAGGGGCGGAGAATCACCTTTTGGTACAGTACAGTTGTGATGTGCTGAAGCATAGGCCCTCTGTTCAGCAGCCGTCCACACACCTTCTGCTCTGGCCACATGCACCTCCTGAAAGTTTAATCAGGTTTGGGAGACCTGGCACTGCCTGATAGCATGTGCCATTCAGCCTCCGGGGCATTTACTGCTGTCACCATGGTTACTTGCGTTGGGGGACCTGTCATAAAGTAAAGAAGGAAACAAGGACTGGGCAACAGGTGGCTGCTTTCGAAACGTCCGCCACTTTGTGTCGGCCCAAGCACTGATAACGTTCATAGGACACGTTCACTTAAGATCTCAGGAAATGCAACGTACTCGTTCACAAATCTCTGGAATGAACAGATATAAACTACATGTGGGAACAGTGATATCTTCAGGGCTTTTGTGGCTATGTGTTTTCACTAAAAGAAGGTAACAGCTTTTTTGGTGAAATCTGTATGTTGCATCATTCCAGCTTTTTCTGCTTTTTACACAAAGTCTTTAATCAGGAAATAAATCTAAAACTAGAAGCTATAAATGGAAAAGGGTACTTACAGCAGCAATGGATTATAGCTAATCTTGGTTTTAAATTCGGATTAAACACTGAAAGGTATCCCACATTATCAGTGTAGCTCCTTTGTCTCTTCAGACTACATTAATACAAATACCTTTTTTATTTTAATGATGCAACTTACTGATTTACCTGGGGAAAACGGTTCACACACACCTGTGTGAAGCTGAAGCCTGGTGATACACAGAGATATAAACTGTTCTGCAGGGCCTAGTAAACTATTAACTATTAAAAGCATGAAAGATAATATACAGTTTTTTTTTTAATTTTGGGGGGGGTCATCAAATTAATAATTTGTTTACAAGTTTCATGGAGTGATTTTGGACCAAAATTTGACAGAATTATTCATGCTATTTAGCTGGTTAACGGTTAAGCAGAGATGTTAAATTTACTGGCCTCAGTATGAAAGAAGGCCTTGAGGGACATGCTGTAGGCAGAGTGTATTTACATGCACACTCCGATACACTCATACGCATGGATGTCCACAAATACGCGCGCACGCATGCACACGCACGCACGCACACGCACGCACGCACATACACCATTCATTCACTCACCTTGTGTGTAAGTACCACACTGACTGAGCAGCTGCTTTGGCTCCAGATGGAGATGTTATGCAACAGAAGAGTACAGATTAAAGGCTTTCATTGTACTCAATTGCATTGTGGGTGAAGGAAGGGGCGGAGGGCACCCAGTCTATAAACGGTATAGACAGTGACACCTCCTCATTAGACATGCATAGTGGGGGGTCCAGGCTGTAAACAGTCAACACGGTTATCTGGTTCCTATCTGCAGCCCAGGAGGGCTCCTTATCCAACATGTCAACCCACAGCGCTCCTTCCAGGTGGCTTATGGGACTGACACCCCTAAAGTTTTGGCTCACAGATGTAAAAGCTGGATTTAACATAAATCGTCGTCACTGGAACAGAAAGAGAACAGCTGCAGGGGTCCAGTCAGAATTGCAGTTAACAGTTTTATACAATTCAGTGATAACCAAAGGATTGTACTGTAGTTCAAAAAGTAGGGTGGCATGGTGATGCTGTGGGTCACGCTGGCGCTCTAGGTTTTGGTTCAGACATGGGTAACAATCTGGCTCAGCCTGCGTGCAGTTTGGGTGTTTTCCCTGCATTCATGGGGGTTTGCTCCCACAGTCCAAAGACGTTTCAGCTGGACTGGCTACTCTGAACTGCCCATTATATGCGTAAGTCTGATGGAATGAGTGTGAGAACTTGTGCTGTGATGGGTGTCTCCTGAAGTGCTTATTGAAAGTATCTCTGAATTTTTAGTATTTTCATTCGTGTCACTTTTTAGTCCCCATCCATACATGGTGACAGATGCTGGTGTCTTTCTTGCTAAAATACACTCTGACATTTCTATCCTTCTTGTACATTTTAGCAATGCTGCTTTAAAGACCAGATGAAAACAGGGAGTGTATTAAAGTTTTAGTATTTTACCACGAAACAGGGGTTGTTTCAGGGTTTCCACGTGGCGCAACATGACTTCGGCGCTCCTCCAGTCCACGTGTGCTCTTAAATTACTAGAGGTCTCCCAAAAGCAAACCAAAAGCAAACTGTATTTAATAATTCAGACAGGAAAGGCAACTGAGAACTCTGTTTTGTTTTTTTGAGGGTTGCACTTACACTTTCTGTCATACGTAAGGCTAGAAAGGCACTGAATCTATTCTATATTCTAAAGTCCTTTGGCTAAATGCCAGTAAACCTCCAACCTTCTAGTGGTGGGTCTTATTTTATTAAACAATACGACACTAGTCAGTTGACCTCGACGTGCCCAGGTTTATTTAAAAATGAGATTATTTGTGTGGGATGTTGAATAAAGTTACCATTCCCTGGGTGGTTTTGTGTGTGTTTAGTATGAAAGATAGTTTGCACATGGCACTCCAAACATTGTTTGACATCCCAGTTCTCTGCAGTGATCAGAAGAAGGAATTTTTCCCCTAATGACATTGTTCAAGTTGGGCTTTATTATTGCACTGTGTTGATATGTGTGGGAGGAGTGTGTTTCTTTGTGTGGTTGCATTAATGTGGCCATGTTTGCGTGTTTTATGCCTACTCTTCAGGTCCTGCGTTCCTATGTGTGTGCGTTTGTGCGTATGCATGCGTGTGTGTGTGTGTGTGTGTGTGTGTGTGTACGCTCGCCCGGGCTTGTCGGCCTGTGACCTCAGTGCCCCCTCTCTGCGCCTGTACTGAGCGTGTGCAGTAGCGCCACCCAGCCCAGGTCTATTACACTCATGAATTATGCAGTGCTTGAACCACTTCCTGAGGACAGATCCACACGCTGTGTGTCCTTCCTGGCTGAAATATTCAGCAGTTGTTTGCCTTTGGCTGGGAGGGAATGCTGGGAGTGCACTTGCTGACCTCCTTTTTGCTTTCTTTGCATTGGCCAGCAGGTGGCAGAGTGGTTAAAGCTGCTGCCTCCGATCTCAGAAGCTGCAGGCACGAATCCTTCCTTCCGGTTGTAGTGCCGTTGAGCGCGGTGCTTACCCCGAGTTTGTTAAATGGGGGAAACATTGTCTTATCTAAATATACACACATCTTCTGATATACGTCCATTTCAGGGCGCAGTGCAAATGCTTATTTAATAAAGATTGTATCACTCAAATAGATAGAAATGGACTTAGTATTATGAAAAATACTTTAGAACAGGGATGTCAGACAGTTTTTGGAGTGCCACGCGCAGATTATCTTTCATACTAAACACTCACTCTGGCTTAACTGGTCTGGTTCCTGCTTAAATGATCCTTCACTATTGGCAGCTGCTTTTCCTGGTTTGGGTTGCAGTGATTTTGAAGAATGTGGTGCCAGGCTAAGCAGGGTGAGCCTTTGCAGAAGATGCCACAGTTTTGTTAAATATATAGTAATGCCTCCACTGGGGCTGTTTTGTGATGTAGATATTTTATTTTAGCCCTTGGAATATTTTATTTTAATCTACTGTATTTTAAACAGAAACAAATAAGAATTTTGGAACAATTTATTGGAATGTTATGTTTCTTAGCCATAAATAGTTTTTTTTAAGTTTTTTCACTATTAATAAAGGTGTAAGTAATCTATTTTGGCTTATGTTCCATGTACACGATTTTCAAGCTCCATTTGTGCAATGTACACCTGTCCTTTGGGTTTAGGTTCCTAATCTCTTCCAGAAACGCAGATTTAAACTGTGAAAATGTAAATAAGAAGCCCATTTCCCATTATTTTAAATGGAAAAATTGCAGTCTGTCAGCCTCCCAAAACACCCAACCAGTTTCCTTAAATATCACCGAAATGCTGTAAAAAACATATAGAACTAACAGCATCATCACTCTCACTCGCGCTTCTCATTATACAGCGACAGACATGTACCAGTCACATTTGGGTACCCAGCTGTGTAACTGGTCTACAAATCTCACATGGCTAGATGCCTCTGGACAAAGGGGTCGGCCAGGTTAATGAATAATATACTGCAATTTAATAGTGCAATGTTGACACTTGGTGCGATACTGTATTTCCTGAAAACAAGGCAAAAGTTACATTGCTGCTTTGAAACTTTTAGAAAAATCTGCAAAGAATGAAGATAATGAAATTATTTGGATAACTAAGAGAAGACGCTGACTGAGTGGGAACCATCATGAACTCAGGCTGCCGGGGGTCGGGATCTTGGTCATTTTGCCGCACCACCAGTGGTCCCTGTGCTGCAGCAACACCACGGTCTAGCTCAGGGCCCAGCTCCGAACGCAGCTAATCTCTTTATCGGGACTTGTTGCTAATTTGTCTCTCAGAGTCCAAATAAAGCAGAATGTTATGGGATTAGCAGGGAAGGCATCGACTTGACACCGCCGGCAGCGATGGGGGTTTGGGGCAGGGCACAGGCAGGGTTTAGGGGAAGGGAGTCGGGGAAGAAAGACAGCAGCCTCTCCGGTTCAGTGCTGTGAAATTTTAGCCCTTTAAATTATGCAAGCAGTTGTGAAATAGGTTTGTGAGAGTATGTTTCACATGCAGAAAAAGTTTCCATTGAAGATTTACATGAAAATTCCTACTAAGTGAAATAAATTTAAATGTCACGGTGCTGAAAGCACTTTTTAAAACTAAGTAGAGGCCTTATGGTGGTATAATACTGAACAATTATTATGTGAAGTACACAGTAGTCTTTGTTCGTTTTTCTGCACATTGTGTCAGTTTGCAAGTTTCAAGTCACCTCTGTATATTTCCTGTTTATTTATCCCAAGTATTTTAACAGTGCAAAAGTGACCAAACAGAATCTCTGATGCCCCTAACCTGGAAAAAGCTGAATAAGTTTCAATGCTTTTCAGTGCTATTAATTATAACTGTCAAGTTGGTCCACATTAAAGATGTTTTCCATTATTTGTTATGGGAATAATGTTCCCATTATATGTACTTGTGCTATTGGACACACTTTTCCATTCATATTATTGCCGTGTATTTGGGGACCCCCTTTCCGGCCATTGATCAAGATATTCAACCCTGAACTGAAAGACAATAGCCTGCAGTGTAAATGGATGCTGTGCACTTTCTATTTTGCCTGTTTGTGGCCGGCAGCGTGGTCGACACCCAGACGAAGAATGGTGCCACGCCCCTGTACCTGGCCTGCCAGGAGGGACACCTGGAGGCCGTGCAGTACCTGGTGAGGGCCTGTGGGGCGGATCCCTCCATCCGGGCTGCGGACGGCATGACCCCGCTACATGCCGCCGCCCAGATGGGACACGGCACCGTCATTGCGTGGCTGGTGAGAGAACACAATAGCAGGCAGGCATTTGCATGTTCGACAGCATTAACAGTTATTATGCAGTAAATGTGACCACTTTAATGCTAACACAGTTTGGTGATTGTATAACGCGTTATTACTTTTTACTTTTCCATCGCTGCACCTTTTTGTCCCAGGGAAAGCCGGGTAACTCAGCAGTAAAGCTTGTAATGTAACCATATAAAGTCCAAAAAAAATCTTTAGTGAGTGGTCTTACTTTATTTATAGCATCCTGTTTTGGAGGAATAGATTCAGTACATCTACTGGGACTGGGGGGTCAGGAGTGTAAAGGGGCAATTGAGCAGATGGCATCTAAAGGTCCTTTTCACCCCAGATAAGCTTCACGGAGGTCAGCCTGTCAGAGAGGGACAACGATGGGGCCACCGCCATGCACTTCGCCGCCAGCCGCGGCCATGCCAAGGTGCTCAGCTGGCTGCTGCTCCACGGGGGCGAGTCCGTCACCGACAACTGGGGCGGGACCCCCCTGCACGATGCTGCGGAGAACGACGAGCTGGAGGTGGGTGCTGAGGGGCCGTATCCTCTCCAATAAAGGACACACCTAGTTAATGAGATGCGTCTTTTCAATATACAGTAGAAACTCACATGTACTCACCCACAGATGTATATTTCTGATGCCTATTTGTTTATATAGCCCCCATGATTGCCAACAACCCAAAATTTTACATGAAGTGGAATTAAGAAAGAACATCTGGAATAAGTGACACAGTCACTGATGTACAAATAAGTAATGAAGAAACTGACTGTGTGTTTGTCGCCAGTGCTGCCAGATCCTGGTGGTCAACGGGGCTGACCTGGGGGCACGGGATTGCAACGGCTTCTCTGCGGCCGAACTGGCTGAGTGCACAGGACACACCCGCTGTGCCTCGTACCTGCGCAGTGTGGAGAGCGTGGTGAGAGAACCATACGCACAGCGGCTAGATACACCCACCCTGCACCACATCACACAACATCGTGACATGAAACTGGAACTGAGTGACCACAGGGAGCTTGAAAATATGTATTTTAGTTTTTCTCCTGACACAAATCATATGTTCTAATATATCTGTAAATATCACACCAGTTGGTGACATCCCCTCTACGATAAAAGGTCTGCTGTCTACAAACAGGGCCCTGCTGGCAGTGAGCAGTCACACCGACAACTAGTTTACGGCAGTATTTTAATTACATGAAACGTCAAGCGGCCGCAACAGGTGTGCAGTCATGGGCTCTATTACCCACGAGGCCTCTGCTCCTGAGGGGGAACGGAAAACATGCCGCCGTGCCGTGTTATTGCCCCTGCCGTGCAGTGAGTACGTAGCACGGATTTCTGAAGGACGCACGGAGCAAGAACCCCGCAATGCGACCCAGCCAGCCACTGGCCTCCGCAACCACGTGGTGTAAGTCCACAGCGGGGGGTTTCTCGTGCTTCTCGTTCTTCTGTCACGTTCAATGGGGAAAAACACAGAGTAATGGTGGTTATTCTGCGCAGATGTTGATACAGCTGAGGAACGATAACAAGGTGGTTGTTATTGCTGAGTTCCACCTTGAGCAGATCTGGTCCATGATTATACGTATTAATGGTTTCAGTTGGTTGATGTTGGTATGAAAAGATGTTGGTTCAGTCAGAACGCGGCAGTGTGTCCGCCCCGTGACCCTGTGGGAAGACGAGGTTGCACCTCTTAGTGTGTTTTCATGCGTTGCACAAATAGCTTGAACCGAAGCTCAAGGTCGTGTTTGTAAGTCAGACACACAAATGGAGGTGGTTCAGTTTAACTGTGACTTTTTGAGATTTGATTTGTGTGAGATTAATTTTGATTTGTTTGCTGAGAACACTGGTTCCTAACATTACAAAAACAGTCTGAGGACCACTCATAACTCTTATCCAAAGTTACTTTTGCCACAATAAAAGCTTAATAATACAATTGTCCCTTAACTTATTAATGAGTTAGATTAAATGAAAACCTCAGAAAAAATAATAGAGTAATATAATGACTTGTAAATAAATTCTAATATAATTATTAATATCATGAAATTTAAAAAGGAAAAATAATGAATTATAAAATTCTGCAAGATTTTTCTTCACTTCAAGCAGCAGTATAGTTAAGTATAAAATACAGTATAACCTCACTATTGCACATTAAGTGGGGTCCAAAAAATTCAGTTGCATAAAATGCAGGGTCTCCATATGTGAGGTTAAAGAAAAACAATATTTTCAGTTGGTTTTAAGGTTACCATGGGAAAAGAAAAAGGTGAAAAATTATTATTATTATACTGACGATTGCTGGCTGATTCATCCCATGAACATGTGCAGCGTTTTTGTATTGATCCTGATCAGCTACACTCATAAGCTGTAAACGCCGGGGATGTAAGTTGAATTAAGGCAGTTCCACACTGTTATTCTGTGTGGACACACTTGGCTGGAAGTGGAGACATGGGTTTTGTTCCTTCCAAAACATAATTAAAAATCAGTAAATCAACCTAAAGATGTTTGTGTCTTAGGAACTGTGCATCTTGAACGTTTGTGACTCAAGGAACTGATGTAAACTTGTAGATTTTTTATTTGTATTGTTTAGAGGTTTTTGCCCATAAGAGTGTACAATATTCTGAACTGTTCACTGCATCCTCACTGCAGTTATAATTCAGGGGTTTATTTTTTCCTCACACCGGGATGGTTAAAGCTGTTGCTTTGCAATCGAAAGTCACAAGTTTCAATCCCACCTTCTTCTGTAGTACCTTTGATCAAGGTAAACTGATACTGTAAAAATTATCCAGTGGTATAAAGGGGTAAATTATTGCAGGTAGCTTAGTGTGTGAACCTAACATCAAGAGTTAAGAGTTAAAAGTTAGAATGAACTAAATAAATCATTAAAAAATGCTGTAACTTCGCCTACAGATAGAACAGCATATCACTTGTCTGGGATCTGAGACCGAAAACATACACAACACACCTTTTGAGGTGCAGATGGCTGCCCCTGGGATAGGTTTGCATCCCAGGGGACAACGTTTGCACGCCAGGTGCTGCAGACTGAGATGGACAGACATGTCTCTCATACAAAGTGAAACAGGAATTTGTGCAAAATGAATTATTCAGCACGCGTATCTGCAATAGTTTTTTGTAAGTTATGAGGGATGTGAACTAAACTAAACTTGATCATGTTTATTGCATAATTTTGGAGTCAAAATTACCCATAATTTCCCCAGTTGTGATAAGAAATAGTTGTATGTTCAGCAATCCTGTGAACAGTTATAAAGTGATTTCCTTGAGGCAGTTATAACAGAAAACTTGCTGGGATCATCTACACAAAATCGCGAACGAAAGGGTTAGAAGTTTCTAATTAATAACGCTGATTCAGCAATTTGGACGTTTCTGTCCAGTTTCAACCCTTTTTCTTGCATCTGTGGTTCTGCGTCTCTGTGTGTTTTCTAACAGTTAAGGACATGTTCCCACAAGCAAAACAAGCCCTCAGTAAATGACCTTTAAGGAAAATTCAGAATTTTAATAGCCTTTATAGGATTTGTGTGTTTTGTTGGGTTGGAGTTAGGAGTTGTTTGAGCTATTAGTGTATATCTGTGGGATATTTCTCAGTGATATGTAAGCAAACTTGTACGCTTGTGCGTGCGTGTGTGTGTGTGTGTGTGTGTGTGTGTGTGTGTGTGTGCGCTCACGCCTGGTCACAGAGCGTGGAGCACCGCGTTCTTTCCAGGGACCCGTCGGCTGACCTGGAGTACAAGCACCCTGACTCAGGCCTGTCGTCCCCCAACGCCACCCTCTGTCCGTCCGCCCAGCCCCCCTGCTTCGACATGGGCTCCCCCTCCAGCACGCTGTCCAACTATGACTCCTGCAGCTCCAGCCAGTCGAGCACTGGGGAGAAGAGGAGTGCGCTCCCCGCGGGGTCCACTGGTTAGTGTGCTGCACAGCCGCAAAACGCAAAACAGAACACAGAAACAGTGTCAAGAATCAAGAATCACTTATTGTTTTACAATCCTATATAGCAGGTATACAAGAGAGCATGAAATGAAAGAAAAAAAATTTGGAGAATAAATATATAAAATAATAATTACTTATAAATTAAAGGTAAATAAATAAATAAATAAATAAATAAAAAAAACATTTAAAACTATATATACATATATGTGTGTGTTTGTTTTTATTTATATGTGCATATTTGTATATACTATAATATTTCCATATTCATGTGTATATTTATATATACAGTACTGTGCAAAAGTCTTAGGCATGCAACTTGAATGTGTGTTGAGAAGTACAGGAAGATTCATATCTACCATCAGGGGGGTTTCTGGTTGGTCCCAAATTCATTGTGNTGTTGAGAAGTACAGGTAGATTCATATCTACCATCAGGGGGGTTTCTGGTTGGTCCCAAATTCATTGTGCAGCCTGAGAATGACCTCAAACACCCAACCTCAGTCATACACAACTATCTTGAGCAAAAAGAAGGAATCCTGCAACAGATGGTCTGGTCCCCACAGAGCCCTGATCTCAACATGATCGAGTCAGTCTGGGAGGACATGCAGAGACAGTCAAAGTGTGCAGAAGAACTGTGGCCAAACATTTGGCCTTCCAAATGTTTGGAAGAACCTACCAACCTCTACCTTAAACTGCATGCAAGTTTGCATAAGAGAATTGATGCTGTTTTAAAGGCAAAGGGTGGTCCCACCAAATATTGACTTGATCGAGGTTTTTTTGTCTACTGCACTTTTTAGAAGGTTTATTGATTAATAAGTATTCATGGCATTATTTCTGGAACCATCCTCGCGTTATAGCATTTTTCCCACAGGTGCCTAAGACTTTTGCGCAGTACTGTATATAAAGTGGATGAGCAAACACTCAGTGGACATGGGTATCAGAGGGAAATGTACATGGATGTGAACATGACACCCAAACTGATGTGTCTGTTGCAATTTGTTCTTGTTCTTGTTCTGTTGTCAGGAATAGATTTGGGTACATAATTTACTAGTTGTTTACAATATCACTACTTTTGTCTTAACAGATACAGAAACATAATGAGGTATAAATGTCTTGCAGCAAAACAAATTAGAACAAATTAGAATTTTTGTTATTTGCCACATTAAGGATCACGAATCGTTTATTGGCGTACGTTCTTGTACAGGAGGGAGCATGAAATTAAGCTCCTCAGGTGCACAGAACAGTGGGAAAGAAAATTTTGAGATTAAATATATAAAAAGATAATGTAGATACGGATAAATTATAGATAATTTAAATACAAAGCAAAGATATTAACTACTGATATGTTTGAAAGCAAATGTTTACCCCTGTCTACTTATTCCTTTGTATGAGCTCTTTGTGTGGCTGCAAGTAATGTAAAAGAAGCAGAAATGCAGTAAAAAGGCAGCCTACAAGGTACTTTTCAGCACCATCTGGGTTCGTCTTCCCACAAGACGGGGTGCTGCCGCCTAGTGGCCAAAATTTGAATGGCACCCGGAAGGAGGGCTGCGTGCAGGTGCGGGGGCGGTGGTGACGGGGGGTGGGGGGTGGGGATGTCGCCTGCAACTTAAAAATGCTGACTATGGAACTGAGGATGAATTCAAAATTCTGATGAAAAGGAAATTCCGGAAAGAAATTCCAATCATTTAATTGCTAAAATAATAACATATATTTACATGTATGAAAGGATGAAAACTATTAATCCCAGAGAGAAGCTGCACTTCTTGGTTTTTGTGATGTACTATTTTTCAATATACTGGCATGGTAAACTGTAATAAAGCTGTGTTGGTAATTGGCGTTTAAATGTGTGTTAAAGACATGCTGTGGTTGCTGGGGGTAACTCATCTACTGTGTGCTTCCCTCATGACAGGCGGCGCAGGCACAGCCATCGTGGACATGCAAACATACATGGACATGTTGAACCCAGATGTGACATCTACAGCACCCAATGACATGTCACCTCCTCCCCCGCCGGACTTCCCGCCACCCCCTCCGCCTGCCCCCCCCACCAGCACCATCATCCAGTTGCCACCCCCCCCTCCCAGCTACCCCGCACCCAGCCCTCCTGAGGAGGTGTACTTGAGAGTGAAGAGCAAGTTGCGGCCTGTGGAGAACAGTGCCGCCAAGAGTGAGGTGAGTGCGCACACACACACACACACACACACACACACACACACACACACACACACACATACATACACATGCATGCGCACATTTTGACTTTATTTATGTTATATTATGTGAAGGAAATTCTTATAACATGCAGTAGGGAGAAACAGAGCAGTAGAGTGTGAGATCTAGTCCCTTGGGTGGCCGTGAAAACACTGGTCTCCATCTTCACCTAACTGTATTTAACTGACTACAAATAAACTTCATTTCAGCATATCAGATTATTTCTGAAATGTATGTGGCAGCTAATAAAAACACAATCGTTTCTTGTATTTTTGGTTATTTGTGCAGTGATGTTAGAATAATATTTGAAATTTTGATATTTTCTACTTTTTTGGTCATTTAATTATTCTTAGGTTTCCTATTAAGGTGGTGCAGTGGGTAGCAGTGCTGCCTCACAGGGCCTGGGCTGTTTGGGTGTGAGTTCAAATCCAGCTCAGTCTGTGTTTTCATGGTCTCCATCTGTCTGAGTGTGTCGGTCCAAAGATGTGTGGTTCATGTTAGTTGGTCACAGTAAATTGTCTGTTGCGTGGGTGTGTGTGTGTGTGTGTGTGTGTGTGTGTGTGTGTGGCAACCCTGTATGGCACCAGAGTCCCGTCTAGGGTGTTCGAGTGTGGAGTCTCCAGACCGCCATGGCCCTGACCAGGTTAAGTGGTTAAGGAAAGGAGTGGCTGATGGGTAGTTTCAGAACAGTTAGAGAAATTATGAGCCTTTAGTGAAAAGCTGAACACAATTTTTCAAGCACACCAGTGAGTCAAACTAAGTGGTTTAGAGTTTATGGTTAAATCTTATTGTTAACATAGACTGAAGAATATATTGTCACCCTGTAAAAAGCCATATCATTGTATGGTTAGTGTCACTTTTGTAATTGCTGTCACCTAAAGAGGGTCACGGTGACATCTAGACATCTAAATGTTGCGGTATATTTTATTAAACTGCTTTCTGTTTCGAAAACTGGGTTTAATCACACGAACATGTAAAATATTTACATTTGTATTTAATCATTTAGCATTTTTCTCCAAAGTAAAGTATGACTCAGAATGAACAGCCGTTCATTTCACCACCAGACGGGGGGTTACAGTTACACACATTGTTCAGGTACAGTCAGTTTGTCCAATACTACTGTGTTTACCAGTGTATCTACACCTCTAGCTGCTTATAGAACTGACAGGAAGCATGGAGGTGATCGCGGCGGATGGTGTGATGCAAGTTTAGGGAGCAGTTAGGAGGTCAGGAGCAAAGTGGGTCTGAAAGAGCTAAATGGCAAGTATTTTACTTCATAACAATAACTAGTGTAACTCCGTCTGGTCAGCATGCATCTGTGATCTTGCTGGACTCTTTGAGTTGCACCTCATAAATAAAATATGAACATATGATGGTATATACTGTGCTGCACCTACTCACAGCAACCCTCTGCAGAACCCTCTAGAAATGCAGCGCAGGAGCGAGTTATAGTGCTGAATGCAGACTCATTTTTGCACCTGTACTGGGTTCTCTTCCAGTTGCTCTTTAATGCTTCTGATCAAAGGTGTCGGGTTCCAAACCTGTTCCCGCTCTTCCCCAAATCTATACAGTAAGATTGTCCTCCAGTTTAAATGTGTGAATCATGTAAAGTAGTTTAGTGTACAGTGGTGACATTGGGAGCTGCTTTGGAGAAAAATGTCGGATAAATGATGGTTCATAATAGTCATGAAAAGAGGGGGTATTAAAGGGGTACAATCCCAATGACCCTACGGAAGGTCTGGATTGGAAATTACTTCTTAATTCTTTACAGTGATTATTTAAGTGAATATTAAAGAACTATCCAGAAACATAACCCCAGGGAGAGGGTGGTGTTGTGGTCGGAGCTGGTGCTTTGCACCTGACGGACCTGGGTTTGAATCCAGGCCCCTGTTGTAATAACGTTGAACAACCTGCTTACCTTCAGTTGCGCCGGTAGAAATTGCCAAGCTGTATAAGTAGGTAAATCATTGTAACATCTTGTCATTTTAAGTAGCTTTGGAGTAACGTGTCAGATAATTGAATAAATAACAACTAATGAATTCTGAGTCATTTTCTAAATTTGCTGAATTCTGCTTTAATGGACCCACTGAAAAGGGCCTCTACACAGAGTTACTGGGGTGAGGCAGAGTGCATTCTGGGACGCACCAGAGAACCCAGCCAAGAAGTAGTTGACCTGCACCATCCCGTAAATTTTCTCCTGAGTTAATGACTGGGTCCAGACCGCCCCCACGGTCCGGTGCGGAGAAGAGCGGCACAAAGGGGTAATTGTGGCGTGGCGCTAACAAGGCCCTCATTACGGGGGGCGCCGTCTCGCCAGTGCCGCTCATGGGCTCCCCGACGGATCCTCTGTTCATTCCACTAATTAAACCTTCAGGCCATTGATCACACGTGACTGGGTCGAGTCCCTTCAGAGCCACTGGGTCACCTGATGGCATGCAGCTTTTATTTAGCCATTAGCCATCCTGGACAGACCTGCAGGCTGCAGCACTGCTTTCCTGTCCAGGTTCACTTATTGGGAAAAAATAATATATTTGTTAATGTAATTTATATGGTGTTAATATATATATATATATATATATATATATAAAATTTTAATTAATATATTGATGTTTGTATCATTTTGGAACAGGGGGACGGCTTAGTGAGTAGCACACAGCGCCTGGGCTGTGTGTGGATGTGGATTCAAATCCGCCTCATTTAGTGTGGATGTTGCACGTTCTCTCCGTGTGGCTTTTGTTCCACAGTTTGGAGACGTGTTTCAGGTGGAACGTGTCCGGACCCCCGCAGCTCTGCACTGGACAAATGGTTATTGATGTTGGATGAATAGATGAGCTATAAATACAGTTTTTTTATTCAGAGTGTGATATAACATTTATTCAGGCTGAAGCTCCCCTTTGTTTCTGCTCAGTTATGTAACTATATGAAAAAGTTGGCCACTCAGAGCACAGTGTGATATGTGCTCCTTTGCATAAACCAAGTTAAGATGGGCTTTCCCGGCCCCATCTACACCCGTGTTAAAAGGGTATCATATGAAAAAGCTGTTTCAAAGCGTGAAAGTCAGACGTTTGTAAAATGACCTGTAGTAAAAATGGATTTCAGCACTTTTGATACACTGATGTAAGAAGCTGACAATGTAAACAAATCACAGAAGTTTATAGGACATGTATAATATCACTTCTTCTTCCCTGAAGCTCTTTTACGGGTGAAGCGTGAGAAATCGATTTAAGTCAGGTGCACCACATTCTGCTCGAGACGCTAAAATACCGCTTTCTACCGTATATATCAAGTCAAACGTAAGCAGTCTTTTCCCTCATCAAAACTGGATATAATGTTTGTAAACTTACATTTTTTTGCCGCTTGTCCTAGGCAAAATAAAAAATATTGTATATATCTTGTGGGGACGTTCATCAGTCCCACATCCTGCTGTAGCGTCCTAGATGAAGGTATCTACCCTGAATCACTCGAATAAAGTTACTCAGCTGTGTGAGTAAATAGTTTTAAAATGTTTTGGGGAAAAGCTTCAGCAAGATGAAGTGATGCCACTGGTAACTTCCGTCCTGGGCCGTGGGTTTGGGTGTGGATTCAAGTCCGGTCCAGTCTATGTGGCTTTTGCTTGTCCTCATCCTATTTGCATGTGTCTCCTCTCGGTGTGACAGCTATTCATAACAGACAGATGATGTATATAACTTTAGGTGTGACCAAAATATCCAATAACCAAGGTAGAGAGGCCAAAAATGTCGAGTGGATTTTTACGGAATTCAGACCTACAAATAAATGTATACAGTTTCATTCATAATTAAAAATAAATTCAGAAAATCAACTGCTGACTGACTTGCAAAATGTTTTTGATTAAAGTTAACATTAATTGATATATGATTACAGCATCGATCATTTAATGCCATTTTTGGTACAATTGGAGTCGGGTACTCATGTAAGTGCGGTTTGCTGGCAGATATGACCCGTGGTATAGAATGGTGAGACAGACTGTATAGAGTGTGTGTGTGTGTGTGTGTGTGTGTGTGTGTGTGTGTGTGTGCGTGCGTGCGCGCGCGTGCTATGGTGTGCCGCACTGAGGTCCTGGGGGGGGTTAATTAACCAAAGCCCCCACCTGCCCCCAGGCCCCAGGTGAAGAGCGTAGGACTCGCCCTCATTAACAATTGAGCCCAGCTCCAGGGGGCACAAAGAGATACTCCTAATTGTCCTCTGCGAGGAGACATGGGGGAAAGTGCCGGAACAATGAGCCGCACACAAAAGACTCGCTGAAAAACAACCTGTCCGGGGTGTCATGGAAACGCAGGGGCCTAGCAACAACACTCACCCAGTGAGGAGGCACTCTTGTCAAAGTGCTCAGGTGTGTGTCGGTTCTGTGGCGGGTGTGTCTGTTCTAGTGTTTGCCACCTGATACGCGCACCCCACTGGGGCTCTGCTTTTATAATCACATTAGATCTGTGCACTAATGGTGAATCTTTTTTAAGCAGAAACTGATTTCCATTTATTCTTCATTCTACTCTAGCTACTGTTAGCATTTATTTTTTTGCTTCAAATTATTCTTTTATCTACAAAAATACGTTTAACCCATGTAAACACTACAAGGTATTGTACCTGGAGCAGTTTTGTGTAAGGACTGTAGTATTGAAGAGTAGTACAGCAGTAGTGCAGAATTGGACTTGAACCAACAGCCTCCAGGTTTCAAGGGTTAAACAGTTGTCCAGTCGAAAGAATGATTCAGTATAATCTGTTGCCGAAAGGCTTTTCTAAAGATATTAGTGAGATGATGGTCAATTCCTAGGGACAAAAAAACATTGCAGGTTGCATAATGATGACCTAAAAAACGGCCAGCAGGTGGCGCAGTGGCTAAAACTGTCACCTGCTCAAAGAACCTTGGTGCAGAATCCCCCTCCCTCTGTAGCACTTACCCTGAATAAGTACAGTAAAAATTACCCAGCTGCTGAAGTGGCTAAGTCTTTGTAACTGTACAAACCTAATGCTTAGATCACCGTGGAGAAAAGTATGAGCTAAATGAGATAACAATAATAATTAACATAAAAATTTTTAATAAAATAATAAACAAACACTTTGACCTCATGTGCATTACTCTGTTTTTATTCTGTAGTTGCTGTTGTAAAAAATCTTTTAATCCCCCCCAGGTATGGGGTTATTCCACCTTTTAATAGTGACACCGGGGGATAACAGGAACTCGTCCTTTTCTTATTCTTCCCCCGAACCTCCCGAGACCCAGGCATTCAGTTGCTGTCCTCTGTGGTGGACATATCTCTCAAACTGTAGCTGCTGCAATGTGCTGCTAATGCACCTAAAAGGAGATATTCTCTGCTTTTTAATGACCACATGTTTGGACTGTTTCTATAAATCTCAGAAATATAGCCATAAACTTTCCTGCGGGGTCTCAGGAGGTCGAGCCGTGAAACCATTGCTTCTCCTATCAGTAAATGATCAAAATGGGCTGTAATGAGGAGGCCTGTGAGATTCAAGCCCAGGCAGCCATGGCCGTGTCTCACTTGTTTGCACTGGGGTTTGCATAAGAGGGTCTGGGCCGGCCGTGGTTGGTCACTGGCTCGCCGGTGATGTCACTCAGCTGCGCTGTGATTGGTGGGCCTCGCTCAGGTAGGCCCAGTGTAAGCTGAGCCTGCAGGTAAAGTGACACAGGTGCCGTGGACCTGGGATTCGGTGACACCTGCCTTCTCTGCTCCTCGGGACGTTTCGTCGGACAGTCCCACTGACCACAGGGCCGGGACCACACACAGTAAGGGCGCGAAACACAGTGCTTTGACGACACGCTTATGGTCCAGCCGACCGTTCTGGTTGCCTCAGTAATTTTGGGTTTGTATCCCGGGTCAAGGAGAACTCGATTCAAGGCTGAATGGCTGTAGGATTTGGTTTGACGGGACAAATGAGTTTGTTCGGATCTCATGATAAAAGCTGATGCCTCCAGAAGGATGTGTGGAAATAGCAAACCTTTCTGAGACTGTGAACCAGTGATCTGCTGGTGGGTCCTGAGATAAGATGTCAGGAGCTGTCTCATCTGAAACGGGGAAGTAGCCATGCATCTTTTCTGAAATAGACTTTTCTTGGGTGCATTTCTGTCATTGTCATGTGTGAACAGCTGGGTGAAATGATGTACTGGAAATGTATGGTTCCTTATCATGTTTGACTAACTATTTTAAATTGTATTTTGTACTTGAATAAATTGCATGAGATTGGGTGGGTGGATTGCAGAATGTGCTGGGCAGTTATGATACTCTTGGCAGTTCTGCTCTTTGTTCTTCTGTTGGATTTTTATGACTATAGTTGCTGCTTAATTTCATCCAGTGGACTTGATGCAATTATCAATTTTACAGATTTAAAAGATTTTTTTAGGGTTAGACTTTATTTACCTTTCTGGTAGATTTTATTGTACATATGGTTGTTAGATCTTGCAGACGTGGAGTAAGAAATGATAAGCAGGTCCTGGACCTTTTTTTGGCCGGCCGGTGGAAAAGAGTGTGTTTTTGAGCCAGGGATGGTTCCAGATGTGCCAGAAAGTCCAGGTCTCAGTGGTGGTCAGCAGGACCGCGCAGGTGCCCGTGGGAACCTGGATGAGGTTTGGTTTCAGGGAGGTGGAGAAGGAGCAGAGCAGGTTCAAGTGTTTCCTCCTTTTCTCGGTATTCCTTTAGGACCTCCACTCTGGTTTCAGGTTGTTTGAGTGACTGGCTATACCCCCTGCAGCACTGTTTGGTCAGCGTGCCTTTATTTTGTTCCTTTCAGTAATTACCATTAAAGTTTACTGTATATATTTTTTCAAATTTAGAAGTGTTTCAAAACTTTTTTGTGAATTTTAAGTATATCACGCACAAGACTATGACATATTCAAAGTTCCAAGACTATTTTCTGTGTTTGTTCACTCTTAAAGGTATAACCAATGTATTCGGTATTTTGTTGCACATGAGCAGTTTTCAGGCTCCATTTATGCAAAGTGCTGTATTAATGATCTTTGACATCACTGCTTCATGTCTCAAGAACGCACCTGTCATCCAGGTGTTATTATATTACTTCTTTCTGTCCAAATCTGAAGGGACCTACACGCAGCAGAGGCGGAATTCAGCAGTATCGTTTGAAATTATAAACTGCGCATTATTACGTTAAAGACGACTGTAAACTTTCCATGTGAAGATATCATGTTTCTGCAGCTGCCCTTTGTGGCAGGTGCTTTGGGGCGGTAACACTGGCCACCGCTCAGAGACACAGCTGAAGGCCGATCGTGGGCCTGCGTCAGAATGACTCCACGTCGAGGTAACGCCGGCGAGGCCCAGGGGCTGAAAACCCTTGGCGACTTTACATTTTGTAGCTTTTTTCACCAAATTCCTCGAGTGACATCTGCAATGCAAATAGGGGCCCCTTTGCATTACGTAAATTTGCGACAGACAGTAAAAGTAGTTTGGCTTGTTCTGCAGAAAATGTGGAAATTTCCCTCGGCGTGTCTGTCTGCGGCCTTGAGTTTCCAGCTGATTTAGAGAGCAGCCCTGTCTGTGTGGCTTCAACTCAGAGGTTCTCATTCGCTCTGAATTGGTCTCTTGTTGAGGTATCTGACAGCGCTGGTGATGAACGGCGCTGGAAAGGTTCAGATCACTGTGTTGTAAACGCTGGTCAGCTTGTTTGACCGGAAATGGACCAGCAGTCAGTGGCCATAACTAACACCTTAACCACATATTTATCCTTTCAGTACCAGGAGGATTATCCTAAATATCGAGCCCAAGCTGAAGGCTTGCTGTTCATCAGACTTCGGAATCTGGTTCACTGCTCCTATAGAGCTGCTCACAGTCATAACTAACGGTCCGTATTCCAAATATCAAATTCGTCATCCATTTGCGGGATATTAAATATCCCCAAATATTCTATGCCAACAGTCAAAACAAAATTAACAGGGTGGTTGCTTCAGCGATTGCTTTAAAATTTGTTGGGAATAACATCTCTCCACGCCCCCGCGTGCCCTCGTCCTTCCTACAGGTGAGGCCGAGAGAGAGCGCTGGGCGCCTACGCCGGGTCGACTCCAACCGCAAGTCCCGCAGCTTTAGCAAGCAACCGAGCACGGGAGACTACTACAAGGCGCTAGGTGGCGGCACGGCTGGGGCTGAGCATCGCCACGCGGGAACCATGGCCCCCAACGAGGAGGTGAAGCTGCGCTCGCTGTCACTGTCGATCCGACTGTCCGCCTCACACAAGCGTGTCCATTCCTTCACAACACATTTACATGTATTTATTGAGATGACACTGTATCTAAAACTACTTTCAGTTATTTCCCCCATTTGTACAGCTGGGTAATTTTTGCTGGAGTAATTTTAGGGTAAGCCCCTCGCTCAGCCAGCAGGGCTCACAAGTTCAAACCCTTAACCACCAGGCCACCGGGTGCCATTGCTGTTGAATCCAGCAGCATTGAGGTATAACCTGGTAGCCCCCTGTTGGGGACCTTGATGCACCAGCCAGTGCTCAGATCAGTTCAAACTGAAGGGATCCCGACCGGTGATGGCGGTCCCACCTGGGAGCCTTTAGGAATTCTGCTCTCAAGGCCTTTGAGTCCCGACTCGCCTGGTATTTTACCAAGTGCTGCTTTGCACGTCACGTTTAAGAGAGGTTAACAGCTACAGCAACAAAGTTCCTTTTACCCACTGTATTTAAACACAGCCGGTCAGAAATGATGTAAAATGTTCAGTATCTCATGCCACCCAGAACAGTCAGGCTGACAGCCGGTTTTTGTGTGGATTTTGTCTTGTTCGGCGATGAACGCGGCTGCATTAGCGACGCCCTGATTTTGTTTTGTTCGTCTCAAAACGGCTTCAGTTTCGCACATTTGCATTTTTATTTAAGCATTGGGCAGATGTTTTTCTGCGGAGCAGCACGCAGATCTGGGTACTGCAACACGTATTTAACGCCAGACGAAGAGCTTTAGATGCAAATGCGTTACTATCGCAAGACCGCTTATTTATTTGGTACCTTCACCGCAGTAGCTGCTTAAAGAAGTTACTTTCAAACAGCAAAAATATGGGTAAGATTTACAGATGCCGACGGACGAATTTAAGCAGCTTTTAAAGTCACTAGCTCTGGAGGGAAGGGGGTCCAGAAGAGGTACATGTTAAACGCTGGGAATGATTCAGCAATTCTGAGGAACAGGGGGAGTGTAGTGTCGCACCACCACAGTTGTGACAGAAGAATAGATGTGGAAAGAACTGTATTATTTTAGCCTGTGTTGTGGATTTAGTGACATAAAAGCAGAGTGGGTGACTTGTTCACCGCAGGAACCGCTGCTGAGTCAAGCGAATTAAAGCTAACAATGCAGACGTACTTGACACTTATGAGGTGTGGGTGTCGACAAGGGAGGGCGGGACCCGAGGGCACAAGAGCTCAAAAGGCTGCAGGTTCAGCTCCACCCTTGTCCATGGTGTGATTTTCAGCAAAATTTCCCAACTGCGAAGATGCGTGAAAGTGGACAGTTGCGAACTCTCAGTCACTTTGGGGGGGGCATATGCAAAATATTTTAACAACGCAGTCAAAGTGCGTTATTTCCCCCGCGATGACATGTACAAGTGGAGGACTCCCTGGGAAGAATTAAGCGCTCTCCTGGGCCCTAACCCCAGGCATTGTCCTCTGTCGTGGGGGTAATCTTCACTGAGCCTATTATGGTCTCCACAGGATGCCCAAGAGGAGCAGATGGTGATATTCACTCCCCAGATAATTGACCCCACTGGAAGCTTGTTCGGAAATGTCTCGAAATGCCTCTCGCGCCCTCCACCCTACCCCCTGTCGTTTGAGGGCCACGCGCACAGGTGCAGGGGTCCGATATCAAAGGCCACTTGTAAACAGCTGTGTTAACACAGTGTGGCAGATAATGGGCCTCATGAGGGACCCACTTCATCACATGTCCTCCTGCTCACATCAGTTTGTGGTTTCCGCTGGCCATTGTGGGCTCGCTCTGTCACGTCACTTTTCGCTGCAGACGCCTGGGGGGGACAGGGAGACAGTTGAGGTCACGATTACCGCCTCTGTTTGTCGAGGGAAGGGAAATATAAAACAATGATCGGTTGCAGGCATGACTTTCTGTTCGTCCTACAGTCCTGCAAAAACGTGCTCAAATGCCGGCGTCGCTTTTAACAACGGACGTTTGATACAGTTTACTGTTAATTTAAACTTGGCTCAATGGAACTTTTCCTTGAGGATTTTGCAAAATTGTCATCATTTTAAAATGTTAGCTGAGGTGCAGTTGAGAAGGTAGCTGAGAACTGTCAGGAATGGAATTCCCGCCGAGGGAAACAATACAGTGACGCTTTTGGAAATGTGGTCCCGGCTAATTTGTGCTAGTATAATATGTGAGAAATAAAACAAAATAAACTGGTAATGAGGTTAAATATAGACAGAATAATCTTAGTTACACACGTGATTGAAAAAGTGTCATTTTGTAAGTTAAATCAATTTTTTTGCAAATGTAAAAAAAGAATAATAGAGTATATTTCAGACATTTCTTTACTTTTGTATCATTGTAGGTTTTCTATGACTAATATAAATCTTGAGAAGCGCTCTACTATAATAATCATAATACATTCAGTGCACAGCTTGGTATCCCTAAGATGTCTGCAGAGCAGCAAACAGGGAACCACCAGAACTGGGCCTCTTGGGTCTTCACTAAAATGAAAATAAGGCCAGCGAAAATATTAAATTCGAGACAAATGTTAGTGGACCGCACTGCTGACTGCTTCTGTTTGTTTTTTTTTATTATGTCCAAATTTATAACAATAAATTGTTGTCATTCCTTATTTATCTAACTCCTTTGTAGAAGTCAACTGACAATGTTATGCTTGTACAATAGGCAGTTCAGGGTGGTTTACCCACTTATACAGTGTCCTTACTGAGGTAATTCAAGGTCAAGGATGCCACAGAGGGAGGGAGCTTTGAACCAGAACAAGGTCACAGCACTGACCTCAACACCCCCACCCCCGATGCCCCCCGATTGACAGCATCAGATATCCAATATGGGTGTTTAAATTTTGCAAACGGCTACATTCTTTTAATGTTGAACGTTGAATGGCGGGAAGAGCCCTCATCTGGTTTTAATGTAATAATGTGAGAAATACAAGTACAGCTATCCTTGCTATCTGTCTTTAAAAGGGGGGAAAATAGCCATGAGTTCCCAGCACATTTGAAGTCCCTGAGTTTTGACACATATCACTAAAATCACTCTTAACCACCTGTGTGACAGACCACCAAGGTTTTCTTCACAAACTCCTCCTGTTTCTTAACACACATTTTCACTGAATAATGTAAGGAAGATGAGCAATAAAACACTTATAAACAACACAAGCATGAGACACGATCCTATCTGGAGAACAGCTGAGATATGAGTGCAGCGTATTTTTTTAACTTTTTGCCGAAAACCGGCTCTTCTGCATCTGCTTCTGAAAAAATGTGGCAAAAACCCTTGGGAGAGTGCGTAGAGAGCTGAAGCGGCGGTCCACTGAGCACTTTTGTGTTTAATGTGAACAAATTTATTACAGTGCAATTTCTTTCAATTGCTTATACGCATCAGAAAAGTCGTCTGCGTAACTTTTGCTGCCACCTTATTTGATTAACAAACCCACAAATGGACAACAGACTCTTCTCAAGGAGTGAGCTCACTTCACAAAATGCTCCACTCTCGTGAAGCAACACTGTGGACTTTCGAGTCATAAAAGGGAATTTTTGGATGTAGAGATAATGAATAGCGAAGATAGTTGTATTAATATAATATTTTAATTTAGGGGCCCTAGAATATAAGCACTATGCCCCCATATAGCTCAAAAGAGTCACATGAACAGCACTCTGTTGGTCTCAGACTCGCCTGGACAACATGGCTTTTGCTTGCAGGTCAGCTATGCAAACACGGGGAAAGCAGGCAAACTTCAGACCTGGTGTTATTTTTTGCCCTTTTTTACCCAGGGATCTCTGCTGCTAGAGGAGTCGAAGGACACAGGTGCGACTCAGGGCAACAACACCGCAGGGGAAGTGCCAGTGCCGCCCCCACCACCCCCCCTCCCAAAGAGCCAAAGCACTGCCGCAGCTCCGTCGCCCCCACCACCCCCACCACCCCCACCACCACCCATGGAAGCTCCGCCTCCAGCTCCCAGCGAGAACCCCCAACGGCGCCTGTCCTCCTCCACTGGAAGTGAGTGGTCCTCTCTTCTATCTCAGGCTGCATTCCACCTCCAGGAACACACACGGGGGAGAAGGTTGTGTGTGATGGTGTTTGTATGTTTGTTCAATGACCTGCTCAGCTTGGATGGCTCAGCTTTTTATATTTGACTTTTTTTCTGCCAAAACTCCTGAATGTTGACAGCAATGTGTCTTAGATCATTGTCATGCTACAGAAACCACTGATCACATCACCCCCTCCACATCCACCTGACTGCAACCCTTGTGATTTTTTTTTTTTGTGCCCAAGTTTCAAAATTAAATCAAAAGGAATGAGAACTGATAACAGTTCAACCTTCCATTATAATGAGAAGATGGTCATAACTTAGTCACCTGATGCCCAAAAAAGTCCTCCTTATCTTCTGAAACTGATAGGATGTTCTGGACAAATGCATCTGGTCTGGGAAGGATCACTTCGAAACAGACTGCACTTAAAAAGTATGCGTGTACACTATTGTTTAAAAATAAAGAAATCTTACCATCTTTTTGACCGCACCTCATGCTGATCTTCAAAAATACATTAATTAAAACAGTAACACATTTTAAAGTTTTAAGTCTTTTGGCCCAAAAATAAGCAGCTCATCATTTCTATGTTTATTTTGCACATTAAGCTCTGATGAACAAATCAAAACAAGCTTTGAGTAAACAGCTATTCTTCATCGCTTTGAAGAATGACGAGGCTACAGGGTCCAAGTGCAGGTTCCCACAGATGCTGTTTGCCATGTATTAGAGATGAGGCTCAGATGGAAGAACAACGGGTTCAAGCGCAGTCGTTCCACGGCGTCTGCGCAGACACAGACCTGGCTTATTACACATTTATATGACGAGGGCTACGGTTACCTTCAGCGCCGGTTTAGGGTTCGGCAATATCCGTAATTGCAGCTCTGCCCTCAACCGACGTGCTGTCAGTGCCGAGAGGATAAAAGGCGATTGTGACCATCCCCACGCTGTTAGCGTAATGCACCAGGGTCGTGAAAAATGGAATTTTCTTTCATTTTGTCTTTAACATATATAGCTCTGTGGATGACATGCTGTAAGAGTATTGGGATAAAATTATTTCTGACTGAATGTTGAAGGATGCCCGTGTCTCCGCCCAATTTGATGAGATTAATACCTGACTGTTGGACTTGGACGTCTTTTGGCCCAGGAAGTACCCTTCTAAACTTCATATTATGTGGATGCGGTCCAAGAAGAGATCTGCATAAACTGCTTATGTAAATAGGGACGCGAACCAAAGCAAGAAACACAGGCTGTTGCATCTTGCAGAAATGCAAGCACCTTTTGTTTGTCTGAATTGGGGAGCAAGGTATGACCTTAGAGCTGCGGTAAAGAGGCAGCAGTCTACTGACCACGGTCCAGTTTATTCTGAACCTCATTGTGTTGTTAAACTCTTTGGTCAAACAAATATCCATATAAGACGCTAATACACGGTCGTCCGGTCAGTTCAGGGCAACAGTTTTGAAATCGTTGTCAGGAAGGTCATTTGTGGCTGGGATTGTAAAAACAAAAAAAAGGTCAAGTGTATTAGTTTTCTAGACGTGTTTTTTTTTTTTTTAAATTTCAACTGCCTTGTGGAATAATATGTTTTTTTTGGAAGTCAGTGCTTAAGTGGTGCAAAATGAAATATTCGTAGCAAGGCGTGACTCAGTGTTAGTTTTGACTTGGAAAATGGGTATTTTGCCTAAACTTGCCTGTTTTGTACCACTCAAGGACAAAAGGCAAATGACACCTTTCATGTTGGAGCCAAAAAAACAACAACCAGAGCTGTTGTGTAACTTTGGCCATCTTGAAGAACCAGAATAATCTTTATGTCTGTGTTTGCGAGGCTCTCTGTCAGGCACTAATTCACATGCTAGATCCTCTTTTTAACAATCTTTCCATCTTTTAGTTTATAAGCTAAATCAGAATGATTTTATGAACATGCTGGCGGCTTTAAAATTTTTCCCAGTTTATTTTTAATTTAATGTCTAATTTGCCCCTAATGTTCTTTTCATCATGTGTGCATTTCTGTTCCTGTCTGTTTGCCTTCTGTGTTTATGATGCCAGGCAGTAGGTGGCAGTAAAATGCACTCATAGGCGTGTTGGACCAACTTTATCAAACTGGCTTCCACGGTGTTTACAGCTCGTGTCGGGTTGAGGAACATTGCACACGCTTTGGGATGGATCTGTCCCAGAGTTTGTGGAAATCGCATTATTTTATTTGCAGACATTTAAAATTAGTTTTAATGTTAATATGGATCAAAGTCAAATAAAAAATATACTTTGTATTTATTATAGCTGTACCTGAGACATGGACCTGTAACTTTGTAAAGGGACACAGGTGTGATTTAACTTTTATGGACTGGAGGGGTAAAAGTGTCTATGGTTACTCACAATTTGATTCACCCACAGACTTTGGGTCTCAGCTGTGTTCGAAAGCACAGGAGCCAGTAAATCTTTAAAGCCGCGGTTTTAGGCGAATCATTTATTAGATTGATCATTTAATGTGCTATATTTTTATTTTAAGTTTAGTTTATTTTTCCTTATATATAAATCAATTGGTTGGGAGCCTGTCATTGACCTGTGTGGTTCATTATCCAATGTTCTCCTCTTGTGCCCTCCTTCTTGTCTGGTGTTCCCTCAATTTGTTCTACCACCTCCTATCTGTCACTCGTCCCTTGTTCCAGGCTGGGCATGGGGGTGTGTTTGAGTGTAGGGTGTTGAGGCACCTGTGCCCCAATGTCCCCATGTCCTTTCTCCATTGGTGCCACACTTTGGTTCTTATGTTTGCTTTCTTTCTCAAACTGTTCCCTTGGTCAATTGATGGCCTCCGTCTCTCCTCAGAAGCTGAGGTTTTCAGACAGATGAAAGGTAAGTGCTGTCACTTCTCTCAAACCCTGAACCCTGATCTCCTGTGGGATTTGCCCCACTTCTCTCGTCACTCAAATGCCTTGGTGTGTTTATCAGAGCCGTGCTGTGGCTGCTGCTCTTCCAGATCATGCTGAGGGGTGAACTCAGAAGAAGGAGACTTTACACACGGTGATAAGGGAGACCACTAGCCTGAGTTGTACTTTCTGTTTGCTCTGGTGAAGCATTTTGAACAGCGGGGTCCCTTCATGTTTACCCGAAGGCCATATTGAAACGTCAAAGTGAAACCGAAGATGCAAGATCTCGGGCGTGCGGTGTGGCTTTTCTATGCTGGAGCTTAAAGAACACCAAAGGGATCATGTTACAGTTGCAACGAGGTGAAAGTGGTTTCTCCTTGTACTTTATGGACTGCTAACTGCCCCTGCACACCTTGCCCACTACTGAGTCCCCCCCCCACTGTGTGGTCCTGATGATGGAGTATGAAGACGTAAAGGTGCAACACCGAGTCTCCCCCTCCCCCGCTGTGGTTTGTTGTTCATGGGTGGGTCCTCCTGTATAGCGAGAGCTTTCCCAGCCACCTGTTGCCTGCCTGCCGAGGAAATGTTTCCAGGATCGCGCTGCCGGTCAACACCCAGTGCTCCAGCATGACTCCGCCGCTCCTTATGTAACATTCACAGCGCCGCTTCGGCTGCATCCCATTTGGAGGAACTCGTAGTGTCTTAATGTTGAAACCAAACGCGGACTGTGATGTGACCGCCGTGAGGATCTGCCGGCATGGTGAAACTAAGGGTAGGCCATAATCAGGTTATTTTTGTAAATGTTTATTTTGTCTTTCTTTGCCTTCCACGTAACCTACATGTGTTTTGTTTTAAATTCCCTCCCTCTCTCCCTATCTGTCCCGCGTAAGACTTGCAGTTGTACAACCTACTTGTTACTGCCAACCCGTACTGATAGTTTTTATCAGTCTAGCCTTTTAACAGTTCTTAATTTATGTCATCCGGTTTATACATTTATTAGTTACTGTACAGTCCCTTGACAGGATTAGGAAATAAAATGTTGCTTCGAGCGTTTGGTGAAAATTCAGTCAGTTGTGTGGAGGTGCGCGTCTTGCTGCCGTCGTGACTCGGCGTGGATTAGAGGTCCGCTGTGAAGATCACGCTGGAGGTGACAGCGGCCGTCTCAGGGTTAGAGATGAGGAGTGCACGGGAAGGTTCCCGCCAGGCTGCCCCTCGGACTGAGTTCCTTACCCCTAATCCCATGCACGACCTGCGAATGTGTTTGACCTGGAAGGTGGGGGTGGAGAAGGCGAGCCAAGAGTGGACCTAAATCCATTCCCAGTTTGGCAGCTCATGTGTGTCGCCATTAATTACTACTGATTCCTTTAGATTTTTTCTTTTTTTTTCTCTCTAGCCAATATTAGCAGCCTTTGGTTTTCCCGGGCGGGAGGGGCGGCAGCGGGAGTGAGAGGGAGGGGGAGAGAGAAAGAGAGAGAGAGAGAGAGAGAGAAGTGAGAGAGTGAATGAAGAAGAATAGCCAGACCTCTAGCCGGCGTGCCGAGTTGAGTTTCTGCCTCCCTGGCAGGCATGAAGGAGCAATAAATATACTGTACTTTGTTTAAGAAGAATTTCTTACCTAAAAACAGGTGATGTATGGATGTATGTACGTACGTTGAACCTTTGTATTGATCTGTCGAGTCGGCTAAAGGGATCAAAGTGATAACCGAAGTAGTTAAATCGAAGAAGATTTGGCTCTCATAATGGCTTGGGCTCAAGGTCTAGTTTGGAGTAATAAGGTGGGGACCTTTCTTTACAGGTACAGCCAAGTGGGGTAGCTGGGGCTGTGTGGTCCCTGTGCTGCTCCGATCTCGAGTACCGCTTGGTTACGTCTGATGCTATGTTTAAGTTCCTTCTTTAATACGCTGATGAGACTTCCTGCTTTATTTTGGTCACAAGGAAGGTATTATTATGTCACTGACCTTTTTGGTTGCTTTTGTGGTTTCTCATTGTGCTTTTTTCCCCCTGCATTTTTCTAGATATGTTGACTCAAGGGGTGTCAGAGCTAACTGACTTTGCACAATCTTGTTTGATTTCCTCAAGCAACAATGATTTGTGGATTTAGAAAAAGGAGACATGTATGCCAAGCAAATAAATGGGTGACAAAAGAAATATTTGAATGGTTTATTCGGTTGGCGGGCAAAAAGTGTGTTCCAAGTGAGAATTACTGAGGTTTGAATTAGGATGAGTAAATGATTCCAGAGTTTTGTGGAATAGCACCCTTGGTTTTTCCAGAGTTCAGATTTTTGCAAGCCATAGGAAAAAAATAAAAAAACCCCAGATTTTATTAGTCTTATTTCAGATACTTTTATTTGTGGACTCCTTTGTACATTTGTACAGCTTAAGAATTGTGCTGATAAATTTCAGATTGATGTTTAGTGTAGATTCAGTAGCCACTGTGTCTTATAGAGATGGTTGAGCATCTAGCTTCACGCTGCTGTTGGGCTGTCTACTGGCCCGGGATTGAGGGGGTGAGTGAGCTCAGAAGAGCTTGGCAGGGACTGTCCCCGGTCCTCATTAACCACCTGTCCCTTCTTGCTGTTCCCCATCTCTGCCACAGGCACAAAATCCTTCAACATGATGTCCCCGACCAGCGACAACTCGGAGCTCCTGGCCGAAATCAAAGCAGGGAAGAGCCTGAAGCCCACGCCTCAGAGTAAAGGATACACCACCGTCTTCTCCAGCAGTGGGAACACAGGGAATAGCGTAGGTTCACCTCGCAAACTGGAACCAGTAAACAGCTCACCGGGGAACAATGTAGGTCCGCCTTCCAAACTGGGATCAGTAAACAAATCAGTGGGGAACAACACAGGTTCACCTCCCAAACTGGGACCAGTAGACAACTTACAGGGGAACAGTATAAATTTACCTTGCTATCTGGGACCGCCTAACAATGTAGGTTCATCTTCTGAACTGGGACCAATAACTGGCACATTTCAAGGACAGACCTCTCTTCTCATCAGTTCCCAGTGAATGTGTACATAAACCCAGCGACAGCGGAGCGCCTCCTGCGTCGGTTTCCACCCGGTAATAAAAGATGCTGAATGATGGAGGTGGGCAATGACGCTTTTCATTGTCAGGAGGGGATGTTTGCTGTCCACAGTGGGCGTAGATCCTACAGCACAGGAACTAGGTAAAATGACCCGAGTTTGTGCAGCAGATAAGCTCTAACTGGGTGGTGACTTTATCAAATATAGCAGAGACACCTTTTTTCTATTTCCCACTTAATTCTGCCCGTGTGAAACTACTTTTTTACCGTTATAATCACCGTGGGAGGTCATTTTTGTACTTTTAACCAAACCAGAAACTGCATTCGCTTGAAATGAAAAAAGACTCAGCTTTATAATGCAGCAAACGTTTGTCTATGGCAATTAGCACTAAGAATTAGCTTTTTGTTTAAGGTTTAAAGTTCTAAGGCATCGTTTTTACGCACATATAATTTTTCATCGCTTGGAACTATTAGCCAGGTTTTACAAAAGTCACCATAGCGATTGTGCCGTTTCCTACGTTTGAAAGCACCTTTAGAAGCACCATGCGAGACGAATGGTACCATTCTGATGCACGTTGACCGTTTGACGCCCGGTTGTCAGAAAAGGCACCACGGGGAGGAGAAGAGCACAAGCCTTCGTAGCAGACCGATCGTGAGGCTGGCAGAACTTTCCAGCGCCAGCTGCTCACGTAACGGCTGAGCTCTGTTCAGCGGCCCATTGTGTAACAAGCCGCTTGCTGGAAAGTTCCCATTCTGTACTTGAAATTAATAAGCAGGCTTTGTGTTTGGGATTTTGTGCTTGGGTAGTTTCCCAGAAGCGGCAGATTGAGGCCCAGCACAGTGCCCCTGTTCACATTTCATCTCGCAAGCAACATGGAGTCTGTCGGGTCTCATCTGCCGATTCTTTTATTTGTCCGCACTGTGCACCAGCTCCTCGGGATACGAACAGCCGAGTTACGAATTTCCAAAGAAAAACATTTCCCACTTTTGGTTGCGTTTTCTTGTTGATTTTCAGAAGCCTCTGAGTGTTGCACAGCAAAAGCCACCTTCGCTTTCAATACCAGCCTATAGATAAGATTAAAACAAATTCGAGCAGAATTTAAACCGAATAGGTTTGATTCAATTTAACACACCTCCGCAGTGTTTACAGTGCTTATTTGGTCATTCTAAGCACTAGTGACCAATAAGAAGGTAATAAATGTGTTTATGACATGAATCGGTCAACAATCAAGCTAGAACAGGAACAGTGATTCATGTTGTGTATCAGTTGAGAAGCCAGTATTTTGTCAATGGAAAAATGTTACACGTCACAGAAATAGTTGGGTTCAGCGGTACCGAGCAGCGACATTGTGGACTTTGTGGTCCAAATTGTGCAAAGCCTTCCTGTGACTGACTTTACTACGATCGTGTTCCTCCAGGGAGAGAGTCCTGTTGCCTCGCCACCTCCAACCCCCGCCGTCCCGTCTCCGAAGCCTCCTTCTCCGGCCCCTTCGACCCCTCCGCCAACCCCCAGCTCAGCCTGCACATCTACACCGCAGACGCTGCCCTCCTCCCCGAGAACCGAGCGGCCGACACCAGCAGTGAACGGCAACGCCGTGCCGTCGCCCAAGCAGACGTGGCCGACGGGCACTGCGGTTGTGGACTCGCTGGTGCCCACCCACGACGAGCAGGGACGCCCCATCCCCGACTGGAAGAGGCAGGTGATGGTGCGCAAGCTGCAAACCAAGATTCAGGAAGAGGAGGAGCACAAACGCAAGGTGGGTCAGGAGTCAAGTGCGGGGTCAGGGGTCATAGCTTGTGCCATATTTCTCAAACCTTGATAGCGTTTATTCATTTGGGGGAGTTGCATTTTGCATTCATTCTCATCTATTTTATTCATATTTCATATACACCAGAGCTAATATTTCAACACAGCTCTGGAGTTTTGTTGACTAAGTTCTGAAAAATAGGTGCATGCAAATTGCCAACTTGCTCATTTTGTCAAAATATTAATGATTCATATAAAATAATTAAGAATCTATTTAATAAAGCAGGGGAGTTTCATTGGATGAGACCTGAGGTAGCGTCAGCACACGTGACAAAAGTTAATATTTTATTATAGTGCTGGTAGGATTGTGTGTGGATCTTATATAAGTTGGCCATGAACGGCAATACACTTTATTACAGCGTGGGAAGGAAAATTAATATGGTCTTATATGGCGTTGTCAGACTGGACTGTCTACAGGAGATACACGCTAACTCGCTGCCCGCTTCAGTGTCAATATTTGCTTTTTTAACAGCCTTCTTGACTTGAACACAAGCATATGACAGAGTTAACCACAAGCGCTTGTACTGTGCCGGTCTGGTGTAAAGTTTTGAATGTTTTAGGCCTTTGTGTGATGCGTGATGGTCGTATAAGACCACCTTTCCTTAACTGGACGAACAAATAACAACCAGAGTTGCTAACATGACCAAGACTGCGTTGACAGAATAAATAAAAACGGGAACTGGGAATGAGATATTTAAGCTCATAAAGTAGTTCTGCAAAGGAGACACAGTGTGGGTCAGTGCCGCAGGGATGGGCCTGGACCTAGAACCCTACATCAGGTGTGAACTCCGTCCAGAGGATTTGCTGTGGCTGGGAAGGTAGGCTGAGCACACAGGCCTTTTGGTGGGCCTTGTTTTGGTGAGTTGCCCTCTGCCTCCGCATAGCATCTTTCCACAGGTCATGGACCCCCTACCAGTCTGATCTACCAGCTTATTTCAACAGCAGATCCTTGTTTGGGGGAATAAACCCACACAGACAGGCAGAGAGCAAGCGAACGCAGCTCGCAGAGTGAAAAAATGACGCCCTTAATGTGGTTAAAGTCAGACTGGCGTCTTTGCTGGGAGTAGCGAGGCGCTGAGTCTGTCAGCCGTGTGACACCGAACATGCATCTTCTGTGTCACCCCTTCACTCGGGAGAAAAACACAACTGTCTTCCCCGTGGCGGCAAACTTCTTCACGCCATGGCCGCCACGGTGAACTTGTGGTTTAGAGCAGCTGTAGGGAAGGGCTTCACGTCAGTCAGGGGCTTCTCATCCTCTCTCAGCCAGTCAACCCGGTGGTGGCAGGGGCATCGCTAGCAACCACAGAGATTGTCCTATGTACGGAGTGGCGGTAGACCTGCCGAGGAACACGGGGCAATTCGAAACACTTTTACTCATCTTAATTTTGTCCTCTACTGAGAATCTGTACTTAAAGTCCATTATTGGAAACACACAGAAGGCTGCATTGTTCAAAAGCCCTGACACTGTTGCAAACCTCGTGCTGCAACCATTCAGGTTACGATTCATTTGAAGATACAAGCGTTTTACAGTTTATTTTCTTCACTGTTCTGTTTTCTAAAATTTCTGTCTGTGCAGCAAAACTGAACCGCATTTCCACAGTCGGACTTTAGTTGGCAGCAAAAAGGACCGAGGCTACAAACACAGTGGGGGGTCATTCCGGGATTTCCAATCATGCGTCTGGAGTTTCTGAGAATTATTGCTCATGTTAATAAAATGAATCACTTCAGTTGGGGTTCACAGAGAGGATGTATTTTTTAAAAAAACGGTGCAAATGAAAAGTATTTTTCTGCGGTCATGTCCACTATTTTTTTCATAACACATCTGTTTTATTACTGCAGCGGTTATGTAGATAATAGAGAAACTTGAAAGTGTCGTGAAGGTGACGTTTCCGTTTCCAGTAACAGACTGACCCTGCACTGAACAAGCGGGCTTTGATAATGGATGGGTGATGGTGCTACGGAATATTTTTTAAAATTTTAGCTCTATCTTTTCCCACCAGTATCTACCCCATTAAAACTGAACAATTTTTATTTAATTTTTAGCTTTTATTGATTGTCACAGAGTAAAAACAACAAGTATACAACTTTGGAGCCACAAAAAAATCATATTACAAACAGACTTTTACTCTCATCTGTGTTCACAAGTTGACGTAGACAATTCACACCACTCTATTCCCATGTATAAGAGTTTTGTAAAACAATATAACAACATTTTGTATACTTAAAGAAAATGATGAATTTTATATTTTATAGACCTTGCTTTAAAATACTGGCCGTGAATTGTTATTTTTTGGCAGCAGGTAATGTAATGGTTAAAGCTGTCGCCTTGCAGTAGACAGATTGTGGGTTTGGATCCCCACTGCAGTACCCTTGAACAAGAAAATATATATATTCATTTCAATTTATTTTTATAGAAAACTGAACAGCAAATTACGACAACAGATATAGCAGGTATATAGTAAAAATGACCCTGCCCCTTACTCACCCTAAATGGGTAAGTACATATAAACCATCAGCTGAACAACAGCAATGTAGACTGGATTAATTTATTCGCGTGATTTATTTTTTCATTCACGCTGTAAGTTCATTCACAGGGACTTGTGCACAGTACTGGTTTCCCTGCAGTTTTACAGCTCGACGTGGACACTGGTCCCGAGCTGCATGTCCAGGGTCGTAATCGCGATCCCACCTCAGGTAACTGCAGGGAACAAAGTCCAGCGATGTAAAAGTAGACCGCCAGTCGTCGGTGTGTAACCGTACCCACCCCGGACTCGCATTCCTTGCCTGTCTATCGGCAGCCATGTTGAGCCCCGCCTCCTCTGGTCTATAATTCCCCAGGGAATTAAATTATAAATGTAATTGGCTGATTGTGTTTCCAGAGCGGCCGGGGGGGCTCCGCGGGAGCAACGTGAGAGCGTTGTGTGCGTGGCGGTGGCGACAGGAGATGGATAGCATGGCCGCCTCCTCCGCAGGCCTCCGATTACGATTTAAAGAGGCGGAGAGGATAGTGTTCCAGGTGTTGCTCATTTGGTGAAGGAAAGAGCAGTTTGCCGGCCATCAGCTTTTTCACAGTTACACATCAGCTATTGTAATGTTACTATAACCTGCTGATAAGCGAAGCAGGAGGCGGAAGCTGATCATTGGGAATGGGGGGGGGGTTCTGCTGTCTCTGTGCAGGAATACAAAAAGTTAATGGAGCCGGAATGCTGAGTCGGCATAAATGGCCAATTTGAACTGGATTTAATGTCAGGTTGACTTAAACAAACTGGGTTCTGTAGACTGGTGGTAGTCAGCACATTAAATGGAAATTCAGTGGCAGGTGTCTGTATGTATGTAGTCCTTGAAGTGGAAAAAAGTGCCGATATTGCACTTATTGGCATGTTGGGGTGTGTATCAGTCGGTATCAGCACTAATATATGTATGTGAATATACATATATGTGAATATATAGTCCTGTAATAGATGGGGACACAAATTTGCGAAACAAACAGTAGGAAAGTGGTGGGCGAGTTGACTTCCAGTGTACCCCGGTGGACGATTGGTAACGTCCAAATGCAGCTATGAGTCCATGTACAACAGCAGGGTTTTGCCGAGAGAGCAGCTCAGATAGAAAATCTGGTCAACAGGGGGCAGAAAGGAGCACCAGGGGGATGATGGGAAGTGCAGGTACACAGGAAAAAGTGCCAGTTCACCATAGAGCAACACGGAGAAGTGCCTCTGCTGCGTAGTGCTGAGGACCGGCCGTGTCAGGCTCTGCTGTAATGTAAAAGTAAACATGTACTGTAGATGTATGTGTGTGACAAGGTCAAAAAGAATCGCTTTCAATGTTCCTTATCTGAGGTCATAGAGTAAAACAATGATTTTTAATTTAGTAGCCATTGTTTTGGCTAAATTTCTGCCTTCTTCCAAATAAAGACAAAATGACATGTAGCAGTAGAACCAGACTTGAGCGCATGAACAGTGGGTGTGGGTGTGTGTGTGTGTGTGTGTGTGTGTGTGTGTGTGTGTGTGTGTGTGTGTGAGACAGATAGATGGGTCCAGCACTCCTCCTCACCCCAAGGTTCCTCCCTCTCGCTGCCTCAGGCTGAGGAAGAGGCAGCACTCCTGGCTTCCATGCCGGCCTGGAGGAGGGATATCATGAAGAAGAAGATGGAGGAGGAAAAGTGAGTGAAAGAATGTGGCATACGTCAGTATGTCGGCAGCATCCATGGCAGCCACCCCCCTTCCCTTTCCTGGCCTTCGCTAGCCTTACAGTGTTTACTGTATTAACTGGGGAAAAGTTACTAATATGAGGACCAAAACCACATACTAGTTACCACGACCGCTTTGAACTTTTAAGGCTGTTTTGAGTTCTTCAAAACACAGGGAAACCGAAGGGGGGGGGGGTCAATCCCCTTCAGTGTTCAAACAAAGCCTAACTCCCCCCACACGACTTGTATACTTAAGTTAAACAATATTGACAATAATTTTCTGCTTCCCCAAGACAAGTTCTTAGGCCACAGCTTTAAATGATAGTAGATTACTAGTAGAAGTGCAGAGGTTTTGTAGAAAAGCTGCTCTGTTGCTGTATATTTGAATTTAATACCTGAATATCTTATTTGAAAGATTTTTATTTCATTTGCTAATTTGTTTTTTGTTTTTTATTCTTCACACGGGGTTGGACAGGGAGCAAAAAAGGTAAGAATGTTGTTTGGATTTTTCTGCACTTTTGTGATAGAAAATCACCTAAAATATTTTCAGTCTTTTTTGTATAAAGCAGCTGTCATGAACATGTGAAGGACTAAGTGTAATGCAACTTATTATTACAATAATAAGGGCAGCAGGTGGCATAACGGTTGAAGTTACATCACCTTGAGTTGCTCCAGTAAATAATGGCAAGAAGCTTAACACTGTAAATCACGTTGGAGAAAAAATGTCATGAGTATCAATCATAGTTAAGTACAACAATCCCTTGGTATCTGAACTCTATATCCAATTTTTTGCTAAAACAGCTCTTGAAAACTAATGCATAAATATTGGTATCTGCAAGGAAACTTTGCTATAATTTATTTTGTCCAAAACACATCCAAAATAAAAAAATTGTATCATGAATAAAAATCAAAATAAATTATAAAAATCAACAAATAAGTACTGTGCATTATACCGTAATAAAAAATACTGTATGTATTGTAATAAACATATACTGGTATGAACTTATCCAAAGTGAAAGTTAGAAACACGGCTGCACTGGTGTCTTATCAGCTGTTTCCTCACTTTAAAATAATGAGAAATACGCATTTGGGATCCGAAATGTTGGTATCCGATGCGTTTTCAGGGGCGAACAGATTCAGATATGGAGGGATTACCCAAAAACCTTATAGAGCAACAGAGCCCTCTAGAGGTCAATTTCTAATATGATTGATGTTCTTAAGAAGTATGTCTGCTGCGTGTGAACTGGTATATCCACTTCATAACTTCTTCCTGATATGGTTGAAGAGCCTGATGTTTAACTCCAAAATCTGTACTTCCTCTGATTCAGAAAAGAGGAGCAGCGCGTGAAGATGGAGAAGGAGAATGAAGAGAGGCTGGAACTGGAGAGACTACGGACCCTGGGCTACGATGAGACCAAGCTGGCGCCATGGCAACGGCAGATCATCCTAAAGAAAGGAGACATCGCAAAACAATAGAGCACCCCTCCCCCCTCCCCACACCCACTCCTCCTCCCACTGTGTCTGCACCGTGTCGTCACAAAACACCCTCCCCACCCCTGAGAAGGACCATGGAATGAGTGCTTGAGCTGGGTCTCCCAGCCAAAGTCCTGCACACGGTCCTTACTGCACCGCGACACAGTCCCCTCCGTGAAGGACTCGCGTTGGAGGACGAGTCCACACCACACAGTAATGGGTTCCAACCCCGTCGGGTGGATCAGAACCGTACTGTAACCCCTTAGCCTTGGTAGGATTAGCTGTCCTGCTGCTTGAATCTCATTAAATGTATGTCCAACTTGTTAGGAGCTTTTCTTTCCTCCCAGCACATTAACTCATACGTAACGGTAAGCAGAGAAGGACGGGGGAGCGTACAGCGCACAAGCACTCCCCTGCAGGGGGCCTGCAAGCACATCTCAGTGGGCTCCTAATGAGACACATAGACATTTTCAAAGGCATGTTAATAGTTATGCCCTTGTTGTGCACGGAAGGCGTCTGGGGAATCGTAAAGAAGGCGCGACATCTTTACTGGGACACTGAGGTCCAAGCGTGTTGAAGGCTACATAAAGTGCAGTAGAGTTCATAGGAACCTCTCAGACAGTCTTCACAGTGGAGCAGTAGGAACTATCAGCTCGGCAGCGTTTTAGAAGAAGCTGCGCTTCAATGCTTGAGGCGAAAGAACAAGTGCCGGTGCCTCCCCTCCTGGCACGTCGGCGTACGAATCGGTCGGTTAAGTGTTAAGTTTAAGGTTTCCGCAGTGAATAAAAGATGCTAGCAGATATTGCTGATGTTGAGAGTATATATTTCTCTAATAACTAGGATACAAATTTTGAGTGAATGGTAGGGAAGCGGAGTGTGAGCCGCCTTGCAGCGTAACTTAGTGCATTCTGGGTGGTGAAAAGTAGATATGAAGGCTGTTAGCAATAATGTCCATGTACTACAGCAGTGTTTTGCTGGGAGAGGAGCTCAGCCAGAGAATCTGGACAACAGGGAGCAGACAAGAGCCCCAGGGGGTTGTGGGAAGTGCAGGCACACAAGAAAAAGTCCAGATTCTCTAAAGGGCAGCACGTAGAAATGCCTCAGCTGCGTACTGCCGAGTACCGGCCGCCTGAAGCTCTGAAGCCGTAGATTTATTAGAGGCAAAACACCAGTGCAGGACCAGTGGAGGCGCCAGAGGGAATGTGTGATGGAGGTGTGGGAGATGTGACTGTAAGGAGTCTGAAGGAGGTCCTGTAACTCCACCAACATCTGCCACCCCACGAGAAAGCCGCATGCTCTTCACAGCCCAGAGGAGAATGTAACGTAAAGGAAAATAACCGCGGATGACTGAATTACGAAACTCAAAGACCTGCGACTTACTGGTCGACATTTTATACGTGAAACCACACTGTAGATGTGAGGGCATTTTAAATAGATGTTCATTTCATAACATTAAAATAACCACATTTAACGTGGAAACTAGTTTAGTTACACAGTTTTCTGGATACGTACAAACTCACTGCAACATTTTAGTTGGCAAATTACTGGATTTTTACAACATGCTAACATGGTGGCTTCACAGAAGAAGCGCCGCACATGTTTTAGATGAGACATTAAAGCTGAATCCTGGACGACTTTAGGAAATAGAAATCACTAGTGTCAAAACTGCAAGACCCGTAAGGGAATGTAACATTAAACCTTTGTCTAAATGGGGCAGTTTCCCCATAATTCCCCACGCGGCAACACAACGGAGTTCACTACCAAGGTTGGCGTGAAGGGAAGGATGGACACGGAGCGCATAAGATGCTCCTCACCCCTCAAAAGTATTTGTAGGGAGCTGTGCAAACCCCACCCCCAGCACGGTGTTGAAAATCACACACGGTCCTCTACACGGGGGGTCGGGAGGACTCAGCATTGCAGCCTGTGCAGTTTGGGAGATACACTGCAAAATGTCCTCCACAGTGGACATACATACACAGCCCAAATTTAATTTTACTCCACGTACCCGGATTTCACGAGAGGAAACGAGGTAAAAGGCTGGACGTTGCAGCACCCAGCAGTGTGCGAGTGGCTGAAGGTGACCGGATGCTGGTTCAGTCGCGTCTTTGCTTTTCAGAACCGTTCAAACCCATTTATTGCATGGAAGGGGTACGGATTAGCGGCGCCAGGCGTGTCTTTTTGCACGTGTACGTAAGGGCTGCTTCCTGTGTAGTAAAACACGCGGTAGATTAACTTGGAAAAAAAAAAACCTTTGTACGTACATTTTCCAAATAAATCATTATATGGAACCATTTTAAATAATAAATTCATGCTCCTAATTCATACGTATTTGGGGACAGTTGATCGCTTCAGCGGATGCCATACTCATGTTGACGAAAATATCGAAGCCTCATTGCCATTAGATTATTTTATATGCAGATAGATATATTAATACAATTAATTGTATTCGTTGTTTGTTTATCATCCCACTGTTGCATCATGATGATTTAAGCACTGCTTATATAGAACTTTATGTAAAAATATTTTCAGATTGTCATAAAAATGAAATAAACGTCTGAATGCATGTGTATGGTTTGCGTTAATGTGTAGACAGAAAATGTAATAATCTTGGGATGGATAAAATGCAGTCTGGGTACAGATTGGGTTTTTGTTTGTTTTTTCCATCAACAGTCAGATACACATTTTAAAGCCACTGGTGGGTCTTAAATGGGACCCCTGCTACAGTTATAGCAGTTTCAGCATTTCTGGTGTCAAAAATGCTTTTTAAACAAAAATAAACTCTTTTTTTTATTTACAGCTGAGGCCTACATTCTTAAGGCCTATATGCTGGTTATGTTTTTATAAATTTTATGAAAATGCTGATTATATTTTCATATATTTTGAACCTGTTAGTATAACAGCATCTACAAGTGGAATTAGATGGTGGGTGGGTGGGTGGGTGTGTGTATGTTATATAACATAACATAACACAGATATTTATATTTAACGTGGTTTTCAGCTGTGAACGGTTTAATTCCAGATCAAGGGCTCCCCAGGTGGTCCTTGTCCTTTCAAACGCACGTACACACCTGTACAGGTATCGGTCAGTTTGAACCTGCCAAAGACAAGCTGCTTCTTACGGAAACCAGGAAGTATTGGACCACGCCCACCAGCTAAGCCACACCTCCTGCTCACCTGGGTCGCAGGTACAGGAATCACGGCGCACGTCCCACGTAGGGAGGACGTCGGGAGCGCGCAGGACGGTATCCTGCGGAAGGTCTGCTGGGTTCACCTGCTTTCAGGTACGTGGCGCCAGATTAGTGCTTTTTTTCGTCCTCATTCGGCGCCATTACGGTCACCGCAGGGGGTCCGGTGGTGGGCGGTGGACACGGATGGGAAGGGGGTGTCGCGCGACGCGAAAATGACGGAATTACTGCGTTTCACCACCTGTATGTTTCCTCACACCCCTTTATATCGGCGTCTTAAGCCGCCCAGCGACTGAGGGACGTACTGTGGTAAATCTGAGCCCCGCTGTTCGGCTGGACCTGCAGCGCGTGCTGGGCGTGCGGGCGGGATCTCGGTCCCGGGTCGCGCGCGGTCACGCGCCGGAATTCAGGGCAGTAATTTTTCACGAAGCGAAACCGCGCGGCGGCTCAAAGGCAGATTTGCAGGGGCGACTGGGGGTCCGGAGAGCCGAACCGGAGGCCCTGCGAGAGGTAACATATTTACACGTTTTCAGCCGATCACGCCTGATGTGATCATCACCTGTCGATATGAAGTATATTTTTACTACAACGTTCAGTACAAAGTTTCCTTTACGTCTGAGTTTAAAAATCCAGGTATGTGTGTGTGTGTGTGTGTGTGTGTGTGTGTGTTTAACATTGTTTACACTCTATTCCTACATGTCGACTCTTCTTGAACAGCATATTTTGTCAAAATTTCGTTCTGTTTTACCTGTTGCAACGTTGTATTTTTATGTAAGTCCTGTTTTAAAACCCTGACCATGAATTGTTGTTGTTGTTGTTGTTGTTACATTTGGGTGCAACAGAAGGTGTATTAGTTGTGTCCTGGCAGCTGAAAGGTTGTGGGTTTCAATCCCACTTCCTGCTGTAGTGCCCCTGTTCAAGGTGTAACTGATACAGTAGAAACTATCCTGCTGTGAAGATGGGTAAATCAGTGTAAGTAGTTTAATACAGTGTAAAAATCAAACATTTTAAGTTTCCTGGGGGATAAAAACGTCAGATATAAGTGAGTAAAGAGTATGTTGAAGTGAAGGTGTCTCTTCCCTTGTTTTTACCATGCAGAAGCGCTCATGTCCCAGAGTGGGGTGGGTTCAGCAGCGCCCTCCTCTGGCTGAATTCTTCACTTTGGGGATCTGAGTTGTGCCACGGTGTCCTGGTGCTCATGTCTCAGCGGCAGTCGGGCAGCTTCGGGGGCGACGACGCCCCCCTCCTGGACAATGGGCCCTCGACCCCGGAGCGCCAGCCGGACGGCGATTCGCAGGCTGTGGCTGCCCCCACCAGCCCCCACCAGGGGGGAGCGGTGCTCAGCACAGACAGTCCGGTCGCCCGGAAACTGGGCGCCCAGCAGCTGATCCCCAAGAACCTGGCGGTGGCCAGCCGAACCCGGGCTCGACCCCGACACCACACCGCCGTGGTCACCTTTCCGGTTGCGCGAGAGACCCAACCGGAGCCCCCTGCTGAAGAACACGCCTCTCTGGTGTCCAGGGAGGAATGTGAGAGTGATGACGAAGGCATCCCCCTCCACAGGAACCGTAGGAATATGTCATACCGCGTTGCCATGGCGAGTCCCGGCGACAGCATGCTGACTGTCGGCCGCACATCTGGTCTCAAGCTGCTGAGTGAGGAGGCGACCCGGGGCGTCCCGCTGTCACTGGGCCCGGAGGATGCCAAGGTGACTGTAAACATGGTTTAGTTTCTACAAAATGGCAGAAGCAGAGGAGATTTGACTGGCAGCTGCTCTCCAGGCCACCTTCTTACACAAACTATATAATAATAATAATAATAATAATAATAATAATCTCAAACTTACATTTTTACCTAATTATGCAGCTTGTAACTGTAAGAAATCCAATTAATTTGCATATTTATTTACTCCTGAGGCAAGTCTGATTTCAAATACATTACCTTTATCAATATATCAGCAGTTGCCTCAAATAATAATAATAATAATAATAATAATACAGTAATAATAATGTCAAAATCACCGCTCACATGTTTGCACGTCCTCTTCAGAGAGTCCTTCAGAGGAAGACCAACCAGAGGAAAGGGGGCTCTTTCAAAGATGGTATGTGTCCTATAATAATAATAATAATAATAATACATAAAGAGCATTTTCATGACACCTTTCATATATATTTGCAACTCAAAGTGCTTTAAAAAGAGAAACAGTCATAGTAAAAATGTAAAATAAATTTAAAAAATCAAGCATTGGAAACACTTTTTTAACAAAATTACACACATTAGCCATATTTTCAAATATACACACGTTTAACAGAACAATATGTGTGTTTTGATAAAACAGAAAAGTTATTGGTACTGGATACAGATACACTGGACATAATGGGGGGGGGTCACTCTGCTCAGTTCCTGGCACCTCGTCCACTTTACTGCAGTTTATACTGCAGGGCTGGAGCTATGCCACCCCATGGGGCCGGTGTGCATTTCCAGCAGGGCCGTCGAACCTGCGTCGCTAGTCCTCCTCATGCAGAGCTCTTTGCGCAGAACCCCGGCTGTACCAGGAGATCCGGGAGCGAGGGCTGCACTCCCACGGCCCCGGCGGGGACGGCGAGGCGCCGGACGACCAGCCCGGCCGGGACAAGAACATCGTGGTGAAGAGCTACCGGCCCACGCAGCTCACCTGGAGCCAGCTGCTGCAGGTGCGATGCCTCAGTCCTGTTGTCAGAGTCCAACTTGGATCACATCCCTGTCATCATTTTCATTGAAATTCTACCAAACTGTGTCTAGAAATGACTTTTTTAAAATTACATCCCTGGTCACTACATTTTTTTTTTTCACCGTTTTTGTATGCAAATCACAAAAAATACACGCCACTTTGTACGTATGCAACCTCAGGGCTTCAGCATTTCCAAACCTCCGTTAAGCATCACTGTTGATGAACAAGTGAGAAAAGGCACGAAAACCCTGTGGAATTATCTGGGTTTTTACATCAGTGGCTTTTCAGATGTGGTCTGATGTCGTCATAAAACACGTAAAACACCTTAAACTGACCCGTTTACTGCACATGTTTTGTAAACGTTGGAAGTGAAGAATGGAAAAGGTTTGACCCCTGAACCGAGCGTCTCCTGCAGCCACTGGCGCCGTCCGCTTAGTCAGACCGTTTTTATCTCTTGTTATGACTGGGATGAAGATCGCATCACCTTTCCCGTCTTCCATTTTGCCGGTTTGTTTTTGAATGGGCGCAAAGGGCTGGGGTTCGAATCCCACCTCCTGCTGTAGGCCCCTTGACCAAGGTATTTACCCTGAGTTGGTACAGTAAAAATTACCCAGCTGTATAAATGGGGAAATCGCTGTAGGTAGATTTGTATATAAACCTAAAATGGAGGCAGCTTTGGAGAAAAGTGTCAGTAGTTATGAATACGGGACGATAAGGAAATGATCATAATATCAAGGGTCCAAGGACATCTGTATGATCTGTCATTTAAATAATATTCGTTTCCAGTGGCATTAACTCCATTCTAAAAAGTCTGTTCAACGTCACTTTGGAGAAGGGTGCCAGATAAACGATGTTTATTAATAATATATAGTATAATAATGATAAAGACAACATATTATGATCATAGATTGTTTGCTGTTTGCTGAGTTGTGTGTCTGTTCACTCATGTTCTTCTCCTGGTTTGTCCACCAGGTGCAGGAAATGGGAGTTCTTGAGACCATGTCTGCAGAAGAGCGCAAGCGGCAGGAGGTCAGTAAGTTGTCCCCAGTACCTGCCCACCCCCCTCTCCGGCTGAGCTGCTGTGTGGTCCGCAGGCCCCCCCGGGCCCTCCACACGAACAAAGGGCTGTGATCAGTTTCGCCGCCACCTTCACGCCAGGTCCCACCCTTAGCAAACTCAGACCGCCTGGGCAGACGGCCCCACCCAGGTCCCCGTGCTCTCGCCCGCCTCTTCACTGCCGTATCTCCGCGGTGCGGCGGGGTCACTGTCACCAGGCAGGTTCTTGCCTATCAACAAACACACCCCTAGTGACTCATGTTACCAAATGATGTGCTGTTTGTGCAACAGGTCCTGAAGCTGGTTCTAACAGCCCTGTCATGTCTGCTGCCCTGTGGTGCTCAAGTCACAAGGGAGGGAAATTAGCCTCCCCTGACACTTGAATTGCAGCAATTCTTCATTATTCTTTTGTTTGTTTAGGTACTTTCTCCAATGTCACCTGTCTGTCGGTCTACCTGTCTGTCCCGCTTGTCTTTCTGTCCATCCACCTGTCCGTCTGACCGTCTGTCCGTCCATCTATTTAATTTAGTTTAAAAGTAATAAAATGGGGGTTACAAACTCACATCTCATCCCGGGTCCATGGTGTCTCCTGCCTCGTGCCCCATTCCTCCAGGATGGGTGTCTGACCTGCAACCCTGCGTTGGTCAAGCAGTTATTGAAAATGGATCGATTGATAAAAGTGTCACAAAGAAATTTATTAGAAATTGAAAAATAATCTGAGGTTTTCTCTACACACGACCGGTGAACAAACAGAAGGATGTATGACTTGTGCAGCGTTCAACTGATCCTCACTTAGGGGTTCATGTGAGATTGGATCTCTGCACAGGTCGAATTACGGACATACTTTTGGTCACAGTTGTTTTCATAAGTTCAGGACCCGATATGATCAATTTATTCATTTATTTGCTAAAGTTTTACCCACATTTTTGTTCTGCATTCGTGTATCGGCAACATTGCGTTATTTTTATTAGCCCAAAGACTTCAGCCTCCTTGACAGCCTCGGTGCCACTTGGGTGAATACCGCGGTTGTGTGACGCTCGCTCCTAATGCCGGCACTGTCCCCATCCAGGCCATGTTTGAAATCATCACGTCCGAGTACTCGTACCAGCACAGCCTGGCCATCCTGGTGCGCCAGTTCAAGGAGAACGCGGCGCTGCGTGACACCATGACCAAAACCGAGCACCACCACCTCTTCTCCAACATCTCCGTCATCCAGGCCATCAGCCAGAGGTGGGAACACGGGGCCGAGTTGTCCGCTTACTCTACTCTAATGGCTGAACCGCGGTGGAGGGGGGGGCGACTGCACTTCAGCTGTTTTAGTAGTAATTCAGCTCCTGTCTGGTCATTCTTATTTCTTATTATATGATATTGTATTTTATTATTATTATTATTATTATTATTTATCTGACTCTTTGCTCTAAAGCAGCTTAGAGATTCACCCATGTGTACTGCAGGGTCATTTTTTACTGCATCAATTCAGAGGAAGTACCTTCAACTTGGGATTTGGAGTGGGGACCTTCCAAATGTAAGGGTGATTCGAACCAGTGCGCCACCTGCTCGCTAAAGTTGTTTACCACACACCTGTAGTCCACCTTATGCTACATATATTATTTTTCGTATTTTGCAGTTTTGTTGATTCTTGCAGCTGCATGTTTAATGGTGTTTTGGAGGTTTCAGAAAGGGGAGGTGTGATGTCACATACCTGTTAGGTTCCTTGTTGCGCACATTGCTGTAACACTGAACCCAGGGATTTGGGAATGAGCTTTGCGTGTTTGTGAAACCGGTTTGTATCCCGGCGTGTGGCGGGTCGTCTTATTTTCACATTGCCCAAGTTGTGTGGAGTTGCGGCTTCTGCACTGAGGCAGCAAGCAGTGCTGGAACCACAGAAAACCAGACACGTGCCGGCCAGGTCTGCCTGGTGCCGCACACACCTCCGGGCGTCTCTCCCTTTTCACACTGAACTCTTCTTTTGATGGAGCAAATAGTAGAGCCTTGATCCTCTGCGCGGTCTGCCTGGGTTGGTTAGTCTAACAGTGCGACGTGCCGTAAGTCTGAAGACCACGGGTAAATAAATGTGCTCGAGGTCTTAGCGATCCAGTCGTATGACTCAGTGGAAAGTTATGCGCTTTTGAACCTTAACCAAGGTAATCTTGTTTCTTCTGTTTCCCACGGTTGCTATCTGTGTGGTTTTGTCAGATAAAGAGAAGGGAAGTGTTTTTACTGGCAGGCAGTGGTGCTGCTGAGATGAAATGCTGCATGTGAAGGAACACAGGATCTGTGTACCTGTACATGTTGTTGTTGTTGTTGTTGTTAAGTAACCAATGTCATAGCAAATGGTTGTTTGCCTGCTACTGTACATATGAAGCAGGTTTTGAAGTTGAATTCAGTTTTACTGAATGAGTTATTAGTTACTCAGACACCAGTACTGTCTTGCTAACTGCAAGTCATGTGCTTCATAAAAAATACGTGTTTTTATACTTGTATAAAGGTACAAATATAAACTGGCACAGATACGTCTGTATGAATGTCTCTTAATCCTCAGTAAACTGCAGTAAGTTTGTAAAAATACTTATTATACTATTATTAATATACTAAAGGTACGAAGTCTATATGTATGGAAGACAAATGAAATGTATAGATAAGTAATAAATAAAAAAAAAATATACAAGTACATATACATGTATAGACACATCTGTAGGCTTACTTTATATCTGTTACATCTTCTTGCTTCTTAATGTTTTAGTCAACATTGCATGTCATTATGTGAGCAACACTCAATAATAATATTAAAAATAATAATAATAATACTGATGCTCATAAAAAAATTTTATTACTATTGTATTTATGCCAACACTACCTGATCCTAAATGTCAGGTCTGTCAGCTACGTAAGACGAGACGGTGTGTGAGGTGGATGATGTCTCACACCAGAAACACACTCCCCTTTGACAACCAGTTATGATAAATCAGTTTATTGTTTATTTCAGTGACCTGGGGAAATATACAGAATTATAAGCTGGTATTTTAACCACCTGCTGTCTGCAGCCTTTATATCATATTTATTTTCACCTTTCTCCATACTGGCTTCAGTAACGGCCAAAAACACGAAAGTAGTAATAGCAGAAGGGATGAATGTTCAGAAAGCCAACGCTGGTAAGAGAACCATTGTTCTTCACCAGGTTCTTTGAGGAACTCGACATGCGCCACCAGGAGAACCCAGTGATGAAGGACATCAGCGACATTGTAGAGAGACACACGTCCAAACACTTCCAACCCTACATCACCTACTGCTCCAACGAGACCTTCCAGCAGAGAACCTTGCAGAAGCTGCTGTGAGTGAATGGGTGAGGGGGAGGGTGGGCTGATAGAGTAAAGTGGGAGATACCCCACCATTTGGTTGTGTCAGTAGTGTGGGTGAGGTGGGGCATGATGAAGGGTGGGATCAGGGATGATGTAGGAGGGGCTAGGCTGAGGGTTGGTGCCATTGGTGTGCCTGACAGGAGGCTTGAACACGTGATGTTAAGTCAAGTCAAGTCACAAAACCTTAGAAAGCTCAATGTAATTTCCTTTGGGATTAATAATGTTTTTTTTTAATGTATCTATCAATAGTCTGAAGTGCAGCACAGTTTTCTGAGAGTTTGTTCTGCCAATGTGACGTGAAGGCTTAGAATCAGCAATCCTGTGGTTATAGACCTTGTCTTTAACAATAGTGGTCCCTACTACTCATGACTAACCAACCAAGATGTATTAAGAGTTAATAAATTCATAGCTCTGATGTGAAATGTACAGCTGGAGCCCAGAGGGTCTGTAGACTTGAGTAACTCTGCACCCCCCCCAAGCAGTTAAAGCAAAGTGTCACACAGGAAAGATGGGAAGATAGGCGGTGGGTCACAGCTCTGTCCCTGCTCTCCAGGTCGAGCAACAGCACATTCAAGGAGGTGCTCAAGCGGATCGAGTGCAGCGCCGAGTGTGGGGGGCTGCCCATCATCTCCTTCCTCATCCTCCCCATGCAGCGGGTGACGCGTCTTCCGTTGCTCATGGACGTGAGTCAGCCCACCCACCCTCCGTACCGGACACGAGTGAAATACTAACAATGTGTGTTGGAGACGTGGTGCGAGGACTTTGGCTCTGTCCCCTTGTAGGCCATCTGTCAGAGGACCCCTGCGAAGTCAGTGGAGCACGCGTGTGCCGTGTTTGCCCTGAAGGCCATCAGCAAGGTAGAGGCTCGGCCAACGGGCTGCACCAAAGGGTCACTGGTTTGATTCTCAGTGCAGCCAGAGTCCAGCGGAGTTATGATAAATGTCCTTGTGGGAACTGGCTGTGCCACCAGAAACCATATTTTCCTCAAGCTGGCGTTTTTAAACCCACTCTGAAATTCACTGGCTCTTCACAGGAGTCACTGGTGTCAGAAATGGTTGAAAATGCAAACCTGTCTTCTACTGTTAGTTGGCAGCAAAATGCTTAAATGTGTCTGCAGAAAGAACTGGAACACACTGTTGTAAGGCTCTGAACGTGTGACATTCTGAACACGTCCATCCACAATCCCTTTTCATCCAGCTGGTGAAGAAGTGCAATGATGGAGCAAGAACCATGGAGAGAACTGAGCAAATGTACACCATCCAGAAACATATGGACTTTGGAAAGATCAAGGTACCGTCCCTCTGTCTTCGTTGAGGTTTAAATCCCACTTGGTTTGTATGCATTTCCGTATCCGTGGGTTTCTGCTGCGGCTTCTCTTCACGTTTCAGTGAAAGTGTTTTGGTTTGGAAGCCTACAGTAGGTCATTGTGGGAAACAAATGGGGGGGGGGGGATGGGTTTGTACTGAAGCCGATGCTGCCGTTCTGCCTCTCCAGCCCTTTCCGCTGATTTCGGCTTCACGCTGGCTGCTGAAGCGAGGTGAGCTGGCCGTCTGCACAGAGGAGCTCAGCATCTTCTGGAAGGCTTTCAGCCACAAGAGCTTCTACCTGTTCCTCTTCAACGATGTGCTCATCGTCACCAAGAAGAAGAGGTATGGACCTCCTGCTGTCCCCAAGATAGGGTTGGTGTTCGTATTAAGTCCTGTTGAATCAAAGTCCACGCTGGTTAGCCACGTGTAGATTGCCTTTCAGAATGTTCTCCACTTGTCCTGCTTGTAGAAAGGGTTGTTTCCAGTGTCACTCCAGTTCATCCATCTGGTTGCTGGTTCTCTTGTTTCTCCCTTAAATTCACCAAGTTAAGGTTAGGATGCTGATATTACACCATGGAATGTTGATGGATGTTCCATGACTTCTGACCACCACATTTGTCACCTGTTTGCTCACATGCTGGTTTACAAGCTACAGCTGTATAATAGTCTGCATCTCGCAGGACTAAAGCTGGCATTACTGTTAACCTATGTTACTATAAAGTAAGACCATCCTAAAAGAGTAAATGTCCCGAGATGGTGACCATGTCGGACCTTTCTCTAGTGCCCATTTATGCAACGTTATGTTTGTTCACGTTTAGCGAGGAGAGCTACATCGTGATGGACTACGCCACCCTGGACAACGTGGACGTGGAGCTGGAATCGCAGGCTGTCAGACAGACTACCTCCGCTTCCTTTCTGCTGAAGCTGGTGATGAGGAAGAACAGCGACGGCCGCGCCGACCACCTCGTCCTGGCCGCCGAATCTCAGTCAGTCTTTTCGCTTCCACACCGTGGCACCCTCTGGTGGTCACGCCTGACTACTGCAGCAGAGATGTCAATTTCCTTAAACAGCTGCCCTTTATAGCAGTGGATTTATGTAACATTCACTGTCTTAGAGCTGCACTAGACAACTGTGGGAATGTAAAGTGAGTCAAGTGTTGGGGGGACTGATTTATATCTAGCTTTCCACCCCTAGTCAAAAAGTTGAAAGCCACTGCTCTAGACCTATGTATAGTTTTAGAGTTGCAAGGTGTGAGATTTCTTTGATTCCGTCTCAGGCCTGACCGGGCTCGCTGGGTAAAAGCGTTGCGAAAACACAAGAAAGACGAGCAGTTGGCCAGTAAGGAAGGTAGGTTGCAGTTCTGTGTTTGTAATGTGCAGAAACAAAAACTTTTTAAATCCACCAGCCCCTGACAAGTGCTCAAGTCAGACTAGTAGTGCAAGAGATATGGAATTTATTTTCTATATAGAGTCAAATGGGCTGTGTGACCTTAAGGAATGATTTATTTTTCCACAACCCTAAAACTCCTGGTCACAACTGACTATAGTCGTTCATGTTATTAAACCACCCCCCCTTACCCTTTTGGAAAACAGTAGTCCACCAAGCCCACTTCTTCCGATAGCTGCATAAATTTGCATCAGTGTGTAGCTAAAGCACTGCTACATGCATGACTATAATAGATGCTACTGCAGACATGAGGTTGGGTTGTCAGTTATTCCTTCCCTGGGCACTGTCATCTGTGTGCAGCCTTAAAATCCTGTGCCTATGTTCAAAATGTCCTGCAATTCAAATAGAAAACCTGAGACTCAGTGAGTATTAGTGTGCCAGTCAGTCACCACCTCTTGACAAATATTTTCCTTCAGGGTTTTCACAGCGTGAGGTCATCAAAACCTACATACCCAAGGAGCCAGATGAATTGGGACTGCAACAGGCTGAACTGGTGATAGACCTGCAGAGAGAAGAAGGTGAGATTCACCCCTTACCTTATTGTCCTGTGGCATCCTTGTTGGGTATCAGAATGGAACAATAGCCAGTGAGGCCCTCTCTGGATAGGAAACGTTAGTCAATGGAGGCCTACAGGTAGACTTAAAAAAAAAAAAAAATCACTAAGATGGGGGGGCTCAGAGCTGGCTGTGACCTACACCCTCCTTTTGGAATTGCTCTAGTTGGTGGTCTGCCACTCGCATGCAAGTCCCAAACAAACAAACTGGCCTTGTGGCTGTTCACAGGCTGGGTCTATGGCGAGCGGATGCGTGATGGTGAGCAGGGCTGGTTCCCCGAGAGCTGCACCACTGAAATCACAGACCGCGTCGCTGTGGAGGGAAACGTGCAGCGCATGCAACGGCTCCGAGAGACCAATGTGTGAGAACATGTGCTGTACAGGCAGCAGGATGGACTAGAACCCAGCTTTAACTACTTGGGAAGAAATGGCCATTAGTACCAGGTAACACGTATTAAGATTTGTTTTAAGAGACTAGCCTAATGATTACAAAAGGCATTAAAGAAATTTTAACTGTACAGCTTTAGTGACCAAATGTAGTAGTAGCTATATGTTAATAGTTCTGCTAATGGTGCCCTGTTGATACAAGACTTTAGTAAAATGAATCAAATTCATTTTACTATACACTTGCATAACTATTTGGACTTGTTACAGTTTGGTACAGAAGTATAGTCAGTTTAAAAGTTGTGTAAAAAAAAAAACCCCCTCAGACAAACAAAAATGGCTGCCATGTTTCAGAAAGCTTACAAAATAGGTACAGCTGCATAAATCCTGTAAGCAAATTGGTGGAATTCTGGTCAAGGTCATGTCACGCCAAACCTTAGCGCTGACTTCTTGACACTTCTGGGGATAGAGACAGAGGTCCAGCGGACTGGGTACCTGCATTGACAGTGGTGTGGGGGGAGGGTCTATGTTGCTGGGTGGCTGGAGCCTCTGCCTGAAGGCCACGGTCTGGTCCCTCACCAGTTAGTCAGCAGCATACTTGCTCCCCTGCACTGGGACACCCCCCTGGTCCAGTGACGTTAGCAGCCTTCTATTCCCTTGAGACATGGACAGAAACATGAGTTTCATTTACACAAATGACAGAAAACTGCTTACAGAATCCCTGTATAAAGTTACAGCTACATTTGTAGCTTTAGATCAGACCTGCAATTCATTTGCACAAGTTTCACAGCTGGGCATTACAAGGTGCCAAGTTTTACATGCATGAACATTGTATAAAGTCCACAGGAAACTTTCTCCAGCTGTCTGATGGCCATATCTGTATACCATGGAGCAATGATCCCCCCCCCCAGGGCCCTTATTTTTTCCATGTTATACATATTAACCCAAAGTTGATTTTAGCAAAAAGCAGGGGTCCCTCCAATGAAGACTTGCATATGAATTAACTTTACACACACACACACACACACACACTATACCAAACCTGCAGCTACAATGCATAACCAGTTTTTTTTTTTTTTTTTTTTTCCTTCCTTAAATACCCCTCAAACCAAGTCTGCTAAGCAACCCCAATGAAAACTCTGACCCCTAGGTAAGGAAACCATACAGGCAATCCTCCATACCATGACGTTAACCACCGAATGACCTGTCATTTGTACACAGGCATTTAGGAGGGTACCAAACTGAGTACAGGAATACAAACATCCCATTACTGCCTCTGCTGTGAGAATGACTGTCTTGTCATGGACTGGTGTGCCAGCCAAGGTTTATGCTGCCTCATCCTATGCTTACAGACCACCATGACAACAGTCTACCTCTAGCACCATTTGCCTCAAGTCTGATCATTTTCAGGTTTTGAAGGTTCACAAACACTTACCTTCTCCCCTTCAACTTTCTCCAATGGTACTTTCTTGGATTATTCCTCTTTATAAAAGTCTTTGAAAGAAAGGCACAAGTCAGCTATGCTGTTACCCATCATGACAGAAGAATTTGCATCTCAAATATACATACCTGGTGTACAAAGACGTCTTCTTTCGTGTCATTCCTAATTTAAAGGAAACTCAGACTAGCACTCTGCCAAAGGATGCAGCATTGACAAGAATGTCTTGAATCCATTCACACACTGGCTAACAGTTTGGGGGATGTTGGTGACAAAGTGCCAGTATAAGAACATGGAGATAACAGGTGACACTGAATTGCTTACATGAAAAAGGTCTTTACCTGGTGACGAAACCATAGCCATTCCTCATATTGAACCACTTCACTGCACCCAGGACCTTTGATGCTGAAACATGTTAGGAATCTTGTTAAAATGTGCATCACGGTTTAGTCTTTACATGACAATGCCTGCAGGTGGTGTAGTTAGTCAACTTTTATTCTGGTCTGGGGACAAATCCCTGCCCCACTGCAAGGTACTTACCTTGAACTGATAGAATAAGAATTGCCCCCCCCCGTCACAAAAATGTAAATAGTTGTTCAATAAACCTCACATTACAGGCTGCCTTTGGTAAAGACAGTTATACAACCTTTGCTGCTGTAAATGTGTACCATTTAGAAGCTGAACTTTAGGGAGTGTCCCAGTGAAAGGATTTAACCAACTAGTTAATTAGAATGTACTTTCAGGGACAAAGCAATACTATAAAAAAAAAGTTACTTGTTTGGATGTTCAATATTCAAACACTGATGCACTCCCCTGTTAGAATAAAGATGCTAGCACACCACCTATAGAGGCTGCGCATCCATTCCAGTTGTTGGGTTGTAGTGACAGTACCAGAATGTCACCAAGTTTCCAAGTCGCAGAAACCAAGACTAGTCGTCATAAACAAGAGAAACCATGTGCTTGACCTCTTTTTCTACAAGTTTCCTAGAATAAGTAAACTCATTTAAAATTCAAATGAACATTGGGCACAGTTTAACAACTGGAGGAACATGCCAGGATACTGCTTGGGTGGTCACCTATAAGAGTGAGCTTGCATTGGTGCCCACTTCGACAAACTGTAGTGCTCATTTTCACATAAGAATCTGCAAGCAAAAACAGATTCAGCACGTCAGAAACTGACCATTTTCTAAAAAAGTTCCCCCAAGCGCTAGTTTAGCACCGGTTAACCAGCCAATGTATAAATGAAATGCAACATAGGAAATGTCATGATTTATTTAAAAAAAAAAAGCAAGTTACAGTCAGCTTCAGACAGGGGGAGGGGAGTACTGGGGGACACTAGAGACCAGTGGGAATCTACTCCTGGACCAGGTAACTAGTTGCTCAGGTAAGAGTTTGTACCAACACATTTCCAGTATCAGATCCATTTATACAGCGGGGTCTGTCACTGGGCTGTACTGCCGACTGTTCATCGTCACTGTTCATGGCTGGTTTTGTTTGGTTGCTGACCTCGTACACCGGGGGCTCCTGAACGTCTCCTACTCCTGATACCGGATGACAACCTGGCCGGAGTAGTAGTAGTGTCCCGCCCTCCGCACGCATTTGTACCCGTAGTCCTTCCCACTCTCTCTTCCTATTGGCCACAACACTAGGCACAAGCAAAAATCTCAGCGCTCTGCGATATCATTGGCTGAAATAAATGTTAGTCCTTCGAAAAAAAATCCCTCGTGTCCTGCGATTGGAGGATGGAACTATTAAGTATTCTAATAAGTTTCCCTTTTAGTGTAACTGACATAATAATAAGCTTAACAAAGTTAATGCATTATTTATATTATTTGCCATCTTAACAAACGTGCAATCGAAAAAATGAAGAAAATGTACACGGAACGAAGGAAAATTCACTAAATCGCTTCATGAAATCACTTCTTTAGCGCGTGCAATGAATATTGAATAATATGCACGATGGTTGACACCTGGTAGAACTTTGTAAGATTTAATTTTCTTTTCCGGTCACCTCCCTATATCGTGCATCAGTTAAGTGATTTGTCATTAAGATATTATTACCTTTGCGCAGCAGTCGTTTCTGCTACGTAAACTGGCGCACGTCGTTGTTTTAAAGCAGCATTATTTATTTTAATAATACTGCGCCATTTACACCTCGATGCTATTTTTTGACAAAATCGGCGTCTTGTCACATGATAATGTTTACATTGTCTCGATTTATGATGACAAAAGAAACCACAAAAAATAATCAATTGTGAATCAAACTATTTCTCTCTGAGGTCCGGAAAACTGAGACGTCTTTTTTAGTAAAGACACAGAGGTATTTCTGTAGTATGTTTGATTTTAACTGTTTCATTTCACAGTTTCTTCTGTGTTTTAAGTTTATCGTACACTGTTGTAACAAGTCTGCTACTCTCACACACAACACTTGTTCTATACGTTCATTTTATTTCATATTTAAAATTATTAAAAAGAAGCGGAGTGTCCGCAATACCAAATCCATTAACGCAAACACGATTTTGATTGGTTATATTTTCCTCGCGCCTCCCTGCCGAAGAAACGCTATTGGCTGCACCTAGTCAGTCCCTTGCAGGTCCGGCTAAAAGGTTACAAGCAGCCAATAAAAATTCAAAGTTATCCAATGAGATAAGAGCAGCAAACACGAGCAGCCAATCCCAATTTGTCCTAGTAAAGTATAACAAATGCAAATATTTTATTGCAAACGCTTTTCTATGTGATCACTTCTACTAGTATTAAAGGTGTAATATGGACCGATTCCCCGATGAAAACGTGTTGATATTTTATCTTTATTCAGTTTAATGAGGACTAACGACAGGGTCTTATCTGTCTATGCATTTCCTGTATTATAAATTAATGTGACAGATCAATAAAACGAAGCCACAAAATTGCTTTGTTCATGACGATCCCTGAGCAATTTACATTTCATAGAGTAAAAGTTAAAGGTGCAATAGCTTCATTTTTATAATACAAAACTGACAGGTGATTTATACTTTATGCATTTTAACCTTATTGGTACAGTTTCTTGTTTTTGGTGTTTAAACTAGGTTTTGTTGTGATCATTTTCAGCTGAAGGTTAACTATTAGACATTGTTAAAATACAATAACATTGCAGTATTAATAATAACAAGTGCAGGCTCAGTTTGGTACAGTGAAAAATAGACGTGACTCGGAGTACTTTAGAAAGTACTGTAATGTGAATTTGTGAGCATGTACGGTACCTCCAATTACAATTACTGCAGTGAGCCCTGAAGATGTGGAGATCTCTGAAACAGCCAAACTCCCTTAAAGTGCCCTCTGAATCTGAGATTACTTATCACCTGTCTGCCACACTCCTACTCTTAGGTGGTGCCCTTGGGTAGCGCGGAACACTACATTGCACCCTGCTAAGAAAGCAGCAGTTTCCCTTCTGCCTACCTGTTTCTGACCCAGAATCCCAGGAGCATCACAGTGTGGCTGTCTGCCAGGCTGGTACATCCAGTGGCCTGGGCAGTTGTTCACACCTTCTGTCAGGTATATAAAGTTTCTCAGTGCACCCTCACTAGGTCCCGGTGGCACTGACACGCAAGGCTGTCGCTACTGGGGTGATTGGTGGTGATGAGTCTAAGGGCCAGACAAAAATTACAAATTATTTATGGAAGTTATTATTTGCACATGGAGCAGACGCACCTGGAGCTTTTACCATCTGCACCAGTGATAGTGGCAAAAGCTCCTCCTTGGCTTTCAGGTATTCCATGGCACCACCTGTTGCTTGGTCACCTCTCCATGGCGGTCCTTGCTTCAGGTGGCCCTGGAAAGAGTGGACCTTACAGAGTGCTTGGGGGACTGAGCACTTCCAGAGGCATCTCACTTCTGTTCCTGTGGTGCTTTTGTTGCTCACATTGCTACGTTTCGTGGCTTTTAGGCACTTTCAAGGTTGGTTTTTGCTGGCTCATCTCAACCTGGACACTCCATGCTCTGCAGCATCTCACAGATTTATTCTCCTGGGTTGTGAGCTTTTCTGCGTGTTGGATTCTGCGTGTCACTCTGGGTTCGTTCATAGCACCATGCCAAGACACCTTCTGCTTAGCTTCTTTCTTCCTGCTATGCTGCTGCCCCTCTGCTTGTTATCTTCGGCTGTTGCCGGGTTCATTCCCTCATCTTGTCCCTCCTACTCACTTCTTTTACTGTTGTGGAGAGCATATGCACTGGTGCAGATGAAGAAAATGAAGACATCACAAGGATATTTATACATATATGGCAATGAGAGTTCCCACCCCACTATAGACAGACACACACACACACACACACACACACACACTATCTCACAGTAGTTAAACAGCTATTACTGTACGTTGTCAATGTGCCCCTCATACGAACCAGCTATTTACAAGACTATTACACAGTCGTATTTTTAGAGCGCGCATCGCGTTTGTTGCAACGCTTACAAATTATAAAAGAAAAATCGAAACAAATTCAAATTTTAACTTTTCGAGTTTTACCCACTTTTTACACTGCTGAAAATGTACACTGAAAACAGGTTTTGTTTATCCACGGTTGAACGTACGGTCTCTCTGCTGACGCCATCACTACGCGTCGCACACTTTTGACGCGTAAAAACCAGTAACGATACAAATTAAAAACGTGTCCGGTTTGGTTTGCTTTTGTTAGGATGAGTAAAAGACGGCGGTCAATGTGGTAAACATTTAAACAAGTGCTAAATGCATTTTGGACATCAGCTGTGCGCAGAGCACTTTGCACCATTTCGTTATATAGACAGATAAAGCCAGATTTAAAGGGAGTCAGACGCACCGTTCTTTACACAACAGCAGTACAGCGCAGCACAGAATCACGGCAGTTTAGGGCGCCACCACGTGGGCTTGAGCTGTACTGCACCTGCCGCTGATGGAGTAAATGTACAGCACATGCGTAGTGTGGTTTCAGATTTTTGCACCGCAGCCACAGTCAAACCGCACTTATTTCTGAGTCACATTTTTTTTTGTTCACTGGGGGTGAGTACCTGTGGTCAAGTCCCAAGGTTACAGACTAGCGAACTGCAGATTCGCCTCTGTATGCACAGCACCTACAGTTTAGTGATCCGTTAAAAGTACAGCATCAAAGCAAAATAGCCATGCCTTATTTTTTTTGACACCTGCAACATTTACAATATATCCTGCAGTTAAAATTTGAAAAAGTCAAAAGTTACCGGTCTAACATTTTTAATCCTCTTTTCAGTTCTTGTCAGTATTTTGCCATGCAAGCATGTAAATCAAAGTACTATAAATTAAAAAAAAGTATTTATTGAGATCAATATGTCATTAATGTAATAAAAACAGAAAACAAGAGTTAAACAATGTCTTACACAACTATACTATTTCAGAACCCAAACTGTGGAGATTCTGTTTTCGGTGTAAATGGAACAAAAGTTTATTCCCACTGAATGTATCAAGTTTAAGTGGGAAAGAGGTCTTTACTGCTAATGTCATTGCTGCTTACAGTACATTTCCAATTTGCTTTCACCTCTTTCTTTGGCCTTATAGCAAAGGGCCATTTTATAAATCTGGGTTAATGTTTAAGAAAGTCTTTATATTGTTTGACTTGTTTTGTTTCCTCGGTTGTGAAGACCAGTCAGGTGAGTAGAGGCTGTAAGAAATGACATCACATCTCTCCACACTGGGCGATGACAATGGGAAGCTTGGGCTTGTTGTTGGGGCCCGTGGGCACATTCTGGTCAGGAGACACATGGTGGAAAACGTAAGATGATCCATTGTACTGTGTGGAAACTTCCCAGGGCATTCATAATAACATCATGAGGACTTCTGTCCTCTTCCTCTGTCTGTAACCTGAGCACTTTCTGATTTTATTTGTAGAGTAAAGTATGATTTACACATCACTAATTTACACTACTGGAAACATTCACTTTTGAAACATGTATAAGTTTAGTCTACTACCAAAGTGAAACCATCTCTAAGAAAAATCAGTGGAAACACAGCACAAGGTTACTGACAATAAAGCAGAATGATTGTGACTCCTCTAAAGGACTACAAGTTCATATATTTGTGCTGAGAAAATTCATTATCATGTGAGTACTGAGATTATTTTTGATGGTGTTAAATTGCAAATTAAAAAATAACAGGAAATTCATGCAACTTTCTTAACTTTCTCACATAATGATTAAAAATTCACGTCAACTATTATGTGCACAGGTGTACTCTGCAATTATTAAAAAGAAAAGCAAATTTCTTACCTCTATCTTTCTCATCACTAGCAACCCATCTACTACTTTTCCTGAAAAAGAGTTCAAATCAGGGCTATTTTTGCATTTGTCATTAAATGAATAATTTCGTTTGCAGCTTAAACATTTGCTTTAGTCATTTCTGGGACTCATAACAAAGCTAATACACTAATACTCTGGAATTCATTCCTAGAAATGGCTCGAATACTGTGAACTCCAATACTGGGGTTTGTTCCAGGTTCATCCGAGAAACCCCAGTTAATTACTCCAAACTATCTGCAACAGTCCAAAATTTGACCCTGGGCCACATGAACCAAAGATGAAGAACATCGATGCTGGACACAGTGATGCCGCCCAGTGTCACAATTATTTCAAACATTACTCTGATGTGGTTCGACTTCACTCGGACAGCACTCGCCGTGCCAAGACTTCTTGATTTGTATACCAATCCGTATATTAAAATACATCGCTTGCTATATCGGGAACTTGGAAACCAGGAACTTGAAAACTACAATATAGGTAGAAAGAAAACTACTGCCAATTACCCATGTTAAATATTAACAGACGGGCACAATGAGTTCATATTCTGGTCATACGTACCAAAAACAACATGCTTCCCATCGAGCCAGTCACATTTGGTGCAAGTTATGAAGAACTGACAGCCATTGGTTCCCGGGCCACTGTTTGCCTGTTGGATCACATTAAAAACACTGTAATACTCAAAATTTTAAATTCAGTACCCCCCCCCCCCCCCAAATGCTTTCTGGTTTACAAGAATAAATTTTCATTCTTCAAACCATCAGTCAAATTGGCCATTTACAGAGGATTACAGTGCAGTATCAATGCCGGAGGAATCAGCTGCTGGTCTCGTACCATGGACAGGAGGCCTGGCGCAGAGTGCTTCAGCTTGAAGTTCTCATCTGCAAACGGACCCCTGTAGATGCTGCAAATACCAGTGCCGTCACCCTGACAACAGAGGCACACACTAAGTCATCATTTAAAACTTTGTGAACTACAGTAAAGAGTTAAAAAGGTGAGTAAACTGCAGTAAAGAGCCATTTCTTTGAGTGCTGTCAGAAAAAGGTGTATCGTCTAACACTTAAACCCTCACAAGCAAACCCCAGCCAAGAAAATTACACGGGCAATTTTATCGTCCCACAAAGTTTTGGAGCTCCAGATGCAAGTTGTTTTTACTGGACAAATAAACAAATGCAAAGGCAAAATGGATCCGGACCACATCAACTGGCAGCAACATGAACTGTAAAATAGAATCCATAATAGGTTCAATGGGTTTGAGATGCAAGTTGCACAGTCCTGTTGTGAAACATCATTACATCAAATTCAGCATTAGGGAAATCATTATCATCATTTCCTTCAAATTTTAAGAATTTTTGCAGCCATTTTGGCCAACGTGTCATAAATTAAATGACATAAATAAATGCAAAAAACAGGGACCGATACTAGAAGCACGTGGTTCATTGAGAAAGCTTTGAACAACATTCCTGTAAGACACATAACCCACGTTTTAAGTATATGAAAAATAAGCTTGTAGTTGCATTAAGAGGAAACAAACGTCCATTCAAATCCCAAGACCGACAAGCATTTTGCCCAACGATTTCCTACACTCAATGTATCGTGATAAGTCAAAAGCCTGTGAAACACAACTCATACTTTTTGTTCATCAAACTGAAATTTCATCTTGTTTTGCAGATCAAAGATGTTTCCTTCTTGTTTTTAACTTGGATTATCACTCAACAGCATTAGTGCAATCGGGGTGAATGACAACAGAATTAATGGTTATAAGCTAATATACAGAATCACGTGTATACAGCATTTAGACATTCAGGCTGCACCCATTACGTGCAAAAGATTTTTAAAACCGACACACCCTCAACGATCCTATTATATCCACTTACATTGACAAAGTCCCCACCCTGGATCATGAAGTCTTTTATAACCCTAGAAAAGGCCATAAATAATATTATTCAAACACTAAAAAATTACGTACACAATATAAATCAAACATGCCACCAATACATTAAACATGCATATATTAATTGTTAAGCAAAAACTATCAGTCTACACCATTTTACATCAAGTTTATACTGTAAGCTTTACTTCATAATTTAAAAGTGCAAGCAAGTATGAAATGGGGCATGAGGGCAGACAAAAAAAAAAAAAAACAAAACATTAACACTAATACAGCTTTTTCCACAGACAGTCCAACACAGCAAAGGTAACAAGAGCAGCGTCACCGGCGTCACCTGTGAAATGTGCAGCCTTTGTACCCGATGGGGACTCCATCCTTCCTGTTTGCGGCAAAAGGTCACAGTTTGTATTTCTTTCCAAACTATGCCCTCTTAGCTGTTTGGCTGAAAGTAGCTGATCTTGTTCGCCTATTTGGTAGCAGTAAAAACTGCATTCATATTGTTCGATGTTGGATGGCAAAGAATAAAGTTATTCTGAACAAGGATTTACGCAACAAGCAAATTTTTCCCTTGTGCATCAATGTCTCTCTTTGGAAACAGTGTCCTACTATTATAACAAACTACTAGCAGCTGCAAAACAGTAAAATTCCAGCATTATAATTAAAAAAATCCAATAGTTATGGATTATTTAAGGTATTTCCATTACAACATTTGGGATGTGTCACTCACCTGAATTCTCCTGTGCAGAACTGCCTGTAGAACATATAAGAAAATATTAATGCTCACCAGTCCATAAAAACATTATATGATTTTCTAAACTCTTGATTTCTTTCATGGATTTCATGAAGAATTTTACACTTTTTAAACATTTATATTTAGAATGCAGAACATTGGGGTATTCAACGTAGACACTGAAAAGTGAGGTAAACGATAGTTTGATGGGGTACACTCTCAACGTCCAAAAAAAAACAGCCTCACGAGGTACACTGCTGTAGTAAAGGAAAAGTTCATGGCGTAAACTCGAGGTAAATCCTAGTTTCACAAGATGCACTCTCGAGGTAAGCAATAACTTAGTGAGTTACACATTGCGGTAAACAATTATCCGTACGAGGTTCACTATAGTAAATGATCGCAGGCACGCAGGGTAAGACCTGACGCAAATGGTCGCTTCGCGGGTTGCGGTCCTACCGAAAATTCTCGGCCGTTTTCGGAACAACATCAGCGAACAGTTCAATCTTCATTCTTCCGACCTCCTGCAGAACAAAGGTAGGGACCTCAGGAAAAGCTCACAACTCCACATGGACGAACAAAAACAGAATTGCACCGCAGGAAATAACTAAGACTTCATCACAATTTGCAAAACACAAAGACCATAAAGATAGTTATGGTCTACAACCAAAGTGGTGCCTATTATATCACATTACATATCAGGTTGCGGTTCACGAACAACAAAGTGCTTCCTACTTTGTGAATCTGGTTTTGAACCCACTATGGGTCGCAACCCCTGCTAATATCCAGTCGGTATCAGCTCCATCATGGGTCTCAAAGTACCACAGCACAAGATACTTTTACCAGCATAAACACTGCAATGATGACTGACTGCTAGAATGAAGATCAACATGACTCATTTAATGCAACTTAAAGGATTACTGTCCTACACACTTCATTTCATGTCTACATTTAGTTGATGAGCTCTTACAAGCATGATGACGCAAATGAAACTGGGAATAGTGCCAGTAGGTTTAAGTACTAGCTCTAAAACAATGTGCTTTTTGCCCAGAATTGATTGCCCAGAGCTTGGGTGGTTTGAGCGCCTTATGAAGAGCTGAAGTAACAGAGAACAGGTGGAAAAACGTGCTAACTTCCATATAGCCACGTTCTCACAGTCCAACCATATTCAGTTCTAGTGATCACGCCAGGAAGCCAGTCATTGTGTATGAAAGCTGCTGAAGACAAACCTGTTCACCAATCCACTACATAGTCCAACGTGCTCCTCAAGCTTGGGGCCTGAGGGAGGCCACCAATGACATAGTAAATCTTTATAATGCACAGGTAAAGATGAGAGCAGCACGATGTCATAACAGGTAACAGTTTAAGGGTTTGAACACTTGATTCTGGTTCAGTGTGTGCAAAGTTTATGTTTTCTCCAGGCGCTTCTGTCTCCAGCCACAGGCCAAAGATGTGTTTCAGACAAATTGGTGAGGAAACTGCACTTAGTGACTGAGGTCTTGTGCAACTAGTTTACATAGGACTCGTGCCCTTTTCAGCATGTATCCTGCCTCACCCCCTATGCTTCTGGGACAGACTCAGGGACCACTGTGATCCAGCACTGGACAAGCAGTTTTAGGAAGAATAAACAATAAAGCCAGAGAGACCTGGACCTGAATGTGAGTGCAACTACAGATAACCATACACCTTACAGAAAGACTTGTTCTACCCACACTGTATGGAGCTCTACGTCAATCAATACTTTGACAGACGTGCCAAACCCAACACAGAAAGACCATCATCTCATCTTTCCTCCTCACCAGCATCACCTGAGTCTGTGTTTTTGTTCATTATTTATATTTTTTATCAATATAAATGAAGTAAATCTTTAAGGGAACAGCTATTTGCTTTTAATGTTTGGAGTTGCTTAGAGCAACTTGTCAGCTGCAGTGTAAACACTCCTGCCCATTTTGTCAACATTCTTCGGCTGTGTCAACATCATGTCTCGTCTAGTTGGCAAAGGTGCTTTCTCACAAAACTCATTGTCTTGCAACCTGTTATGGTTTATTTGTACCCATGTTTTGAAGAAGAGCACGCTGGTTGTCACCTAACCAAGGTATCCACCAATATGCTATTGGGTGTGCAGAGTTCTGCTGGTTGTCCACGGTGGTCCAGTGGGTCTGGTACTATTCTCCAAACCTCATGTCACTACACCATTCTCACTTATGTGCTGAAACGTGATGAATCTGAGTAAAAAGAAGCTATATTGTACTACACAAGACGGAGCCAATGCGAATGCCGCACAAAAAGAACAATAGCAGCGCAAACAACTGATGTGCAGTGTTTGTGTTTCTCATGTGTAACTTTTAAGGAGGCTCAAACAGCGAATCATCATTTAATGTAAGCCACCCGAGTCAAGGCAACAGCTAAACTACAACATTAAAAGTGTTACAAATTCTATTGCAAGCTCTAAAACTAACATTCAAGTTTGTTTCTGCTTGCTGAGTCTGAAAGAAGTGCAGGTAGACTTAAAAAAAAAAAAAAAACCCATTAGCAAGAATCTGTTGCCCAGGGAAAATACATTGACCCCTCAGTCAATCAGCACATTTGGGACCCAAAGTCCACAATTTGTTTTCTTCATATCTCCAAATTCTGTTTTCCCAGTAAGTCACAATAATGAATATTTTCTTGAGATACATTTATGGGTTATCTTCTGAGTTATATTTACAATGTCTGAAAATGAAAACGTGCCATCTCCACAAATTCCTGACTGATTGATCCCATGAACATATGGAAGATTCCTCATCTTGTTACTGTTCGCCAAACCTCAGGAACACCAGAGAAAAACTGTGGACACTGGAAACGAGTTGAATTAAGGTGGCCCCAAATACCTATACTGTTCAGCTGCACTTTGCTACCATGTATCTGCATGGAGGGTAAACGCAGGCCGCTTTCACCTGGAATCCTACTCTTACCTATAGTACCACTAAGCCCTGAATTTACACTTACACTCATTCATTCACCCAACACTTACAATGTTCAGCTACCAACAATTATTTACTTTTATATTCAGCCGGGAGTCTTTTTTACCGTCCCTATTTCTCCAACAAAATACTTTGATATGAGTAACAAATTGTACATTAATGTCATTAAAGTTATGGGAGACGTACAAAGGTGATGCATAATACACTGTTATAAGCCATTCATAAGAAAGGAAACTGTCAGCTAGTCCCTGTCCTTTAAGGTCACTTGTGTAACGTGCCACGCTGCTGCTATACACTCAGTAGAGGCTAGTATAGAGGCTATACACTCATGCCCAGTCACAGGGACACTGTGTCACGAGATATCTGCGTCCCGGAATCTCCACAGGCCATAATAAATATCAGTGTTTACAGACGGTCTCTAGCCTAATAGATGTGTCTTTCAAGGTAATTTTTATGCAAATATTCTGCCACCAAGATGTTAAACTTTCATTAACAAGCGTGAAGTTGAATACAAACAATACCACATATTCATAATACATAAGTAAACAGGATAAATGTTTACTGAGGGGTAGCCGCAGCTATCTAATGTGCTTTTGTTTCTATAAAGCTCAATTTGTGTGTTTGTTCTTTAACCACAGCTCTGTTTCCCAAGCCACAGATGTGAAATTTTGCACACAACTGCTTCTCATCTTAAGCAAGCTTTTTGCATAGTTCATTAAACCCACACACTATCCTGAAAAGGTTAAATTTGGGCTTGGAAATGTGCAGGCAGTTATATCGCATGCAGAGTGCACAGCACACTGACTGAATTGCATGATGCTGATGCTCTGCACGTCACTACAGATGGTGCACATGTTGATCTCTGCGGCATCCGCGTGTTTAAGCTTCTGGGAAAAGCATCTGAGCAGCATGAGGATGACACACAGGGCGGACATTAAAAAACTGTGGACTTTCCTCTCTCTCACAACCACACACACACACACACACACACACACACACACACACTACAATAACACCAGTAAAAATGATCAGTAACAACTAAAATGCAACGAGTATGATCAGAAGCCTCATGGCAAGCATGGACAGCATTACATCCGATGGTTTACTGATGAATTACAAAGTTTGGTCTACGTTGCTCTAAAATCTGAAATCCCCTGACAGGTTTTATACCAAGGTCCAAACCTGTTGTCCTTGTTTCTGCGCAAAACCCTGCAAGAACCCCCACAATGTGCTGGGAGGGCAAATTCAATGTCCCTGTCTCCTTCCACTCCTTCTGAACGTGGCTTTAAATGGTTCAGGACCGCTGCTCTGAAGCCTGTTCTGTTCTGCCCACTGAGGGCTTGGGGACAGCTGAAGCAGGGGCGCTCAAGGCCTGTGCTGTCACCGCATGGTGTGGCATGGGGGGGCGGCCTTTCAGTCCCACTTAAAAGAGGCGTTTGTCTGAAAGCATCAATGGGCTTAACACAAGACGGAAGCGCTCAGACTGTTTCTGACACAGCTGGGAGCTCATAAGGCATGCCGCTCAACCTGGAGAAAGGAGGAAACCAGGAGCCGGTGCCTTGGTTGCATCCCAGAGGCCTCTATCCCTTGTCCCTCCAGAATTGTGTGCCTGGCTGTGTGCAGACCTCAGATCACCTGGCAGTAGTCAAGAGGTAAGAAACACACCAGCTAATTTTTTTGTTATGAATATTGTTTGTATTATACTAACTTTCAGGTTTGAAACAGGATCTATAGCTCCCAAGAGAAATTTTGTCTTTGGCCAAGACTTCTGCATGAAAGGAACTCGTGACAAGTGTAAGAAGTGTCATGATATTGATAGAGGTAGAGGCAAAAGCCATTTACATTGAGTTATAATGAAATCACTTATATAGTATTATTGTACGTTAATACATAAAATCCTCAATAAGAACAAGAACACTGGCTACTGCAGGGCAGAAACATACTCAATGATGGTAGGACCTTTAAATGTTCAAAATGCTGTACTCAATACACAGCTTGTACAGCTCTCATCTATTATGTATGCAGAATGTTAAGCACGACAAAAATGCAAATGTGTATTTAAATAACTATGCATGCAATATAGGTCCTGGAAAGACCTTTTATAAGAACTTAAATGTCAAAAGTCTCCATATAGTGTCTGTTCAAACCAAAAAGACAGAAAGGACAGTTAAATCTGGACTCCCTGTCAACCTGCATATTTATGGAGCTCGCCAAACGTCAACCAAGTTTCCACTTTAATACATCACACCTTGTCACACACCTTATCTTATGAAGAATTTTTTCCAAGTTTAGTCGCTGAAGATGATACCGCTGAGGGTGAGGAACACAGACAGAAGAAAAGAAAGCCGATTCATTTCAAGTGTCAGTATAACATACATTTCCGTATTCTTATTGTACTGATTTTGGGTCAGTGCCATGAAAAAGAGTTATACGGGAAAAATATAACTACCTAAAAGAGAAATTGTCTTCCCCCAAAATCTTGATCACTTGAACAAAAAAGGCTCCGAACCTGGAAACTCGGTGTTACTGTATTACACCCCCCCCCCCCCCACACACACACCAGACAAATAAGAAACCGCACATATAATATGTATACAAATATTATGCACATGAAAATATGTACATGACATTCAAACTAATTGAACAGCTCATCTAAAGTAAAGGACTTTATGTTGCGACGTCTAACAGTATCTCTTTTCAGGTGAACCAAATAGATGGTAAAGTTGCATTTTGGCCAAAGTCTCTTTTTTTAAACTTGTTTAATTTGTTTTTAAAAATGTTCTCCAGCACAGAACAAAGATGAAAGAACAGACTGCACTTGTGTTATTCAAATTCTACAAAGTTACAAGACAGAAATCTGTCAATCTGCAAACATTATGTGTTCCTGGGAAAACTGCCTGTAGGCCAGAAATGTGAAATGTGAAAATATAAAGCCCATTAATACAAACGGCAAGTATGTTTAAGGGTTCCGACAACCTTATGAGGCGAGACTGAAAGAGCTCAACCTTTACTTTTATATGGCATGTCTGACGGCAGCACCTACAGAACACCGTGATATACCTGCTCTTGATGGTTTTTCACACACCGAACAACTGAAACCACCAAGTATTTGTGATGTTATGTGTATGATAACTATGGAGTTGTATTCTTTCCACTTTGCTCCAGGTCACAACAGCATTCTAAGGAAATTTCAGTTAAGTAAATGTCAGACTTTTTAATCTGCACATTATTTTGCCTGTTTTGCCAAATTTTTGCCACAAAATCCAACAACAGATACGCGACACCCGCATGGTGCTGAATTCACTTTGTATGCACCCTTTTTCACTGCATATCTTAGTGGCTCAAAGTCAGCTATTTTATATCTTCTACATTTGCGCATCGTTTAAGATTCACAGAAGCAAATGTGACTTTGATAAAGTCGCTGTGGAAAAAGGATTTTAACTATTATTTTTCACTTTGGGCAAGAGGCAAACAAAGAGACAGTAAAACGGGGCCTCCTAACACACACACAACCTGTTAAAGGACAGGTATTCAAGCTACTGTTAGGATAAATGACAGGTGTGCAGGGTAACCAGGTAAAGGAACTCGTGTCCATCTGTCAGGGAGGGGCCTCATTGGGAGGACACACCTGCTTTGAGATAATAACAACAGCCAGATGTAGCAGAGGAACAGCATTTCTTCACACGTTCACATGTGCAACTTCACATTAGGTATGTATTTTTTTTCTCTTGGAAAAATTTTATGACTAAGCTGGATCTCATTTGTATTATAATACTGAGTACACTTACTGTGCTCAGTAAGCTTAAAACATTGGTTTTTTGTGATTTTGCTAAATAACTTTTCTTATAGTTCTTAACCTCCTGGTGTCTATCAGTCTACATAAGCAGGGCTACATGGAAAGACTTCATTTACCTTTGAGAGTAATTGGTCCTGTGATGAAAGTTAAACACAGATTAAAAATAAATATAACTAAATTAGTTAACGTTCTTGGAAGTCTACGTCCGAGGAAACGGGAAAATAACGGAATGGTTCTTTTCTGTGTTCTTCGGTAAACATTTAATTAAAAATCACCTGTTTGGCGGATGCTTTTCTGGAAAGTGATGTACAGTTCAGAGGATGCAAAGTGCATTTCACCAACGGACAAAGACACAGATACAGTCACTTACTACAACATTACCGCTTTTGCCAGCCACGTCTCTCCAGCAGCTGTATACGGAATTGATGGGGAGTGCTTGTTTTTTTCTTTTAAAGAAGATAACGTAGACTTTGCAAGTAACTAGGTTCTGCGGGTATCAGGGTGCAGATCCTTTGGTCATGGTCCTGTAGGCTGTAACCAGAGTGGTGGGCCCACACAAGATAACAGAAGATAACTAACAGAAGCTAAATTAGATGCAAAAAAGTTTTCCTTCTGCACAAAATTGACTGACTCAATGTTCAAGCAAAATGCCAAGTGCAATGTTCTCCAGCACAGAACAAAGATGAAAGAACAGACTGCACTTGTGTTATTCAAATTGGACAAAGTTACAAGACAGAAATCTGTCAATCTGCAAACATTATGTGTTCCTGGGAAAACTGCCTGTAGGCCAGAAATGTCAAACGTGAAACTATAAAGCCCATTAATGCAAACGGCAAGTATGTTTAAGGGTTCCGACAACCTTATGAGGCGAGACTGAAAGAGCTCAACCTTTACTTTTATATGGCATGTCTGACAGCAGCACCTACAGAACACCGTGATATACCTGCTCTTGATGGTTTTTCACACACCGAACACAACTGAAACCGACATTTCTCCTGTTACTCTGCACAAAGATTAAACCGCTAACTGCACATTTATTTGTCAGGTGTCCAACATGACAATAATAACCTCTCCATCGATCTTTTCTGTCTGTATTTGAGACTTTAAAACAAGTTCAATAGCTATTCACACACATCTACAACAACGCAGGACGATGGGAGAGCTGAAGGTCTGTAGTATAGATGTAGAAATACGACATGCACGTGTCATAATTACTCTTTATTCGACATGAAAACATCCACATTACAGGTTCCACCGTGGAGGGTGAACTCTTCCCATCATCCTTTGCATATTGTTGTTTTTTTGTTAGAAAACGCTTTCGTGCCAAGTCTCTTCTACGTTTGTTATAGTTTAGTAACTAGGCCCAGTTGGGGGGCGGCCCCCCCACAATGGCTTTTGTTGTTCTGTGCGTTTGTATGCATTTTGGGCAAGAATAGATGGTTGAGACTTCCCTGTTCTTTGTGGCACATGAATGAATGCACGTATGAGGATGGTTCGAGTATGAAATTTGGATTGGTAAGTGAGTCATTCATTCTTTAGTTATTGCTAAGAAACGCTCATAAATCAACATGGCAGAACTAAATGAGGCTCTTTGTTATGGAGGGTTTTCATGCACATTTGTAAATTGCCAGATGACTATATATACACAAACACCTGTGTTATGATGGACAACACTGAGTAATAAAAAGAACTACAATAAAATTTTAACATCTATTTTATCACTCACTTTTCTCACCAAGTCAGGATCCCAGCCCTAAGACATATACAGTACTGTGCAAAAGTGTTAGGCATACAACTTGAATGTGTGTTGACAAGTTCAGGTAGATTCTTATCTACCATGAGGGAGGTTTCTGGTTGGTCCCAAATTCATTCTGCAGCCTGAGAATGACCTCAAACACCCAACTTCAGTCATACACAACTATCTTGAGCAACAGATGGTTTGGTCCCCACNTCAATGTCTGTTGAGAAGTACAGGTAGATTCTTATCTACCATCAGGGAGGTTTCTGGTTGGTCCCAAATTCATTCTGCAGCCTGAGAATGACCTCAAACACCCAACTTCAGTCATACACAACTATCTTGAGCAACAGATGGTTTGGTCCCCACAGAGCCCTGATCTCAACACGATCAAGTCAGTCTGGGAGGACATGCAGAGACAGTCAAAGTGTGCAGAAGAACTGTGGCCAGGTCCTCAAAATGTTTGGAAGAAGAACCTACCAACCTCCACCTTAAACTGCATGCAAGTTTGCATAAGAGAACTGATGGTGTTTTAAAGGCAAAGGGTGGTCCCACCAAATATTGATCTGATTGAGGTTTTTTTGTCTTCAGCACTTTTTAGAAGGTTTATTGATTAATAAGTATTCATGGCATTATTTTTGGAACCATCCTCGCTTTATAGCATTTTTCCCACAGGTGCCTAAGACTTTTGCACAGTACTGTAATTTCTGAGAAGTTCAAAACCACTATGAATATGAACATCATATTCAGTTCTATTAAATAAATCCATTACCACTGGTCCGTTCTTCTAGTTCAGAAAAGGATATAATAATTGGGGATGCCAAAGTTGCCTGCAGCACAGGGTGCAAAACAAACAAGTTCTTAAGTGAATGCATACTTTCTCAGTATTTTTAAAAAAAAAAAAAAAAAAAAAATCAGATCCTAGACAAGAGATGATCAAATTTCTCACACAGGGAAAGGGCATTTGCTGGGAAAGGCATACAAAGTATTGTGTGAGGTAGAAAGGGGTGAAACAACCAATGTGATTTAAACCAGCTTTTTTTTTTTTTTTAAACATGATTTGCCACCTTACCCATATTTCTCACAAGAATTGCACTTATGGACTGTTCCTCGCACTCTTAACAACACGGCCACAACATAGTCTGCTTTCCTTCACAGATGTTACCAAGACAAGCAGGCTCTGAAATGACACTGGAGTGAAAGCTGGACTGTGGAACATCTCGACAATGATGGGAATCATGAACACCGGCGTGGTGGATGAAAGCTATGCCGTGGACAATACCTTTCAATACCTGTTGCTGCTGCTCTTGAAGGTGGCCCTCAACACATTCATTCTGGGCTTGTGCTTGCAGAGCCTACATAGCTCCTTCATGGGTATCTGCAGCATTTCCTTTTGTGTGGCCGACACACTCCTGCTTTGTGGGATCTCCTACTTGCAGCTGTTTCAGGGGGACACTGGCAGTGCTGCCTCCGCATGCTTCCTCCTGGGCCACGCCTCTGTTGTCTACTCAATGCTTCCATTCCCCGTGGTCCTCTTGGGAGGTCTGGACTATGCCCAGTACTTTTACACAGAGCACAATCTAAGTCCTGCTTGTAGGACAGCAGCCTGCTCCTTGTTGGTCTCGTTGCTCTGGGTGGTGGCCTGTGTCCGCTCCTACCTCCTGAGGGACCCCAAGCTGGTGGAGGTCCAGTATCCATTAAACCGCAGGGACCTCCTCTGCCCGGTTGAGGACTCTTCTGTGGTGGTTTGCTTCTGCACCGCCATAGCCATAGGCTGTATCATATTGTTCTTCTTTCATGAGGCGCCACGTTGGCTTAGGATCATCCTGTTTTCCCAGTGGACTAAGGCAGACCCCCACTCTACAGTTCTGACATTTGACAAGGTGCAGTACGACTCCAAGGATAGGTCAATTCTATTCCATGGACAAGAACAAGATATTCCCCTTTTCTTCAACCTTGCCGTAGGGTTCATGCAAAACTGGACTCCATTCATTGTCATCAACATCACCTGTGCACTTCTGGACTATGCCATGCCAGCTTACATCACCGTCAACCTCCTGTGGCTGCTGTGCACTAACAGCTTGTTGATCCGCTTGGGTTTCTGGGCCAGCGGACGCTGGCCGGATCATGCTATCAACCTCCTGGACAGCACCAGTAACTTTACGCTCAGCTGGCACAGAGAGGTTATGCCCAAGAAGATCCACACTGTGTCAAGACAAGGGCACGGCGACATCATGCATGTCTGAACTAAGAATTACGACCAAAAGCCAGGCACTGGTGTCAGTGTTTCTTCACGTCAATTTTAAGTATGAAAGAATGTAAATCCCACACGGATGGGGGTGGGGGGGGGGGACACACCCCAACTCCTATTTGTATAGAGGGTTCTGCATTTCCAGCATCTGCTTTAGGACTTTGGCAGCACTCCACCCATCTGTTAGGATAGGATGTCTAAAACTAAGTGGCTCCATCACAGAAGAGTTCGGAATGAATTGACACTGGAAAGACACCATTACATTTTTTATTAAAAGTATATTGTTTAATAAATTGTACAAATATAAGATACAATATAACTGATCAATAATAATTGTTCAAATAATGATTAATGTGATTAATGTAATTAATTCTGAGAGTTAAGCAATACAAACTAGCGGTACAGTTGTTTTATGTCAAACTACTGAAGTAAAGGAGGTCCTTGGCACAAATGTAAAAATATAGCCATTTGGAAATAAGTTTTTATATAATTAAATTTCCACAGTAAATTCTTGACAAATTATGGACACTTCTGCAGGCTTGCCGAAGACACTTAATCCGTGCCTGTTAGTTCAGTTGTAATAGGCCAACTAGTTATTGCAGATCTTTTAGTAAAACAAAAAAACTGTTTTCCATGGTTATCCCAAATTAAGACAGCTTCACAGTCTTGGACGGAACCTCCATCTAAGATCTTTTTAAATTTTTAAAAATTTTTTTTACAGCCCCTAATACATTTCAGAATGAATTGAATCCTTTGCATGAGATGAGCACACTTTGCAAACCTCAGAACAACAACATATAGCAGATAAGAAATGAAAGCAAAAATGCTTCTGATAACAGACAGGAATGTTTCATGCTTGTTTCATACAGGGTCCATATTACAAAGAAGCACTTCTGGTTGGTTTGGTTTAGCTTAAATTTTACAAGCTTGTGTATTTCTTGTTCCTATGAGATTTAAATAAATAAAAATGACATTTGCTAAACGCCTCCATGACTACATTCATTTCACACGAGAGCATCGGGGTCCCTAACCTCAGTAAACACTGGCATTCTGGGATACAGGGGAAAAAATGGCAACGAAAACAGTGGGGTACAAAGTCATAAACTGGTGTTCTATAGCAACACACAAAACACAGATTTCTTAAAGTTGTGCATTATGCATACACACATATATACTCTATTATTTCTTCATATTGTCCTGATTATAAAAAGTCCTACAAATAACATTCAGAAATCAATAAAATACATATTTTGCTTGCCATAAACCAGGTAAGGGCATATATGCCTTAATATTAACTTAGTTGACACCACTGTTCAGAAAAGCGACATTACAGTTGTTCACCCATCTACTCAAAAACATTTTCTTACTGTGCCCATTAACTGCCTTGACCCAGGACAGCAGGAGTGGGATTTGACCCTGTGTCATACAGGAAGCAGGGTGACAGTTCTAACGTTGACAACATTTGCTGTGTCACATGATCAGACTTTTAAATGTTGGATGATTTGTTGAAGAATTTACACTACAGCACAGTGACTGAGGGGGTGACATGGTGGTGCAGTGAGCAGCGTTGCCACAACACTTGGGTTGTTTGGTCTGTGTGTAGTTTACATTTTCTATCTGTGTCTGTGTGGGTTTCTTTGGGGTGCTCTGGTTTCCTCCCATCATCCAAAGACAAGCATTTCAGATCAGCTGCTCACTCTAAATTCTGTGGGTATGTATACATGTGTTTCCACCCTGCCAAGGATAGTTGTCCTATTCAGGGTGTAGTTTCATAGCCTAGCGCCTAGTGGTTCCAGGACTGGCTTCAGACCACTGTGATCCTGACCAAGATAAAGTGCTTTATGATAACGGAGGGATGGACGGATGTAACCATTGATGTGACCCACCCACAGTCTCTGCTGTAACTTTCATTAGTTATGGAGTCATTGTTTTCACTGCAATCATTCAATGATTGGTGTCACTTTTCCACACACAAACGCCCAATAAATTCCCGTGCAGCAGTTTACAAAATGTATTCATCTTCACTTAAGTTGTGTTCAAAGAAAAAGGGAACCTGTACTACTCCAGTCCAGTGTACACCACCTTGTCGTTGCATAGGTGATTCCATAAAGACAAATATCCGAGTCTTAACCACCTGCTCATAAGGTAACCCCTCCACATCTCTTATCCACCCTATTTCAAAAGCATCCACTGATTCCTTCATCCTCCCTAAAAAGTGCCAATAACTGTATATCACATAAAAAAACATTACCTCATAAAAATTTGACAATTACTTTGCAAAGAACACTGGAAGAACAGTTGCTGTCTAAGGGCAGAGAGAGCAATTAAATAATATTTCAAAATAACGCACAATAAGAGATCTGTTAAAACATTTAGTGCTCACAATAAATCCAACAACAATAAGGAACAGCAACAGTAAAACACGCAACTGTTTCGCCTCAAAGCATGATGGGATATCATATATTACCATATATTCTAATATCCCAACCGGAGCGCATTGTAGGCCACGTGATTGGACACAATATAAAATATATACTATTAAACAAGCTCCTGTCACTAAAGCAGAACTCACCCTTTAGCACCATGTCTTCAAACAGTTAAACTAGTACTAGTCCAGTTAATATGGGTGACCACAGCGATAGTTAGATGAATACTCACCTAATAAAGCACGTTCAGTAAAGCAGTCTTTAAATTCGCTTTGCTGACAAATGATTTAAGTACTGCAATAAAAAAAAACCGCCAACCACGCTGAGAAACATTAATAATAAAGTTCTATTTGCCACATATGAGGATATTTCGTTGAACTTGTGCCGCCTTATTTCACGTGTTTAACAACCGCTTTTTGACATGGTTTATTTAAAGCTTACCTGGCCACCGATGGTCACATCGAAGAACACGATGGGGTTGTTCGGGTTCGAAGGTTGAATATTCATTGTCCCAGATTTTTAAGGAAAAAAACAACAAAACGAATATAGTAAATGTCTTACAACTATTGAATTCAGAACCGCCGGGTGACTGGACTACGGAGGCCGAATAGGCGCCGTTACGGAGAGCGACAGGGGACAAAAGTAACGAAAACGCGTTCCAATAAATTTCATTATTGCACGAGATCCGCGCTTTATGACAAAACAACGGAAATCTCCCATTTTTTTCATCAACTTCTCATATTTTTTTCTCTGGGTGCGTTATATTCTGTTTGGTTTACTTTTAAATGAAGCCAGTCAATCGAATACTTTACCCTATAAGATACCAGCAACCTTCCGACGGTTATTATTGTTATTATTATATTGGACATTAAACTGGACATTAAAGGTATTCTGTCGCTTTACGTGGCTCACGCAAGTCTCAGTGGGTGGGAATCATGTCTGTTAGTTTGCATATTGTTGCAGTATTTTCTTCAAAAGATATTTTATAATAATAAAATAAAGGTTTTAAATGGGAAAAAATATTTTTGTTTTTGAAACGTGTCTCATCTTTTAGAATTCTTCATTGTCTTACATGACAGGTTTTTGCTTGTATGAATTTTTTCCATTTTACAAATTATAGTTAGATAACCTTGAAAATTACAGAAATTGCATCAATGTTCACAATATGGGGAAAAACAAGCAGCATCCAGTCACATTAACTCTGTTTATACTTGTATTATGTGCACATTAATTTGTATTTTATAATTGTTGTAATTATGAATTTGTAACATTGCAGTATTTACTGAATAAAATTAAATTTATTCTCATGTTCCCTCCTTCCAGTGCTGACAAAATAACATGTATAATTTCAGAAAAGTTAAATATTTTTTCTTCCAGATGTCAATTTGTTTTATGAGCAAATAGAAAGTCATAAATGTCTACATTCTAAAAATAGTATATCCATCCAGTCTTTGTGGAAATTGAAAAGTTTCTCCAAAAATGTTGTAATTATAGCAGAACCTTTTGTTTGAAGCTAATAAGGATTCAACAGTGAATAAACTGATATAAAGAATACAATGAAAATGAAAAAATGTTCAAATTTTTTTCTCAAAAGTTTCATAATGAACAATGTGTATGTATTACACATACGTACTAAATATGGTTTCATGTACCAAAACACAGTCAAATATCTATATGCATCAGTGTATAAGCAAATATAAGATAAGATTAATAATGAAAATATGACAATATAAACATTCAATTGTGACTTAAGGGGGGGGGGGTCAACTCTGTGACAGTATGAGCTCAGCTTGGGACCTTGGGGGTAAACAATAACACATGCAACAAGCCAATGAAACACAAAGACCATTCTTTTTATTTATTGTCACAATAATAATTATGGATTTTTGTAAGAAAATTAAAAATGAATGTGCATTACCGAGTAGCCACTTTCTAATACTTAGTATTACAAGCTTAGATGATGATTATTGAAGCAGGTAAAATAGACTTTGACATATTCAGCTTCATTAACAATGAAAAAGTCTGGCCGTACGACTGAAGAGAGCATCACATATTAACCGAGAGACCAAAAATATTATTTCACACTAAATGTCTTATGTCCAACAAATGAGGTGAAATACTGTAAGGAACCCAAGTTATAAGATGAACGAGACACATTTAAAGAAGGATGAAATAGCGGGTGCATATTCCGACTGAATATATACAATCATTGATAAGTTCTCAGACAAAACAGCAGGGAAACAGGCAAATGCTTTTCAGCATAAGAAACACGTGTTATTCTTATAACAAGTTTACAACAGCCAGGAGTTCCATTATTTATGTTTTGGTACTCAGTACAAAGAGGTCCTTAAAAACAAGCAGTAAAATACAGACACTTTTTTTGTTAAACTACTGTTTGTAAAGAAATACTCTATGTAGCACGCAATTTCTATCTGCAATAGTTTCAGTTGTTGCATATATCAGCTGGCATGGTTAGAGCCGAGTGTCACGCTGTAGGAGCAACGCAGCTTATGTACTTGCTTTTTCAGGGTTTTGCAGAAAATGGCCTCATTGTAGTGCTGCCTGAAGCATAACGTCTAACCAGCAACACAGCAACACCGGAGTTGACATCAGATTTGTGCTTCATGGATGAGTTCTACCTTCCAGAAAACCATATTATTGTGTGCAAGATGTGCCTTGCAGTGGTTCATTATTACTCTAGGGTGTTGACTATGAGGTAGAAAATGGGAGCCACTGCATTCCCTCTAATGTGAGCACTTGGCATGTGACCAGTAGTTTTCTGCACAATAAGAGAAGGTCTACAAACATCAGCAAAACCTAAACAGCAGCAGTTGTGTGCTTTGCTACCTCCAGGTTATCAGAATGGAGTCACATAGTTTTCTCCTTACAGTTATTTTAAATGGTCATTGGGCCTTCAGTGGTATTAAATAAATCAATATGTGTTAAAGAAAAAAAAAATACACGTCATCTTCTGTTTTTGGCACAATACCAGAGTAAGGGAGACACGAGGAAATGAAATAAGGGCGACACGAAGACCAGAAGAAATTCAACAACACAGCATGATATCATACAGATGAAGCAGGGCTCCCTCAAGGTTACTGTCTCGATTGTTCTGCATCACATCTGCACTTAGTGTAAGCACCTTTAAATCCAGGCTTAACACTTACATATTTATAACTGTCTTCAAGTGAAACACTCAGGTGCACCTTCTTTCGCTTTACTGTTGTTTTCTCCTTACATCATTTTCTAATTTGTTCTTAATCAGACTTTTATTATTATTTGTGTTGCTATATTATTGTACGTTATATATCTTTACTGTGAAGCATTTTGAGAAGTTGGTTTTAAAGGTGCTATATAAAATAGAGTTCATTATCATCATAACATCCTACAGCTTTCGACTTCTTCCATCGTCCGTCACATTTGTTCTCTGGTACAGCTTCGCCTCCCTCAGAGAAATGTTTAATTCTTAAGGAAGGCCATACAAACACAAAATACTAGTGATTTCATTGTTCAGCACTGACATAACTTTCTTGATGTTTTTTCAGATTTGTTCAGATTTAAAGTTTTACACTGGCTTTGAGTAAACATGATATTGCTCAGATGATGGATAACCACAAACTAACAGCCACACGGCCCGTCGGACACCAGGCTGGGCGTGTGACAAGTGTGTCCAGAGAACTGTACGGACAGAATGTATACAACACGGTACAATTTGACGCGCAAGTACTGCCCACACAGAGCACTTCTACATTAATACAAGAACCACGGAGTTACAGAAAGCTTGTTCTGCATTTGAACAAAAGCAGAAACATTACCAGAGACATGCATGTGGACAGTTCCTCTTTGGGATAACAGAAATTACAGTAATTTTTCATATTCACCAGGACCTTGACACAATACAAAACTAAAAGCCTTTCTTATGCGATTCTTATGGAAAAATAATAAACTTTTGCCACACCTTTCGTACTGTGCCACGGTGTGCAATCTCATATATTGTTTTGTTTTCACACAACAATCAATAACACGTACACACATTTACACACTCTGTGTGAAGCACCGAGAGGACCTTATGGCTATTTAACTCGCTGCTGTTTGACACAAAGTTCCTTCCTTATTTTACAGTTGTTTAAGGAAAGCTGACAGGGGGGAAACTTTAAACAAATGAACTGCGTTATAAATGCATTTATATTTTAAAAACAGCTTCCAGTACAACATCAACTTAATTATCTGTATGCTTGTGATTTTAATTTACAAACGTATGTTTGAAATCCCAAACTTACTTGCTCTTTGCGACGTATTAAATGTTACAGCACTGCTTGTTCTGCAGTTTCTCCTGCAGCCATACGGTGGACACGTACTCGCATATCCATTAGAGCTGACCTTTTTACAAACTTTCTGACAAATTTATGAGACTTACAAGAGGAGGAAAAAGGCATTCCAGGAACACGGGCCCTCTTCCACCTGCCCATTTCATACACACATATCCAGTGCCACATTTATTTTTATTTTTTTTGCAGTGAAACCATTTTTATAGAACAAGAACCACTCATTTTAAGTATTATAGTTTCTGAGGTTTTAGGGCAGAACATGCCCTATTATTACTCGTATATATCGACTATTTTATTCATTTTTATTGTACCCTCTGCCCTTTGAGAGTATGGTTGGAATCTGGACTGTGGTCTGTAGGCTGTTTGAGTGGGAGTCGTAACCCCATGAGCGGTCAGTGTAGCAGCACAACATCCATCCATCCATGCGTTAGTGATCACCTATCCATCTAGGGTCACGGTGCATCGGAGAAGCTGTAGGGTGTAACTCATGAATCACATGTTCAGAACTTCTATATTAAGGCAGTTTTGGGTGATACTGGGGTTGAAGATGTAGAAGGTGAGATTCAAGCTGTTATCGTTAGCATCAGGATTGTCAGAACATCACAGTGACCATGCGAAACACACCCACCACCAAGCATGCAGAGACGTCTTCCCTTCCACTAATCCCATAAGAAAAAAAAAATGCACCATTTTCCCCAACCATGTATCTAGGCTTGGATTGTGACATGTTAAAAAAATATATCAGCTATTTTGGACATTGGACATTTGATGGCAACTGGGTGAATGTGCATCTTTGCTTTTTCTTTGACAACAGAAGGCGACAAAATCTGGCGCCCAAGTTTTTTCAGAGCAACTAGGGTGTCATCTTGTTAAAACGGTGATTTGATTCTGAGAAAAGCAAATCCTAATAACACAGGAAAATACATCATATAAAGAGTGGAGTTCATATTAGTTCCCATAAACAGTGTGAAAGGATTAGACACACCCTCTCCTCTAACAAGCAGCACGTCTCACATATGAGGCGATATGCAACTGTGACTAAATTTAACTCTTTAAAGATTGTTTACCAGTCTATCACTATGTGGTCCTGCAGTTATAACTGCAATTGCATCCAAGCAAAAAGCACAAAAGTGTAGCATAGATTTAAGACAATTTAGCTGGCTTTGCTTTAGCACTTCAATTACAATTAAATTAGAATGATGTGGAAATAAATGACCAAGATACGCCTTACCCTAATCTTAATGTAACTTTGCTGCTGACAATTCTTTACTCATATTTTGAATATTACTGACAGAGGGAATGTGCATCTAATCCCTTGTACACATGCAGGCAATCATAAGTGCTAAGGTGGAGAAGAGCACTAAAAAGGGATGCAAACAGCTGCTCGTATGGAAGCAAGAGTCTCCTTCACATAATTTTTAATAAATCCAGGCTGGTTCCTAATAAGGGTAATGGAGAAGACAGCATTCCAAGGATAAGCCTTGGAAGCTGTGACTGCAGTGCATCTCTGTGCTAATAACATGAAAGGAGGCCCTTGTGTTCGACTGGGTTCCATGGTGTTTGTTAGACACCTGAGTCCTTGCATATTGGTTTCTCGTGGATATATATTCTCTGTTTGCAAACTGGAAAGGAAACATGGGAACACAGACAGATGCCGGGACTCGGGGGGCTGAGGCGCTCACTGGAAGGCCGACTGCAGCTCCCTGAAGGCAGCCTGCCTCTGCTTCCTCTCCTCCGCCTGCCTTTTCTTCTCCTCCTGCTCCTGGCGGATCTCTGCCTCAAAGCGGCTTGACTCACTCATGGCCTGCACCTGCCGTGGGGCACCAAGAGGACCTTCAAACACTCTTCTCATATAATCTGTCACAGTTTGTGTGTTTTAATATGATGTAGCGTGCCATTTAGGTTTAACTCTCTTATCAAAGAAGGTTCTGTGTAGACTTGTTAATAAATACACATTAGACACAGTACAAACATTTGCACAAACTGCAAAGGTTATGTAAATAGTGATGCCACCACCCAGCCCTGGTGCTCTTTGGATGTGAGTTTGAATCTAGGTTGGCCTGGAAGGAGTTTGCATGTTCTCTCAGTGTGGACGTCCTCAGGGTGCTCTGGTTTCCCTCCACCGTCCAAAGACATGTATTTCAGGTTAACTGAATAAAGTGGCTGTGTGTGACCAGGGTGTAGTTTTATAACCTCGTTCCCAGGGATTTGGGCATAGGTTCTGACTCCCCCCGTAACCGACCAAGAAAACGTTCAAGGATAATGGATGGATCCACTAATCGTTTACTATAGCAGTTACATACTCTTACTCACTCCTGTTGTGATACATTACTATAATTTCAAACCTCTCAAAATAATGTTCAGAAAAGAATATTCCTTCAAAACTGTCACTAAGATAGTAATTCACATTTATTCATTTGACTTTTTTGTCCAGGTAGAATGATTAAAATTGCATTTTTAGATGATGTCATTGTTCAAGGCAACTTACAAGAGACTAAATTGCCAGAAATCATCCACTTATTTATACAGCAGAGCAATGCAACACACACAGATATGGCAGGCGGTTTAGAGTCACCAATTCACCTGAAAGACAAGTCTTTGGACTGTGAGAGGACACAGGAGCACCTGGAGGAAACCTGTATGAACATAGGGAGAACATGCAAACTTTGCACACACTGTGTGGGCTATTGAACCCAGATCCAACTGTGCAGCCCAGGTGACTGTGCCCCTTGCTCAGATCTGGTAAGATGAGGCATTAGATGAGCTTCTGAGGTAAAATTTTAGATGGTGGACAAGTAATGTAAAACTGGTGTGTAAACAATAGGGAAGTGATGCTGGTGGCAGTGTTTAGATTCTTTTCAAATCAGCGTCGAAGTGATGTTGAAGTTGAGTGGATTACATGTGAAAAAGGGGAACGTGATGTAGAAGCAAGGTGGGAGTGAGGTAGGCAGTAACCCCTCTGACACACCTTGGCCTCAAAGAAGGTCTTGGCTCCTTTTACTCCCTCTGTGGAGACGTCGATTTCTGACAGCCGTGCCAGAGCGTGCAGCCCACTGTCCTCAGCCAGCTCTCCAGCTGCTGCCTTGCGGAAGATCAGCAGAAACTGTAAGAAAAAGACACTGATGCTTTATAATTCAGTTTTTAAATGGATAACAAAATGACTTCTGGGAGATGCACAATACTAGGAAATTCCTTAGACCCCACCAAGACTGCTGTGCTCCTACAACTCTGGACAGTTGGTGAGCCCACTCTGAACAGGCCAAAAATTGAATGCCCATCGCTTCTCAATTTTGGCCTCTATGTGGTGGCGAGAGCTCCCGCTGCCATTCAGAACTGCTGAATCCCTTCCAACATTCAAGAAGAAAAACAATCTCTTTCCAGACTTCCTGACTGCTGAGTCTGACACAACCTGCCATGATTATCTATGCATTTACCATTTGAATGTTACTTCTACAGGCAGCTACTTGAGGGCTGTGAACCTGCAACATATTGTACCAGACAAAAAAGTTGTACTTTAATTATTCTGTCTGCCTAACACTCTTCATCTGTTTTATGAAATACCGTTTTAAATGTGCCTGCTCACTGAATGAATGTAAATACAAAAAAAGGAATAAGTAACTATCTTCAAACGGACGTGATACAGCATTTGTACCTCTGGATTGTTTTGTATCTTTTCCTGCAGTTTTCTGCAAAAGATATAGGCAACTGTTTTATAAAGACAAACCTGAGCACCATCAACGCAGCTTTTACCTCCGCTGACAGATGAAGCAGTTTCTGCGTAGCTGTGCGTGATGGAGAAATCAGAGAAGCTGCAAATGAGGAAGTGCAGAGATTCCCCCAAGAGGAACCTGCACCACACTAAACATGGTCCGTAAAGCAGGGAATGAAGCTTTACAGGAGATTTATGCTCCTTTTGATCTCACCTCCCTGAAGCTGAGCTTGCCGTCAAAGTCCTCGTCCACTTCCTTTATCATGTTCTTCAGGCCTATATGAGTCTGCGGGGCTCCCAGTTTCTCCATCATCAGCTTCAGCTCCATGAGATCGATGAAGTTGTCCTTCCCTGCATCGTACCTGGAGACAAACAGAGAAGTTGCTGTCACATAATGGTGAGCTTCTGTTATTGTAACAGCCCAGGTTCAGAGAAGTCAAAATAAAGTAGTGAATACAGAAAAACACACAAGTAACATGTTAGGACCTTGCAATTTCCATGTGGAGTTTTATTTTGGGCACTTCTGACGTACGAGCTCTGAATGAAACAAATCACTTCACTTAGGGCCACATACACATACAGCAGCTGAAGGAGATCCAGGAGGGCTGTTTGGTGGATCACAGCTCTGCTGGCTCACGAACCCAGATGTGAGATCCATGTTGCATAACGGCAGTCATACACAGCTGAATCATGCCATTTTGGCAACTCTGTTTGCTATGCCAAGTCACACAGAAAACATCTTTAAAATCAGGTACAGTTCCACCACACTGCTGTGTCCTTTCAAACCCCTTTATACCTTCAGCTTTATACATGTGGACAGTAAATCTGAGTGAAAGCAGGCTGTGAACTGGATGACTCTTTTGAAATCATTAACTTCAACACTAAACGGCAAGAAGAGAGACAAAACTTTATATCTTGCATCAGCATCTGGCTCCTAAACTAAGAGTGGAGCTGGGACTTTGCACTGGTAGCACTTTGTATTTTCTAAACTAAAGTAATATATTTAATTGTCACCAGTTATCTGTATTTATGAATGAATCGGAAGCACTAAGAGCCAGTTAGTTAGCGGGGGGGCAGCACTCAGACTTCAATGTACACGAGAGGTCTTCCTCGTTCCTCAAAGTGGAAGAAAAGCGTAAAGGAAGCATAGAATAATAGTTATCGCATAAGGTATTTTGTAATACTTCTTGCTGTTATTTGTTGCACATGGACAAAAATAAAGGCATTGTTGCTCATGGCCGTGATTTGCACAACCACTGACTTACAGTAACAAGGATCCAAAGCACTGGACAACAGATTATTATGCAGTATGATTTACAGAGGCTACATTATAGAAGATTACAGAACTGGGAATCAAGGTCAACCAATATTTCTTTCCTAGCTGACTGTATGTAGGCAGCGCTGGGGGAGACATGGCGAAATGACCTCATTCCAATCCGCTACTGAGACAGAAAGGAAAGGCAAAGGGCTAGGCGTGTTAGCCGCTTCTTCTAGTGCAAAATCTGTACGTGCTTTTTACTAAATGAATAAAAGAGGACAATCAAAGTATAATGAGGAAACTGTTTACTTTTGCCCTTTCATTGAAATTTTCACAACATTTGAAATTTTCATTTCACATTTACATTACAATACTGAAGTGTTTTATAACTGGAAAAAAACATCCACCCATCCGTTGTATTTAACTCTTTAAGTTAAGTTAAACTCTTAACGCTTTACCCATATCAAGGCCACGGTAGTCTGGACCTTTTCCTGGAATAACTGGGCACAATGATGTAAAATAGCTCAGATGCTATGAGGCAGTACTTTCCACCAGGAACAAAAACAAAAGTGCAAATTCCGCAGCTATAAAAACCTGATATATTTGCCTTATATTTTATAAGGCATTAAATCTGATCGAAAGAAGCCTGTTTCCTATGTCTCTCGTCAGGTCTGTCCCTGAGGACAGGAGACTTTCTGGCTCAAACTTTGAACTCAGCTGCACCACAGAACTGAACAAAACAAATCTGAACACAGGTCTTCCTCCTAGACCACCAGGCCATCATTTGCACAACACCCTGTTGCTGGCAGGTGGGAGTGAAGAGAATGTGTGACAGTACGCAGGCCATCGAGTGTGAACCACTTGATCAACTACACAACTACTCAAAGGCGCCATATTTAACAGTACACTCAAGTGAGGAATGTCTGAGGTCTGAATTGCTGAAAATACACACATTTTCCTCTTTTTTAAAAATTTATTTTAACCGTGTTTCCTTCACTAGTCTGTCTTCAAAAATTTGTTGCCGAGTGAATGTGAACTGTGCTTCCATATCCAGCCCTTAGATGGCAGCACCCAAAGTGCGCACGATAATTTTTAGCGAAACAAAAATGAAAATATTACTATTGAAGATAACCTATTCAGTATGAATGTACTATACCATATTTTGTAATGCAAAAAAGCCGTTATTATCCATTGGCTTCATGTTAGACTTAACCTGGCAGCCGAGCTCAGCAAATGTGGAGCAGGTGCGCGAAGAAGGTTGGCAGAGACTAACTTGTGGCTTGAGAAGCTTATGAGAACAAGAATGAAATGTTGTGTGGGTGCGATCTGTGGCTTGTTAGAGATTCAAAACATTTCTCTGCTTTGAAAGGGATAAAATGCATACAAGAAGAAAATCCAAAACAACACACCATAAAGACGCCCAGCAACACGTGCCTCCATTTCCTCAGTGGAAACGTACATGGCCTCACTGATGTTAGCATACAGGTGATCTGTGCACACTCATCGCTCTGCTAGAAAAACAATTTTCTGCAAAAGGTTTGTGTCCTTCCAGCTCAGAATGAAAATACAACCACTTTTTAGACAAGACTCAAAAATACAGTAGCTGTGCTGTTGATGTGACGTCATTGGACCTACGTCCTGGCGATAAATTCTTCTCAGATCTCGATTAAAAAACGGAAATGAACTGAAGTAGGAAAGAAAAATAATCCTGCTGTGAATGTTCATCTTTTGGTTTGGGAACCGATGAAGTACCTCTAAAAGATAAACCACAAGGGGTCAGCAGGGAAGACAGAAAAGGTTGCATCTCCCCCCAGTTCTCCCCTCTCAGTCACCTGTGTTATTTCTCTTTGTTTACTGGTTGCTCCCCGCATCTTGTTCAACAGTTGGTCCTGTCTTCAAGGCAGGAAACATCCATGCATTTTGCGCGGTCCCAAAGGGGTCATGCAGGGAAACCTCGAAAGCATGTTTTTGTACCATATGCCTGCAGTGCTTGTTGACTTAGTAGCCATTAGAGCGCCTGTGCTCGTCCTCCACACAGCCTCTTACTTCCTCGGCTGAGATTAAAAACGGTGTTTAATTCCATAACTGTATTTTACATATTTTCATTTATTTATAATTCTCATTTTTCTATGTACACATTCATAGCAGGAATGAAAATATTAGGGAAATATAACGATTAAGAAAATGTTTTGTAATCACAAGACTGCAGGTTTGAGTCCCAGGGGGGACCCTGCTCTTATGCTGTTGAGCAATGCACTTAATGTGCATGGCTTCTATATACAGATCCGGCAACATAAAAAGAGTTTACAGGCCCACTCTGTGGCCACAAGTCCTGGATAAAAGCATCTGCAAAATATCTGCAATGTATTTAACCTCGCAATATATATTTAGCCCTGCAGAGCAAAAGTAGTTCAGTTCTGGTATAAAAACAGATCTCGTGCACAACCCCACTGGAAGCCAAAACATCGTAGGAGAAAAGAATGTCGGATCTGTTTTGAAACATGCTGGTGACAGCAGAGAAATAGTAAGTTCTCCATAGTGCTGACCACTGAATGTGTCGTTCATTTCATCTGTACCTGGTCTGAATTATAAAAGTCTCCTTCTGCAGACAGAAATTGTTCTGCCTCCTTGTGTGTTCTGGGTATTCAAGTCTGGGTACCAAAATCTCGGGTGTTCATTACTCTCGTCATAAGAAGTGGGATTTAAATAACTTTGAAAGTAGTCATGTTATTCAGCTGGATGTTTGCAATGAACCAAGTCAGGTTTGAGCACCTTTCTTAAAGGTACAATACAAGCACTGATGGGAACCTTCTGTTGTGCAGTGCAGGTAGTCATCAACCCTTCAAGACTTCTCTACACCTTCCCAGAGCTGGCAAGTCAAACAGCAGAGCTGAGGAAGGAACCTGCAGTTCAGAGACTGGGCCAGGCCTGCTGTGGGGTTAACTCCAACTCGACTACAGAGCCGGCTGCCGACCCTCCAGCTTCACAAAGGCCGCCATTGGCCCCTCTCCACCTCCCCACCCTCTAGCGCCATCCCTCTGTTGTGCGTATCTCCATGCATCCAACCACCACCGCTGTGCAAATCCCCTTTCATCTTCTGCACCTCCTGGTCTCCCCTGTGGCACCAACTGCAGCACAAACCACAGGAGGGGGTCAAGTCCCTCCAGAGCGACTGCAGTTGCATCCTGGAACAAGACTCACCCTGACTTGGCTCAGGAAACATCCAGCTAGTAACAGTGTATAGAGTACTAATGCGTGCAACTAACACAGGACACTTTTGCAATTACCAAATTTTTTGTTCTAAACACGTTTCTTTTTAACTAAACCAAATGTGAATTGTTACTGTTTCCTCTACATATGTTGGCAGAGATAAATAATGAGGCAGTTGTAAAACTCTAATTTGAGGGTCAGTGAGCATCGGAGGGCGAATGCTAGTCGGCTCGGGGCTTGTTAGAGGCTAATGAGGAGGATGGACCCCCAGTTGAGCACTGGAATCAACAAGGAGCAGGGGCTGGAGCTCATTAAGCTGGACTAAAACGATAGAATGTGGTACAGAGCTAATGAGAGTTGGGTCAAACCGCTGAAGCTCACAGTCATGAAGATAATGTGGTGGATAGACAAGCAGAGGAGACTGGAGTACAGCTGTAACGTCCATATGCACCCACCAGCACGGCCTCCGCCACTCGGCTACGAGCAGAACTGGCCCACCAGTCAACAAGGGGTCGTTGTCTTTGGGCTGCATGTATGTCAGTTCAAAAGCCGTGCAAATTGCAGCTGAACCTCGTGAATGAAAACATTCAAGAGCAGAACCCCTTTATATCCTTAAAATACTTGGTAATGATTTTTTGAATATGTTTTTTGACTAAGAATGTCCTGGCAATACAATGAGGATTTCCACTACTAAATTTACTCCTACGAATGTAAAATTATGCTTGTAAAAAAAAATATTCAGTAGCACATCTTTTTAAATTAAAGCTAGATGTCTGCACAAATGATTTGCACATATTTAACATGCTATGAGCTTAGTTCACAGATATGTAGTTATGTCACCCTTGCTCGATTGAGAATAAGAAGGCGCCCATTCACTGTAACTCAGTACTAATGTCTCCTTTCTGCTCCTTTTCTCAGCACCTGAAACCTATTGTTGGTTGCTAGGCAACAGCCAATGAGACAGGGTATAGGAAAACCCTTGCATTTAGCCCCTAGCAAGCTCATAGCAATCTATATGCACAGTGCACATGCGCGCACACACACACACACACACACACACACACGATGAGCTGCGGTGCAGTGTGTACCATGGGTGATGACATCATTCACAGTAGACCCATATTCCTAGCTGATTGGCCGGTTACACAAAGAGGTGTGAACAGTGTTCCTATGGGAAACGAACAGGATGACAAACAGTACATGGACCACCTGCAAAGTGAAGCCTTATCACAGGTGATGCAGGATTTCAGCCAGTCTATTTTACTGACTGCACAAACAAAATATGAAATAAGAACAATAAAACATAATAAACCAAACCTACTTTCTGTGACTTATTTATCCTTTAAAAATACAGGGATAAATAAAATGCTGTTTTTGCAGTGCAGAAAGGGAGAAAGATACCTTACAGAGAGAAAAGCCACTTATGTCCCCAGAATGCTCTTGGTTACCTCTGGAAAAAGCCAGGTTACAGTGGTGGACACCCAGACTGCCCCCCCCATCTGCTACTGCCCAGGCTCATCTGCCCCCTTAGAGACAGAGGCTGACAACTTGAAGGTGGACCTTCACTTCAAAGTTTACCACTTTCTTAGTTGTCAATCATCTTTTTTCCGATCTGGTTTACAATCTATGTACAATGAGCTACTTACTCTGATTTATCAATTTATACACCAAAGTAATTTTTGCTGTATCATTTCATAGTAAGTACATTAATTGAGATTACAGAGGGAGCAGGGATCCAAACTCTGAGGCTTCAGATGGGACACTTTTCTTCCGTTATGGCACCGGCAGAAATGATCATAAATGAAGGGATGAAAAATATCTACTGCTGTTAAAACACTAAGGTTTTAAATGAAAGACGGAAATTTCTGGAGAAGGCTCGGTTGTGATGTGGCAGGAGCGTTAAAGGCCTGGGATGAATGTGTTATCTAGGATTCTGTGCTGTTTCCTAGCAGGGAACGAAATTGTACTCCAGCTCCTGATAGAATCAACACCACCACGTCCACATACACTCACACCAAGAGGTCTGAGGATTTAAAAATGACAGTGTCTTTTGTTCTTTGCTGCCTTGGGCTGCAAAGGTGGAAATGGAACGCTGGAGGAACCCAGCTGACACCGTTACCCCGTGTGGTGACACAATCGTAGGTGAGAAGTTACACAATGCTGGCAGGTGGCCCAATAGTGTGTCACGAATGCAGGTGGCTGGTGGGGGGCTGGCCGGTGGTCCAACAAGACAGCATTATGATACTAGATGTGTTGAGTCACAGCCACATAGCAGCAGCCCCCCTCGGTTGCAGCCCTGTGTAGATGAACAGACAGCAGCACGTGGCCACAATTTTCTGACGCGCAAGACCCTCCAGGGTTATGGGTTAAGGTCAAAGTAAATGATCACAGGGCCCTGTTTAACATGGAACTTTGCCTAAATACTGCAGATTCCACAGGCTGTGGGTATTGCTACAGTTTGTGAATAAAATTCAGTGATGTGGCCTAGCACTAAAACCAAGTGATTTATTCCCCCGTCAGGTGCAAAGTATTCAGCTGCGCCAAATATTATTAACATAACCATAAAACAAAAATGCGCTCAGTCCTGAGTAACAGTTCTGTTCATCTGACATCTGCAGCAGAAATAAAAATAAGTGAGCAAGTAGGTTAACCCCTTAACATTTACTTTATGAAACAGCACTTACTGTTCGGTGCAAAACCATGAAATATTGAATTAATAACCTATGTCTAATATACTACACTATCTAATATACATTAATAATGAAACATGGACAAATTATGCACATACCCTTGAATAAATTCATTCACTTTAAGTAGGGTACAGATCCGTGCACTATAAATATACTCACTGTACACTGTGAGTGAAAAAACCTGCTTAAACATATACTTTTACAGTGCTAGGTTATCATTAAAAATTAACATATTTATTACTAACAATTATTAGCACCACTCTCCAAAGCTAATTACACTGTTACAGCACCTATATATAGTGATTTACCCATTTATCCCGCACAGTATTCTTACTATATCAGTTCAGAGTAAGTACCTTGACCAAGAGTACTGATGAAGGTGGGAGTTGAACGAACACCCTTCAGAAAAGAAGTCAACAGTCAAACTCACTACACCACCTGTTCTCCTCAGAGGTCTAAAAAACAGGTAATGCAGATGCATAAAGGTCCACCAAACTGTGCAGTTGGAGGTGAAACAGCATGTACCTGGATGTACACATTGAGCGGAGCCCAGTTCTCCCCGCTGATAAAGCACCTCCTCCCAGGTCCCCTATTCTTCACCACTCTTATTTATAGAGAAAACACTCCCAGCTGACACTTGCGCCGCTGCCTGGCAAGATGCTCAGCACCTTTGTGACACAATTTGTGGCACTGTGACAAATTACATGCTCAAAAAATAGATAAAAAGCACCAGTTATTATTACTTTTAACATTTGCCAATACAAAATAGAATGCTATAACACGTACTGAAGACACTTTTACCACCCTGCCAATGTATAAATCAATGGTTCAGGTGACGTTGTAACCAAGTGTAGAAAAGTAGTATAGATCAAGGCAAGAAAGGTAATATTGCTCAGCTCTCCATATGCACTGTCTCCCTTCCTCGCGGTGATGTAATTTGTGGAAGATCTCTTTTCCCCAGACCAACATAAATATATCCTTGCATGCTGAAATATGCTTCTAAAACATCTCTGCTTGGATGACTGACCACCATAACCTCAATTTTTCAAGATCAGCTTACATCTCAGCACACACACCACGCACCTCCTGGCTCAGACCGTGATAATATCTCAGCTGGATTACTACGACTTCATATCATTTGGTCTTCTGGCCTCCACCATCAAACTTCTCCATGTGATTCAGATTGTTGCCACCTGAGGTTTGTTTGACCTGCCACAAGTCTTCTCTCCTTGACGCTCCAAAATGGCTTCCCTTCCTGTAGTTGCCTGTATTGGATTCAAACCTCAGGTTATGGTCTACAAGACGGGCAAAGGATCTGCACTCTGATACCTACTGGACCTGACCACTCCCTAAACCTCAGCAAGAGCACTGCACTCCTCCACCTCTGGCTGCTTGGTGCTCTCAGTCACAAAAAGCTGTATGTGGGGTCCAGTCTTAGCTCCATTTTAGTGAAACGAATTCCTTCTGCGTCTCAGAACTGCTGAATCCTCCAAGAATTCAAGAACAGCCTCAAAACATATCTTATGAACCACCTTCTTTCCTGTCAGTTACATAAATTTTCAATCACACCATGCAGCCTTATCATCTGTTCACTTCCTACCTGATTCCACATTATATGCAACTGCTGGACAAATGTGTACCAGCAAAAATGTGGTGCTGGACAAACATAATAACTGGTATTTGCACTTGTATCTAAAAGCTCTTGGTCTGTTGAATCCCTCTGCAGAAAGTGAAAAAACAAGCACTTGACATTCTGAGCCACCACAGTGACCAGTACAGCATATGGTGTGTTTTTATGTCACCAAACGCCTTCTGTGGTGCTGAATGAAAGTGAGTCACTCCCAGGCCACCTACAGGCAAGCAGCACAAGTGCCTCCAACAGGCCGACGACTAAAGCCCGTCTGCATCCAGTCCCTGCTGGACCAGTTTGTGCTGCTGCTGCCCGCCGTCGCTCCCCAAACGGATGGGATTAGCAACTGTGATGCTAATCAGCGGAGCTTAAGAGCAGGAATCGGATCAGAGGAAGACTATAGATAGAAACACCGAGAGAAATGTTTCTGCTGTTAGCAGTCTGACTACCACTGTCGTGCTGGGTTTGAGCACCTATATCAGGGTGAAATGATCATCCTTTAATTTTTCACCACTGCTCTGCACATGCACCCTTCTTTTTCCTCATAGTTTGAATGCATAGTTGGAACTACCAGCAAACTTCAAATGGGTTAAAGGTAAAACTCTACCTGTTCTACTGTATCTGTCATCTAGGCAGAAAATACGTGCTCTTGTACAAATGGTTGCCCTTTTATCTCAATAAATACATCAATAGACATAAATTTATCATTGTACTCCCTGTTAGAATGAGAGGCTGACAGATCCCTTTGAAGGTAGGTAGACCAGATGCTCAAAGGGCCAAGTCTTTTTTGCAGTTTTCTCTAGCTGGTTGGCTCTGCCTAAATGGTGGAAAACACTGCTATTGTAATGGTACAAAAACCATGCAGTCAGGAAGCTCCAAACATCCAACTGTACCGGTTCATACGCAAACTCCCGTAGGACAACCTGCACGGGTCCAATCCTATTCAAGTCTCCTCCTGCTGAACCTCTTAGAAACATTTTTAAAAAGAACTGCTCTGCAACATTACCCGCCTCTTTAAATGGTTGGTTTGTATAAAAGTGTGAGGAATTCCATTCTATGCAAACTGGTTATCGGCGCATATGCCTTGGTCAAAGGCTACGCCAGTTCTGGATGAAGAAGTTTGAATGCTGGTAAACGCCCTGTAAAGTCTTGCTCTTCCCTGGCCATGTTTACCTATGATTATTTAAGAGCTGTATTGATATTCCCACCCTCAGCTCCTCATTTTTATCTTTGCCTGTCAGCAGCTTTCTGCTTTCTAACTGACAATGACTCATCTGCCTAATCCCTGACAGATGGGACAGTGTGGGCAAATGTGGCTGTGGATTCTATCCGAACTGTCCACAGGGCTCAGGAGAACCTCCAACTTCAGAGTATGATGGTGGCCACCTGAGCTGCTCTCATACTATTGCTTCAAACAGACACACCCAATGAACTGAAAATAAAGCACAACCTCTCCTGATGGCAAAGGTGGAGAAGGGAGCATCATTGGTGTACAAGTTGAAGCTTTCCTGATGCATAAATTACTCATAATGGTGAAATTTAGATAAAAATACCATAGAATAGCCTAACCATACATCTGCTTCTCACATTTTTATAACCACACCTTTACCCAAGGCAGCTTAAAGGATTAGGTTCATGTGTTCAACTTTCATAAAATTATTTACCCATCCCAATTTACCCAACAGCCAAAGTCAGAGGCAAAACTGGGACCAGCAAAATTCAAGGGAGCACCTAATACCACAATATTACCCACTGGCCTAACCTGAAATAATTTAGACGATTTGTCAGTGGGCAGTCTTATCCAAAGAAAGCGGTTAAGTTTGGAGGTTTTTTCATTGTTTTTTTTTAGGTCTCAATTGTTTAGATGAGTGTGGAAAAATAAACATACTATTCTCATGGTTGTCACAGAGCATAACTGCCCACATGTTTTTTTGAGACAATTTGTAGCTGGGTTGTGGTGGAATGAAGTTTGTTTTTTTTCTTAAACATCAGAGCATGAGCGAGAAACACACCCTGAATCACCTCAGAAAAATGTTCTGACTACAGAAACAAATATACTGCATGAGACAGACCAGAGACTTTAGAATTTCTGATTTTTTTTTTTTTTTTTTTTTACAAGAATGTTGTCTTTCTTCCCCCATCTTGCTGTTCCACTATTCTTCTGTCATCTTGTGGCAGCTTTCTAAAATATAATAAAATATATATTGCGTTACAGAATGGCCAAGAGGAGTTTCAGCCCTTGCAAAGTTGGACACACAGGAAAAGACTATTGAAAAGGAGATGTGCACCATCGTGAATCAGAATACTGTTATGGTAAAAAAATTTGAGGAATTCAGCACTTATGTCTTTACTAGAGAGTGTCAAACTTCTGACAACTAAATATTTCCAAAATGACAAAAGCACCACCAGCAATAGCACTTGGCATCCTGGGCAGTTTGTACAATTCTGTAAAGTAATGCAATAATGGAAGTGTGACTCGCCAGGGTTCATCTCCTCCAAAGACTCACCAAGAAGAAAGTGAAAATGGATGGACTGACAAGTTTTTCTGATGCTGTCAGCCATGATAACAAGAGACTGCACCAAACTAGACTAAAGTACTAAGAAAAGAAAGGCAGAAAAAAAGCTCCAAGATGACCATACTCAAACCCACCCCCAAAAATCTCTGACTTTCTCCAAACAGCAGAAAAACTTCCTTAAACAAGAGATCCATTTAAGGCTGAATGGCTGCACCTGGTGCTTGTTCGCCTTTAACAAGCATTTCTCCAGGTTCAGCCATCAGTTCATCAGATGGGGGTGTTTACTAAGAACTTGCTTGCCATTGGAAGGTTATTAATAGACATAATATTTCATGTGCAGCATAAAATTCCCATTTAGGGCCAGTTTCTGCAGTGCAGAACTAATGTATTTTCTGGTGTAACAGAAGAAATGGCATGAATCCCATTATGGTTCTCCCTTCTTCATTTTCATTCCTTCTTCACCCAGTCTGACTGCTCAGATGTGCCCACACAGGTTCTTGCACACCAAAGAGCAAGGAAACACACTCAGAGATTGAAAAGCTGCAAAGTAGTGGCTCTGTGCTGCGGTCGCGTGGCACGATCCCCACCAAAACGTAATAACAAATAAGAGAGAGAGACAGTTGTGTGTCCAGCGAGCTCAGCGAGATCTATCTTGTGTCATTCTTTAAATCCAAGGTGAAGAGAGTCCAGTGTTAAAGTGGAGTCAGCAGCAAGGTAATCAGTATGGACTCAAAGTCTAGGAAAAAAATTAAAAATTGGCATCTACTGCTAGACTGCTCAACAAGAACCATGTACAATAAGGCATATGACAGAATAGGGGTTTCATTATTACTGAGATGAATGAGAACAACTTGGCTGCAGATAATTTTGATTTTTTTACTTTGCCATCCATTCATCACCCTTAACCTCTTGTCTTGGTCAGGGCTGCAGTGGTCCGGAGCCCATTCCGCAAACACTGGGTGCTAAGCTAAAAAACGCCCTATGTGCCACAATTTCTTCAATGATTTTAAATAACTGTAATTTTCTTTTAAGGAGTCTGAGGAAAAATTTCATTGTCAGTTACACAATAAAAAAAAAAAAACACGTTTCATCACCTGGTCTTCTATCTGTAGGACTTCAGTATTTATAACAGAACCGTCATCATGTAAAATAAAGAAAGGGCATAAAAGAAATATGGATACGGATCTAAGAAATAGTCATGAAACGAAAGATTGTCTTAATTTTTTGAATGCAGAAAGAATTGGGTGAAAAAAAGTGTCAAAAGTTTGAACACTATGCAATATACATAGTGTGTGACCGTGAACAAGTAGTATGTTCTAAAGAGGATGTAATCCCAGGGGTTCTAATAGCATGCAAAGCATAAACAAAACATAAAGATGTCTTCAGCCTCACAAGTCACCAGGCCTCCCTCAGCATGTGTGGATCTGGAATAGTGACTGCAGATAATGGTCTTGCCACACATCTAAAATGTAAAAATGAGGAAAGTTTTCATTTTAGAATATGCTACCAAAGTATCCCTAAATTAAAACATCTAACTGTTGGAACTGTGAATTTCAAATGCTGCTTTAATCAACTAACGCTGAAGAAAAATACACCCCGGGCCAAAAGCTGCGCGAGTCTATGGTGTGAAGCGGAATTCCGTGGAACTCCGCATGCGTGAAAGCAGATTTGATGGATGTTTTACAGGAATGTTGGGTTTGCATCCGGCTAATATGCGACTACGGCGGAAAAGCAATTAATTCTACTATTGACTCAAGAGCATGGGATCCCTGCCAGTCAGATTCGAGTGCGGACTGCCAGGGAGCTTCATTAAACTCTCAAGTAGGGCTGGTAAATCTGTGTGAGGCCTTTTACGGGAATGACATCCCAGCTGCATCTCGCATGTGTGCAGGTGCTGATGCAAAGGGCTGTGCAGATTCCCAAATGATAAGTGCATGTGTCCCACCTAATGAGCAACCTCCAAGCCAAGTTAAATAATAATAATAATAATGAGAAGAAGAAAATGAAGAATATCATACTAATTGGAATTGCACATATCCCGTGCAAAGTGCTTGGATGAATTTCTTTGGTTTCTTGCTGAGATCTGAACTATTCAAAAATCAGAAACATTTGACTGATAGATACTTCTACTACTACTACTATTAGTACTACTACTACTACTACTAATAATAATAATAATAATAATAATAATTGCACCATAGTAGACTTTCTAGTTATTTTGTTGTTTAAATGGCATCTTTACATAAAATATCCTACAAATTTTATATTACAGTTCCTAAAAGGATGATGTATGAGGGACAACTTGTCGACTGAGCTTTTTACAAACTTAATGACTTCATTAAAGAGACCCAGGTGAAAACAGGACTGGAGGTCCTCAAATCTGGAGGACACAAGGGTGATATTACTTACTAACAACTGCAAATTGTTGCTGTAACAGTGGGATCCCTGTAGTGAACTAGGAACTGAGTGTTAATGTAACGGTTGCATTCCTGCAGATTTTACTGATCTTACTCCTGTTGTGCAAACTTTGTCTTTTAACATGAGGGTGAGTAAAATGCAGTGAACAACAAATGACATTTCAACTTGACACTGAAATAGTTTTTTTGTTTTTCAAATCAGCAGTCCACTAAAAACTGTAAGGGAACTTGTATAGCGCATAGATGTGGCACTAAATAATAGACACAGGTGCAGGTTGTGTGGGAATTTTGGTTAAAACAACTAACAGACTTCAGCACATGTCAGACCAGCTCAATTCCATTCATTTTCACAGAGAGCTCTTCCAATAGTCCAGGCAGTGACAGAAAGCAGCAGGTGCAGTTAACTATAGATTAAGACAACTGGCGGTTGAGCAGAGGAAAATAAAAAAGTTGCAACAACAGTAAAAGGGAGAAAAGTTTCAGTATTACCTCATCACACATCCACCACCTGTCTACACGGCATGATAACATTTTATTCTGTCCTCCTTTGGCAGGATCACAGCATCACACAAAAAGTCAGAAAAAATACAGTTTTTTTTGCTTTTTTTTAAAAAAATTGGAGAATGGGTCATTCCCTTGTACTTCTGTTTCACAAGGTCTAATTTGTCGTGCGGGGTTATACAAAGGAAGCTCTGTTTTCCTAGTGGGTATAGAGGAGTGGGCCCAAGGTGGAATGGAATGGTCCCCTGACACCCCCATGCTCACTGGCATCTCGTTCCCAAACTGCCTGACGCTCATACAAAGAAGACTTGTCTATGCGCTGGCACTGAGAATCACTTGCAAGCCTGGGAGTTTTTGGAACACAAAATGACATGAACAAAAGCCCTCAACTCCCTTTGGAACTGGGGACCCTTCATTGTAATTTGTATTACATCATCGGTATTGTGACTTGTTAATGGCCTCCGCTACTTTTGACTACCCGTCTCAAGAGACACCGAACCATGCTTTTTTACACACATTAAATGCCCATTCAGTGTCGACATTTGATACTGAGACCAAACAGGGGGGCAGTGTTTACGACTGCAAACCTGGTACTGCCGCACTGAGATTCACCATCATCCAGTTGACGGAAAGAGGAGAGATTCTCAAATGTAACCATATTTCTGAAGACGCAACAGCAATTTGTCTTGGCTGCTGCACCTCTCATTTTTTGCAAACAGGACTGGACAAACTTAAATCCCAAAGTCAGATGTTTTCCAGTGCCATTCACCCACCATGGTCATTTCATAAAGAGGCTGCAAATCACGGGCTCTTACATAATATCATTACCCAAATACTGACTATTACTGACAAAATGCTGTCTGAAAAGGCACATTTTATAAAGAGTGTCTGCAAACTGATGGTGTTCACATTAACATATGCGTGTTCACATAACAATGCTGACTAAAAAGGATATTGAAGAGACTTTAAATCATGACCTCTTACATTATATTATTACTTATGTACTGGCTACTATTGACACACTGATCACTAAAACTGGCCATTTTATAATGCAAGGAACTTTGTAAGGTGGAATCAAAAATTATATTATTACCTAACCACTGACTATTATTGAATTGACACATTGCTGACTAAGGAGGGGCATTTGATACAGAAATAGAGCCTGCAGACTGCAGGTTATCTCGCATTATATTGTTGACAAGCTGTTATAGACTGTTAATTGTTAATGAAAAGATTTTATTGTGTATAAAGTGAAATTTTTAAAAGTGCTCCCACTTTTAAAAAAGCCTGGAAACTGCAGCCTCACATTAAATTATTGGTTGGAACATTATTGCCTAATGAGGTATATTTTATAATGTCAAGACCCGCATCCAGGTGAGAGTTCAGACCATTTATTCAATGTAACCACAGAATCCGTTAAACAGGGATTGGGGGGGGGGGGGGTTGTAAATATAAACTGCAGAAAATTTAATATTTTGAATTACAGCCATATATTTATTTGAATGAATAAGTTGTGATCCGTTAGATAAAATAGTGTCAGTATTCAGATGCGCAAGGCTGTTATACTGAAAAGGTGTAACTGGATTTCGAGAGAAATGCTGATTTTTATGGTTACATTTTATTTGATAAAATATACTGCACACTGCGCACCTCTATTAAAAGCCCAGCGTGGGGGTATTTTCAGTGGGAAATGTGGCGCGTCACCGGCGGGTGCGGGCTGCACGGTCACGGCAGACTCACTGTTTGAACATCTTCTCCATGTCCTTGATCTGCTTCCTGGAGAACTCCTTGAACTCGGTGTAGGGGTTGAACACTCTCATGGTGCGCCGGGGAAGCTCCCCCGATCCGGGTGCCGATCCTCCTCCTCCTCCTCCTCCTCCGCCGCCGCCGCCGCCGTCACTCGCAGCGGCCGCCTTCCCGGCTCCTTTCTCCGGAGACCCGCTCGCCCCTGCCGGTTCCTGGCCGATGTGGAGCCGCCGGTTCAGTTTGGAGGACAGCTCGTCAGAGGCCATGCTTTTCTAAATACTATAATAATTAAAATATTTAACAGCTAGGAGAACAATAAAAGGCTACACATAGACAAAATAACCCCAATTCTGCGGTCCATATGCAGCGGGTTGGCTGTTTGAAAGATACAGCCCAGTGAATAAATGTTCAGATTGAGGACGACCAGGATGAAGATGCTGACCAGCCGCGTGGAATCAGAGGCTTCGATATAATAAACTAATTCTGAGGCGCCCCCCTCCCACCCCTGCCTTAAAGGAACAGCGCATCCCTCAGCAGATACCACCAGCAGTCCTCTTACAGTCTTTACTCTCTAAATACCACGGTAAATACCGTTTACAGTGGCCACAAACCTCCGCCTGCACCTGTCAATCAATATATGTTATGCACATATTTACACTGTCATTCAATGTGCATCATTTATACATTCATTGTGCTTCTACAGTATATTTAACTTTACTATTAGGGCACCCCATATACCTAAAACTGTACATGCAAGTGCACCTTATACCTGAAGGTTGCTGGTTCGAATGAGAAGTGCACTAATATTATTGTCAATAGCTGGCTGCTTAGAAGCAGCTGTTTTTTCTGCTGTTACAGTAAAGCATTTGAGCCTCTGATATTTGACTTGTTAGGTTAAGCAACTTGATCGTGGACATTTCGGCAGCAGTAGTAAAGAGCAGGACTTGAACCAACAGCCTTCAGGTTGCATGTCCATGTTCTTAAATATTATGCAACAATGGCAGCAGAGTACAATACAGGCAGCGAGGAACAATAATACCATCGATAACGAAAACTTATATAGATCACTGGTTAGTCAGGGGGATTTCAATGATCAAACATAGTGCACCCTGACTTGACCCAAAACCCACCCGGTCCAACTTAAATATCTGACAGACGGGCAACAGACAAGAAGCATAAACAGGTACAATTCAACACGCTCTCCCATGTGACCAAAGGAGAAATGGCAGAACAGCACACTGACTTTTTGCTACTTATATAAGGGATTTTTGTCTCCATTTGTGCATCAAAATGTAATTGTGACTGTATGAAATGTCTAAATATGACACATAATGGATTGTTTCATAAATCACCTCAAATTTTCACTCAGCATCATTCCTGCTCTACAGTCGTAAACAAAGATTTGGATTCTGATCGTATTCCAAGTTTTTGGGACCCACTGAGAAACACATGGCCTCGTGTTAGGTGCACAAGGGAGGTACTGATCCTCTCCCACAGGGGCCTTTCAGCTGGCCTCCCAAAAATATCATCAGAGAAAACGAATTACAGGCGCTATGGTCACAAATCATACTGTCAGTCACAGATGTTTGTGTTCCATGTCTGTTGTTGGGCACTTTTTACATACAAAATGATGACCTGATGGTCGTGATGAAGTCACTATGTGAGTAAGGGTCAGGAGTGAGGTAACATTTTTTATGAACTCATAAGAGCCTATCAGAAAAATGAAAGGCAGATTACATACATTTATGCACTTTATTTCTAAGAGGGAGATTAAAAATAAATGTTTTTGTGGCTAACTGGCTGAATCTGACAGCCTGAAGGAGAGTTACCAAAAGTTCAGTCCAGTTATTCACCCCGATACTGGAACACTGTGCTCATTACAAACAACACGAAACTTGAAAAAAACAGCCAGAATTCCTTGATGAAAGACTTATTTTGGTAATAATTAATTGTTTGGCTAATATGGAAAGAACAAAACCTCTCAGTATAATTGGTAATAGTGCAAAATGGGTTCTTATCTAAAGGAAAATATTGTGCACAAAAATTTTTAAATGATGAATCTAGACTGAGCCGCACTAGACAGCTTTTTTTGTCATGCTTATTATCTGGGATTTAAACAATTTTGCATAATTCACTGCTGTGAGACTGGTTGTTTAAAGTGGCGAAATGTGCCTTTAGGCAACAATTTGCAGCAGATTTTTTTCTATCTGGGAAGATGACAGAGCCGCGCACACACACACACACACACACACACACACACACACACACACACACACACACACACACACAAAAAACAGTTCAATGACGATTAATAGTTTAAAAGAGTGAAAATCCTTCTCTGTTTTCCCCAGTTTCCCCACATAACATTTTTGAAACAGGGCTGAAAGTGTCTCTGAAAGAAACAACAAAAGGCAGTCAAACTGCCATCTGTGACTGACCTTGAGACATGGTGCTCCTTAGGGACTGGACCCCCTGAGACACGGTGAAGGATGATGATCAACCAGCAAGTATTCTGTGCAGCATCCCACACCATCCTATGAACTTACAAACTCCATTCAGTAATTTAGTTATCATTTTTACAGTTAACCTTCATTTTGCTGACTGCATTATCAAAGATGACTTGGAGGAAGAGGTAAACAGTGATTAACCCATTTATACAGCAAAATCAATTCGGAGTAAGTACCCATCCTTATACATGCCACCTGAGGGCAGCCAGCTGGTCATACACGCAAGGCTGGCAGGTCTTTGGCTCACGACACGTTCAACAGAGAACACTGCGGTCTCCAGAGACCCCATTACCTGGTCTTAGTCACACCTGGTGACTCACTGGCAAGTGGTTAACTGTAAAGGTCCAGTCATAGATCTGTAAGAGTGTAGAGGATAAATAAAAATTCGAGTGGGATGACAGAAACAGTACACAGGCAAAGTGGTGTGAGCACACTTTTAAACTTAATTTCACAAAAATCAGGAAGGCAGACTAAAAATATGCATTGCAAATAAGGTGTGAATTCAGTTGCAAATGAAAGCTGGAAAAAAAACAGATGTTTAACAAAAAAACGTGCATGACTAATAAATGAGATTTTTAAATGCAATTTGAGAACATATTCTCCTTTATTTCTGTAGTCCACAGAACATAACCAAAATGTTTGCAAAAATAAATTTATTATACATTGTACAGATTTAAGAGAGTTGCTACCAATCTCAGTGCTTTAAGACAATTGTATTTAATAACTCAAGTAAGAATCAGGGAAGATTTTGGTGCATCAATGTCAGCGGCAAGATAAAAGCCTCCCGCCTCCCTCGATTATCTTCACATTCCCAGCATTCCCTGTGATGCTGCGCAACACTGTGAATTTAAAAGGTTCTGACGCATCTAGCCCTGCCAGACACGGCCCTGACCCGAAGGGGTTTCTGAACACAAAAGAAACAAAGAAATTAAAGAGCTTACAAAGGCAGCACTCACACAAACAAACACGCGCTCACACACACACCTTCAGAGTCAGGGAACGTGTTCATCAAATAGAGCACTAGACTGGATATACTGTGATATTCAGAAGAAACATCAGGATGTGTAGTATCACATTTACCATATTTACTTTTTAAATGTTTATATACATGTGTGTTACCTGTCTTTATACACTTCATTGTACAAATTACCGCAAAGGAGTAAATGATAAATGACTTGTCTTTGCTCCGCTCTCCAAGCTGGCGATACAATCGGAGACGATGGAACCTTTTTAGCCTATGCCTCCCTTAAGCACATGAGATAAGTGACTACGACACAGGTTCCACACTCAATGTGTGTATGTGGGGGGGGGGGGGGGGGGGGGGGGCCCCAGGGGGGGTTCCTTGCTTTTTTNGGGGGGGGGGGGGGGGGGTGAGGGGCCCCAGGAGGAGTTTCCTGCTCTTTTTCTTGAGCCACCTTGCAGGTCTCATAGTGTCAGGCCAGCTTGAAGTGAATCAGGGAGCTGTGGGGGGGGTCTCAGCAGACACCACGGTGGACCCTGTATTGAGACCACATCTGCAAAGCATCCAGACCAACATGCCGCAGCGAGGTTTTAAGGTGAGCACCATCATCCCTATTTTACATCAGGTATTAGTCAGTTTTTCCTTATTAGTGCAACAAAGGAAACAGCATCTGGGCTGTGGGATGGGATGTAGGATTGATTCCGCCTCTCACTCTGGGTGGAGTATGCATGGCCTCCCTGTGTTTGTGTGGGTTTCCTCCCACAGGTCAGAGATATGTGCTTCAGATGAATTAGTAATTCTAAATTGACCTCTGTGTGTGTGTGTGTGGGTGTAGCATGCCCCACACACTATGTCTCCAAGAAAGACTCGCACTATTGCCTACATTGGAGAATCAGTTAGCAATACTGAACAATTATTTTATCTAGTATGAAGATGTGACGGGCAGGAGGACAAAGATATAAACAAGAGGTGGTCCTGGGACTCAAGGATGAGTTTGGTACACGTCCTGCCTTCACACTGACCAGTGCACCCCCTTTAGCTCACACTTTCAATTGTGTACAAAGCTGAGATTTTAGTTATTGTTTTAGTTATGAACCAACTTGATGACGGAGGGAAATGCGAGACACAGGTTCTGTTTCTGCTGCGACAGAGCACCTACATCGAACTGCAGAAAACCCCCTGCCACCTGGTGCGGGGCACATTCCGGTCCCGCGGTGTGTGACCAATGGGCGTGTTGCCCTCACTACCAATTGCTGCATTCCTTACCATGGTGCCAGCAAACATTTGGTAACTATCTGTGCAGCCCCACATCTCCCACAGGTCCTCCCTGAGCCTGAACACCACAGCCAACATTACAGAACCACCACAGACATCACTGCATATGGATGATACACAGCTTCCACTACTTCAGCACAAAGCCACTCACAACACCTTTTACCTCATTCTATCAGGAAATAATCAGTAAAGAAATAAGTACATAATGACAGATTTTGGCTTTGTGTGCACAAAAAACATAACAGATTTAACCAAGAATGAGTTAATGAGTGAGTTATTTTTGGGAATAACACAAGTGCTGTTATTGAGAGTCCTACTGAGGTCAGTGATGTGGACTTGAGATATTTTTTCCACCATGCTGCTTGGGGGTCAGGACACCTTGGCAGGGGTTGCAGCTTCCTCCCGGATACCCAGGGCAGAAGTGGCATCTCGAAGCTCCTGTTCCCGCTTCCTCAGCTGCTCCTTCAGGACCTCTGCCTCATACTCCTTCCTCTTCAGCTTCTCCACCAGGCGTGGTTTCCTGGTGGCAGCCTGCCAGGGGGGTTCCAGACACACGATCAAAGAAACTCAGCTAACTGATGCCTTGCCAGTTAGATGTGGAAGTTGCCAGAAGAGTGATGGTGACAGGACCTCTCTGTCCGCTGCTGGGAGGAGGGCTGCACCTTGACGAGACACCCTGCTGAGTTCCCTGTCAATTATCTGCTGAGGAAAACCTGGGATCACTTACCTTTTCTTTGGGGATCCCTCATTCTAGATATGAATTATTCATATAAATTATTATTCAGCACTGCAGTCTTATGCATGGGGGTGGAATACAGCAGATGGTTTGAAATCCAAAATCATTTTAATAATAAGCACTATAAAGCCACAGGTTTGTACTATGCAGAGGCAAAGTTCACATGTGATGCTTCAAAAGATGAGGCAGTGTGTGACAGAGGCATTTTGGGAAATTTGACTTCACAGCATAACTGACAAGCTGCTCACCAAGTCACAGACCAGACAACATACAAAGTTGTCTGTAAATATACATACAAATATCCCCCTACCTACGAGGGTAAAGAGTTTCCAGCAATCGGCTTGTAAGGTGAAATCTCCGAAGTCAGAAATGTAGCTACCATTATTGTCAAAACTCTGAAAATTCACTCATGCTTGGCTTAAATGAAAACTGAATGGAAAAAAAAAAAAAAAAAAAATCAGCCTTATAGTTGGTGGCAACTTGGTAGAAGCTATTAAATAATTTCATTCTTGCACACAAAAACTCATAAGTCAAACACTTTTATCTTGAAGGATACCTGTATTAATTTAGCAGTCCCCTTTCTTGACCTCCAGGAAAGAAAGACTAAGAAAACCGACAACCACAAAACCCAAAGACCCCACAAGCATCAGGTCAGATGGGTGGGGGGGGGGGGGGGNTGTCTTTGGAAGGTGACGACACTTTACATCCTGGGCCTTTGTCTGCCAAGTGAAAACCACGCTGGTGCGAGTGGGGGGGGGGGGGGGGGGGGGGGGGGGGCAAAATTGGCCCTGGCTGATTATGCCCTCCCACCAAGTGAGAGGGCATAATCAGCCAGGGCAAGGAGCCTGATCCCACCTTGTCATGGAGTGTGACCTGCACGCAGCTGTGAGGGACCACCCTTGCGATCCTGTTAAGCCCCCGGTCCAGAGTGACAGCCTGTGACGACAAATACAACAGAACACACATTTCAATTTGGTCCTTGACTCATTCCCATTACTCACTCATTTTGTGAAGAGTCTCCTCAAAATGCCCACCAGTTCAAGAAAAAGTATTGCCTTTTGTGTATGATACAACGTTCTGCCTGAAAAGAGGACATCCATACCAACAGTCATTTAACTACTCAGCAAATGCTTTATCCAAAGTAATTATACTGGAAAGCATAGCTCTAAAGGGTTCAGGAGCAGCTGCTTTCCTGGAATATATCTCTGATTTAGCAGACAACCAACTCATTATTTGTTATTAATTCATTTATTTGCCAATTTTTGCCATAGTGACTTACAATATATGTCATATTGTATTTGTCAATTTATTTATGAAATATTTATTTAATAACTATTTAGCGCACAATATTTAGAAGTATTTATTAAATGTCAAATAAATATTTGGGCACGAAGCTGTTTACAATGATTCATCCATTTGTACAGCATGGTAATTTTTGTTGCTTCAATTCAGAGCAAGTACCTTGATCAAGGGTATTACAACTGGAGTAGAGATGCAAACCTTTGTCCTTTGAGTGAAAGGTGAAAAACTAACCACTCAGCTGCGGATGGTGGGTCTCTCAATGCCCTCCCAACCCGAAAAGGTCCCTCTCTGAGGAAACCAGCAGTTTGACAACCACACAAGGTCAGACATGGCTCTTTAATCATCCTAACAGGGCAGCAAAAACTGATCAAATGCCAGTGATGGCACAGTTCCAAGCCCTGCCCTCTGTCAGAAGAAAGGGGGAAAAAAAAAATCACACGAGAAAGGTTACCTGGTTCACAAGGCTTCTGCGAAGAAAATCTGCTTTGGTCAGATGGTATTGAACTATCGGAACCACCATCAGCTGTTTCAGTGAAACATGAACCCCTTGCCTGTATTAATTAACAAATTTTCACCCTGGACCCATTTTTACCCACTTGGTATAATATTTGCTGCAGCCATACAGAATAGTAGATCATCCAAAAGTGTCCTTCAAGCCTCCCAACATGATGGGCTCAGCTTTCTGGCCATAAATTCATCGTCCTCTCCTTTGTTTCTCAATCTGCTCAAACATTGAGTACATTTCACAGTCTCTATATCCATAAAGCTCAATCTGTTTGTTTGTCCTTCGTGCGTGGCATTGTTTTTCAAGCCACAGATTTGAAATCTGGCACACAGGTTTTTGCGTAGCCAAGTTCATTAAACTCCAAAACAAGATACTTAGTAGTTTGAACATTTAAAGTTTGGTCTGACAAATGGAGAAGTGGGAGTAATATCACATACAGAGTATATGTACCGGACACTGGCAACCCCCCCCCCACACACACGCACAGATTTTCTAAAAATAAAACAAAACAAATAAACTGCAATTTCCCAATTGGACAGTAGATTATCCTCTTGAATGATTTCATGATCAGATCACTGCGCAGGAATTCTGGATACAGGGTGATTCAAAAAGAGCTGATCAAATTTATTACCCAGTAACTATCATATGAACATGCAGTCTAAACCAAACTGTAAAATAACTCACAGTCTTCTCTTACAAATGCTCAGTATACCAAATATTCATAAAATACTTACATTTACAAGTGTTTAGTTCTTTTGGAATAATCCTGTAGAACAGCCACAGTGTCCTACATCTTATAAATGTGTCCTGAATATTTCTGATCAAACTTTTTCAAAGTGTAGCATACTGTATAGCAAGAAAGTATATAACATTGATCACCTGATTATAGCTTCGTATTGAAACTGAACTGTAACATTTATACAGCAGGGTATTGTATCGGAGCAATAAATGGCAATAATTATTATTAGCTTCCGCTCAAAGTGCTCAACCAGTACTGACAGTGTCAGAGCCCCCCTTTAGGTACCAGTCACCTTGCGATCCTTGATGGCCTTGTTGAGGGCCACCTCCTGTTCCAGACGCTCCCGGGTGCGACGCAGGGCCTCGCGGAGCAGGGAGCTCTCCTGGCGCTCTGTTTGTAGCTCCTCCCTCAGGCTGTCCACCCAGCCCTGAAGACGCTGCTCCGCCACCTGGCTCTCCCTGTGGGACAAAGGATAGCAGGTGGGAGAAGAATCACAGACAGTTCACTTATCAGTAGCAGAATACATTCATTCATCTGTGTGCATTTCCTTGCAGGGATTAATAAACTTATATCATATCATTTATTCAAGGTTCACTATTATTCTGTCCTTATTCAGATTTACAAATGAGAACAAAATGTAGTTCCTCCTGGACCATAGAGCACAAAGCACTAAATGGGCAGCATGATGACACAGAACACACAGAAGAACACATGGGGGCACAAGTTATATAAATAAATACATAAAAACAAAGACAGTCTAGATAAACTAGATTTGAAAAAGGATATTTACAGTACACTTAAGCAGGAATGTACAGTGAATGAGTGTGAGGGTCGGTGGGGGAGCACATGACAAGGTGAGCTTAACAGTGACTGCTTGGCCTATCCTGGATTCACCCAAAATTATTGCTGACTGAAAAGGTTCCCTGCTGTGCAACTGCTTAATTGTTTAGTTTATTTTTGCATAGTGTTTCACCCCTCAGAGAGGTCAGTAAAGGATGATGCAAAAAGCAGAAAGAGATACAAAACACACTAGCACCTCCCACACCTACCAGAACCCAGAGCAAAATCACAGCCCATTTGTGTACCAAGACCACTCTGTTGACCAAGGCCCAGACATGGTGTTAGCTTCATGTCAGATACACAGATAAACAGGCATACAGATAACAAATGAAAAAAATGAACAAAATAAGCTATATTGATCAACTAGACTGAGTGTAAGGGTTCTCATAAAAAGTTTGCAAACAAAACAAGATGAATTAGGATGCTTAATACTCATAATTTATCTGTGCCAGTCACCATATATACCAACAATGATTTATCAGTTTATACAGTTGCATAAATTTTACTTTTTCAATTCTCAGTAAACGGGGTACTTCAGGAGGAGAAGGATGCAAACCCACAACCATCTAACTAGCCACAACATGTCACCTGCTGCCCCAAAATAATGACAACCTCATTTTAGGACAACCAAGCAGCCTGATATATACTGGGTAATTTGACAAGAACCCAAACACTTTCATAAATTATTACTCAGCTACTAACTATCTTGTGAACATGTAGCATATTAAGTATTTGTAAGATTAAGAAAAAAACCGCATGACTTTAAAAATTAGCTTGGACTGCATGTTCATATGATACTGTGAACATATGAAAGTGTTCAGTTCTTTTTCACCTATAGGTCTATAGTTGTTAATCAAATAAACCTGCAATTGTAAGGTTGTAGATTGATGTCTTTTGTGTGTTTTTGCTGCCACAGGGGTGCAGCACAGCAGCATCTCTTACCTCAGGGTGTGCTGCTCCCTCTGGTACTCGTGCAGCTGCTCTTCGCGGCGCTGGGCCTGACCTCGCAGCACCTCCAGGTCTCTCAGCCTGCAGGAAGCGACCTGCTCCCTCTCCTCCCGTGGAAGATACTTCAGGGAAGTTCTGCCTGACAGGCGATCCTCACTCAGCTCCAGCGCCTCACTCAGGGCCTGCACCAGCTCCAGGTACTGCACAGGACCAACAGGAGGAGCAGAGGTCAAGGATTTCCACTCACTCACAAAGTCGGCTGTTTGTACCTTTGAGAATGAAAGATGACCCAAACTGTTTCAGTGCCACTGTCCTATTTGAATCTCTAATTATTTTAATTACAGATTAAATGCTTTATGCATTTAGACAGGCCTGGGCATTTTACGGCCCCTGGGCCACATCTGGCCCTTTGGCGGTCCCTGTCTGTCCCACGGAAGTTAGAAATCAAATGTAAATAAGCGTACGCTATGCATGCAATACAACTGCATTGCTTTTATTTTGAAGGCGACCGCTATTTCTTTTGCAAATTATGTATGTGTGTGCGTGCCTATGCACCTTCACAGTAATGCGTTGGAGAAAAGGTATCTACAAAAGATACTGAGTTGGCTGTCAGGCTCACGTTAAAAAAAGAAAGATTGATACAGAATGTAGAGTTTTTAACAAGACATGGACTTCTAAGTATTTATTTACTGAAGTCAAAGGTAAAGCTTAGTTTGTGGAGTACAGATTGCTGTGTTTAAAGATTACAATTTGAATCGCCACTATGTGACTAAACACGCAGAGAAATACAAGAACTTGACCAATGCAGAGCGGGCACGGGCATCTGATGCTGCAAAACCAACAAGGACTTTTTACCAAGCTTCACACATCCAGGGATGGAGCAGTCAAAACCAGTTATGTGATATCCCACAAAATTGCAGAAAACAGTAAGCCATTTTCTGATGGGAAGTTTATCAGAGAGTGTTTGGTGGTCTCTGCAGTGCTAATATGTCCTGAGATAAAAGAGGCATTTGAGAAGGTGCCCCTCTCCAGAAGAACCGTAGCGAGAAGGATCGAGGACATTGCGGGAAATCTGGAGCTTCAACTGCAAAACAAAGCGAACAATTTTGACTTTTTCTCCTTGGCTTTGGATGAGAGCAGCGATGTCCATGACACAGTCCAGTTACTCGTCTTTGTACGTGGGATAATGAAGGACTTCAAGATTACAGAGGAGCTGGTGGCAATGCGGTCAACGAAAGGGACGACAACAGGGAGTGATTTGTTCACAGAGGTAGATGCATGCTTGGACAAGCTGGGACTGAAATGAGACAAACTGGCAGGTGTTACAACAGATGGTTGCCGAAATCTGACGGGGAAAAATGTAGGACTTTTGAAACGGATGCAGGAAGAAGTGACTGAAATGAACCCTGAACAGAAACTGGTATTTGTGAATTGAAATAGTGATATAACGATTGGCGTTTTTACTATTTTTTACTGCTATATTTGACCTACTCCACATTTTGATAGCCTTATCGTAATATGTATTCTTACCAGTAGCAGCTAATCAAGACCATATAATTTACTGCTTTTTATAAAGCGATAAAATTAATATTGAGCAGAATTAAGTTCAGCCTATTGGTCCGGCCCTCCACAACAGTCCCAGTTTCTCATGTGGCCCCTTGGGAAAATTAATTGCCCACCCCTGCATTTGGATAATTTTTACTGGGGCAGTTCCAGGTGAGTAACTTGCTCAAGGGTACTACAACAGGAGGTGAGACTGAAAACTGCAACCTTCGGGTTCAGAAGTCGTGGCTCAATCTACTATGGCACTTGTTGCCCATAAACAAGGAATACAAGACATCACCAGCTGAGCGGTTTTTTTTTGCTGTAATATACCGGAACCCCTCCCTCTTCAGCACCCCAAACTGACTGTTCTTTCGCTGAGGTCCAGGGTGTCAGACAGGTCCAGCCTGGCTGTGCGCTCCAGGGTCTCCTCACACAGCACCACAGGGACTGGACAGCCATGCTGGAACAACATCCGGGTCTGTCAGGTTTAAGTAAACAGAAACACTTCTTAACAGAGACTCAGCAGGGCAGGCTAAGGCATACTTGGCAGGTGGCGGCCAACCGGTATCCTTCAGCTCTCTGTCCATTCTGCTGCTGGCCCATGATTGCCACCTGATGGACACACAGTTCTGGAGTTGACCCTGTGGGAGAATTCCAAAACAGTTTTTTTATAACTTAATTTTTAAATCCTTTTCCACTCCCCCCCCCCCCCCAAGAAAAAAAAAAATTAATGACATGTGAAAGTGGAAAAATAAGTGTCTGGAGGCTGTGTGTGTGTGTGTGTGTGTGTGTGTGTGTGTGGGTGGCAGAATAGAAGTAAATGGAGGTCTGACTCACGTACTCGAAATCTTTGCCATGGCTTGTGATTCAGCACAGTTGTGGTCATGTTCTTGCTTCCCTTCTGTGCTGATATGGTCTTGACGATCCTCCTGATATAGCCTGGCAGGAAACACACACACACACACACACACACACACACACACACACACACACACACACACACACACACACACACACACACACACACACACACACACACACACTATATTGCTCACATTCGCATTTACACATGACAGATTTTTTGATGAAGTTATATGGCTAAACCAAGTATCTCAACAGTGATATTTGCACAAGTCTCACATTCAGAAATTACTTTTTTTTTAACATAATTTGTTATTTATTTACAATACAATACTGATTAACATAATAAAATGTTCTACCCTGAAAGTGCTTTCAAAGAATACAGTTTAAAAGGATGATGCACCAACACATATAACATAACTCTGGAACATATAAAAGATATAAATTTGACAATAAATATATGAAATACAGTCAACACCTGTGTACTTTACAGTGACAATGTGATGATAAAGTATGATGAAGAGGCAAGGCAGGAATAGAAAAGAAAAGAAAAACTACAGACTGTCATGAAACTGGAGAAAATAAACTTCTGTGGGTCACAGTGAATAGTTATTAGTTAATATTTAGTTGTTAATTCAATTATCTGACACCTTTCTCCAAAGCAATAATTATTTAAAATAATTTATAAAGCTGAGTAATTTTTACTGCATTAATTCAGGGTAAGTACCTTGATCAAGGGTGCTATAGCCAGAGGTCGGATTAAAACTTGGGTCCATCAAGTGCAAGACAGCAGGTCTAACCCCTACACTACCTGCTGTCTGAAAAGGAAAAGGCAGGCAGACATCGGTGGTGAGATGACATCAGATCACTCACCTGAGCTCCTCTCTGGCTCTCTGAAGCTCCTCCCCTTTCTGGTCTACCAGCCTGGACATTTGGCTCAGCTTCTGTGTGAGCGTGCCCAGCCGGACCCTCTGATCCACCACGAGTGCCCTGTGTTGCTCAAGCTCAGCTTTCTGCTGCTCGCTCACCTCTGCGCGCGCACACGCACACGCACACACACACACGCACACACACACACACACACACACACACACACAAACAATGTGGGAGGTTATACACGTGCAGTATACCATGAAGGGGTCCATACACCAATTTTGTGACCTCTAATAATGGGTGGAAAATGAGATTAATGGAATGAGAACAGATGTTACAGACAACACTGACCTGTAACACAAAGCAGTCAGGGTAGAAATAAAAAAAAATTGTAAAAATATAATGAATGCGAAATCTTTAAATCTATAAGTTAATTTGAACAGACCTGTGACTGCAGCCTAACACCATGTTGGACCTCCTCACCTGTCAGATTGGACACTGTGGCATTAGCTGTGGCCAGGTCATGGCCCAGTGCAGTGATGACTTGTCCCTGGGTGTCCACCTCCTTCCTTGCCTCGGCCAGTGCACCACTAGGGAAGTAGAGCATCAGGGGCTTAACCTTTCATCTCTCCGTCACGTGGTCAGCAGCCACACAAGCAAGGATATTAAGTGAGGTTCCTGAGTGGAGCTAGGCTGTAGAATCCACATTAGAATTCAATTCAATTATTTTTATATAGCACTCGTCTCACTAGGGAAACATACAGCCTGGACAATGGTCCAAGAGATGTTACAACAGAAAATGATACAGTACAGATTTTCCACTGTTCAGATAACAAACAGTTAGTTGTTTAGGTAAGCCAAATGATAACAGGAGAGGAAGACAAAACAAAAAAACTCCCAACAGTGTAGATGGGGATAAAAAAAAATCTCTGGGAGAATCAATTACTGTCCTCCCTCCTGGGCAAAACATATTGTACCAGTTCAAGGTAAGTACCTTGCTCAAGGGTACAACAGTAGGAGCTGTAGTCTCCATCTATGAAGTTTAACAAGAAGTTACTTCAGTAAGACGTCAGTAGTCTCTTATAATCCCGTGCACAACCGATAAAAGCCATCATGTGATTACTAGTAGCAGAATGAACAGTTCATATTACTCAGGTCACCCCTGATAAGGAAATCCAAATGAGTATGATGTTAGTCAGGAAAGACAACTGATGAAAAAGAGGAACATTTCATAAAAAGCAAACAGTTTTTCAGTGCGTCTCTGTAAGATGTGAAACATTCATTACATAAGAAAAATGATTAATTTCTAAATATATTAGACAGCTAAATAATGTATTTATGAGTGATGAAATAGCTATTATAACAGGTGTGACTCGGTACCTGAGTGCAGTGATGTTCTCTTTCAGGGCCAGCACCTCAGTTTCTTTTCCTGCTTTGCTCTGTTCAAACTTCTTCTCTGCATCTGGAGAAACGCATCACAGCACTGCATGTCACATCACAATGATGTGTATGAACACACAAGGCTTTGGTTAAGTGTTTACTATACTACAGAATGGCCCAGAGAGGGACAACACTACCAGTCTTCTTATGCTTTTTAATTTATATTGCTGTGTACGGTGAAATGGTTTTTAATAGCTTTTTTGTCAAAAAAGACGAAAAATTAAACGTTACTCATTTATTGCTGGATTTCGACATACAGTATATCAGAGTAACAGTGCCCTCCAGAGACAAACTGCACAACTACAGGCCTAGACAGGCACCCGATGTATAATTTTCTTAAATTTGGAAAAAGTTGTGCTTCTGTAATTATTATTATGTGTCAAATATATATATAAAAAAATCAAAACCAAAATGAAATATAGGATTTCTGCTTGTGCTCAGGAGCAAAGTAGCAGGGCCTTGTTAAGTCCCACAAGTCAGTAACAATTTCACTCCTTCATGGCACACCTGTATTCCCTACATCTGGTCCCCACCTCTTAGCTGCTCTCTCAGACTATCCCGTTCTTTTTCTTTGTTCCTCAGGTTCTGCTTGAACTCATCAAGCTTCTCCTCCATGGCCACAATGGTGTGTGCATGCTGCCGGACCTGCTCTCGGTACTCCTCCTCCAGCAATCTCCAACGCTCTCTTTCAATTTCAGCCCCTTTCCGCTTCGCCTCCACCAGCTCGGCCTCCAGCTCAGCTTCTCGAGCTTGCCAGCGCACCTTCTCCAGCTCAGCCCCCTTCTGCTCTGCTTCCATCAGCCGTGTCTCCTGCTCCACCTCCCGAGTCTGGGCTTGCTCACGCAGGGTGGCCTGAAAAGATGTAGACAAATGCTAAGAATTGGACTACAAATGGCACCATCTGGAGAGTTGGAGAAACAACCAAGCCCCACTGGCCACCACCTACCTCCATCGTCTTGGCCAACTCCAGCTCCCCTCTCATCTCTTCCAGCTGCACCTTCAGTTTGACGTACTCTTCTTTCTGGGCCTCCAGTTTCTGCAGCAGTGAAGTACAGATGTTTCCAACAGGTGCTGGCACCCTACAATCTACCTCCAGCATACTGGGACTATTTTACAATTCAAGTACAGATAGTGTAATACAATAGCTTGATTAGCTAAGAAACCAACATGGTTAAAGAACTTCCAACTAAAATTGTATCTTCTCTTGTTTTCCCTCTCCACTGCCTTCCTGTAGCTGTCCACATCAAGTCCCAGACTCTGGTTACGACCTACAAGATACACAAAGGATCTGTACCCCAGTACCTACAGGACCCGATGACCCCCTACACCCCTTCTGGCCCTGCACCTTGTCTGGTACGCCTCCACATCTGGCTGTTTGGTGGTACTCTAGTCCAGAGACATCCAGGTGCTTTTTCGGCAAACTATAAATGAGCTTTTGTGTTCTTTTCAGTGAGTAGTACCTTCTGTCTTGTCACACTAACTATGACATTCACACTATGAGTTCCCATTTCCACCCCCAATGAATTCCTTATTTACTGACCTGAGGTGAGGCGACAGGAGCCTGCAGTCCTTGGGGGCTGACGTATGGTTCTTTTTCAACTAATTAATGGTTTTATGTCTTGCCCATGGAGATATTTTGGCAGTACAGCCACTACTTATTAAACTCTCCACGGTTCCAAACTTTCACCATTTGTTAAATCCTGCTATGAACACGGTTTGAATGAGTTTCATAGCCTTAGAATTTGCTGTGTAACTAAGGCCCTAGCAAATTTGTGACGCGGGTTTTTAGAAATTTCCTTTGTGGGTAGCATAAAGTGTTATATTTTAAATTGCTGGCCCAAATGGGGCCTAACTGCATTCAAAGAAGAAACTCCAATTGCCACTCTGCCTTAACTAGATTGATTAAAGTTAGGGACCATTTACCATTTACACACCTCCTGTTTCACATTACATTATCTTCCACTCCAAGGAAATGTCATAAAAACAATACTGGTGTCACTTTTCCTTCACAGGCTCTTCTCATATTACTAGAACTGACAAAAACATTCGATCAAACTTAATGTCAAAAAGCTGCAAGAATACAGAAAGGGGCTAATACTTTTTCACAGCACTGTGATTTCAGGAGTTGTAGTTGACATTTCTTCAAGCCCCCGAAGACTGATCACAGCCTCCAGAAGAATGAGCAGAACTGCTTGGCCATGTGGATCCTCACCTGCTGTTCCCGCTGCTCCAGCTCCTCCTTGAAAGACTCCAAATGTTTCTGCAGCTCTTTGGCATGCTCTTCCTTGAGGGACTCCAATTGTTCATGCAGCTCCTGCTGCTCCTGAGCATGTTCCTCCTTGAGGGACTGTAGTTGCTTCAGCATCTCCTTGCTGTGGTCCTCCTTGAGGGACTCCAATTGCTCCTGTAGCTCCTTGAGGGACTGCAATTGCTCCTGCAGCTCCTTGGCATGTTCCTCCTTGAGGGACTCCAATTGCTCCTGCAGCTCCTTGGCATGTTCCTCCTTGAGGGACTCCAATTGCTCCTGCAGCTCCTTGGCATGCTCCTCCTTGAGGGACTCCAGTCGTTGATGCAACTCCTCAGCATGCTGCTCCCTACTTTGAGTCTGGGCTTCCTGCGATGCTTGCAGCCCTGTCTTCTCAGAGGGGCACAGACAATGATCTTTAGTTGAACCTCATTCCTCATTCATCTCACTCAGGAGAATGTGTCACTCTAACAGCTAAAGGCTTAGCTGATCAATATAAGCGTGTGCCAGCAGGAGATGCTCTGCAGGGAGGAAGTAAAGCAATGTGTGGGGCAGGGATGGAGGTGCAGAATGGTCTACCTGCAGTGCTCTGAGCTCTTCCTCACACTGCTGCTGCCGCTGCCTGAGGGCACAGATGCCACCTGGGATGCCAGCTGGAACAAAGACAAGTTTAACAGCTAGGTATGATTGCACACAAGGAATTTGACATGATGGATGCTCCTTCAAATGCATTTGAGACACTGATCAACATCAAAAGTGGTAGAGTCTGTGTCTAAAATTTTTAAAGAAGGTCCCCAGGGTAAATAGCAAATAAGTCGATCAAACAGTACAGTATGATTAATTATGAGTATTAGATATGCTCATAAACATCCCTATATCTAATGTCCCTGCAGCAGATACAGCTCTACACCAGGAAAAACAGAAGGCCTGTGCTCCACCCTACCCTGGGACCAGCAGCCCACTCACCTTCTGCGGAGTCAGACATGTCTATCCCGGAATCTAACAGGGCCTGTGTCGCTTCCTCTACGTAGATGAGCTGGACATCCAACAAGTTGAGCACGACTGTATGAACCCAGGCAAGACGTGATGGAACAAACAGTTCTTTTAGAGCAGCGATCTCCCTCTGGATTGCAGGGGCAGAGAGTGCCTCCCGCAGGCGAGCCTGGATACACACCCAGGAATGAGGGGCTCAGTTTTGGGTGTCGATGTCCTTTGGACAACTCAAAGATGGCATGTTTAGACTAACTAAACACTCATCAGGCAAACATCTGGAGTATAACAAACAGGAAAATAAGGGACAGACATCTGATATGAAAACAAAAGAATTTCATCAAAGATCAGAGAATAATTATTGTTCTTTCAGTAAATTTTAAGACAAGCCATCATTTGCTGATGGCCTGCAACCATAGTAGAGCCAAGACAAACAGGCTTAGAACCTAATGACTGCATTAGGCATAAAGCTGTGTTATCTTGGGCTCTCGTGATGCTCCCACTTGTCTCCATTCCAGTATGAACATCTAGATCTACTGAGGAATTTCCTGCAGTGAGATAAGTTAAAAGATGTCTTCCACACCACCATCTGTTTTGATCAACTTGACCTGAAAATGCTCAGGTGAAATATACCTGTCCTTCCTCCAGTGAGTTCCTCAGTATCTCCTCCTCTGCAGTCTTCTTATGTTTCTCAGCTGTGGCCTCCTTCAGCTCCTCCTGCAACTGCTTCACCTTGTTTCCTAAGGCCTCCCTCTCCCTAATGACCTCTGTCATTTGGTGTAGCACCTGTCATAAACCGAACATAAACGTTGTGTTTATTTTTTTGTTTTAATGTAATTTAAGTTAGGAAAAATACTAAAATAAAAATATTAAAAGTATTTTTTAAAAACTCTATAGCTACAGACAAGATTTTTTTAGAACCTAGAAAATACATATATATATAGAGGGATGTCTGTTTCATAAAGGCATTATTGACTGTGGCAAAAGTGGCAGTGGAGTTACAGCCAAAACCAGTTGCAAATAGACTTGACCCACTCATGTTTGTAAGCTGAGGAATGAGAATATTCCCAAACACTAACCTGCTGGTCAGACAGAGCACCCTGAGAAGGTGAGCCCCCTTGTGTAGTAGATATAGCTTTGATGAATTGCCTGCTGAACATCTCCACCTAGAGAAAAACAGTATTTAACTACAACCACTGATGAGTATGGTATGGTTTTGTGGGGTGTGGTTTAACATGGTGGGGGTTTAACTTCATGGTCTGGGTATGACTTTGGAGGAAATGAAAAAAAAAAAAAAATAGGGTTGCTATCCTGTACTTACCTGTTGCTGTGACTGCTTGAGCTGGGAAAGTACCTCCTGTTCCTTCTGCCTGCTCTCCTCCAGCTCCATCCCCAGGGAGGCTCTCTGCTAAAGAAGCAAATCCCCAGCAGCAAATTCACTCCCTGTTCTTCACCTGTTTGGCAGAAATCTATCCATCTATGTAACCATCCATCCATTAATTTTTTATTGATAATTGCTCTTCCACTGCATGGTCATGGTGGTCTAGAGCCTATCCAGGAAGCACAGGGCACAAACCAGGGTAAACCATGTCATCGTGCTGATGTGAAGCAATTAAATGTTTAGTATTTAAGAAGAGCAGAGCGCTGACATTACAAACTAAGAAATTCTTCCATCTGACCTTCTGTTCCATGTCCAGTGTGACCTTTAGTGTGTCCTGTTCCATGCCCTGCTGCACCAATGCTGTCTGTATCTTTACCCGTGTCTGCTGGAGTTCCTCAACTCTCTAAGGGGCAATAGAAGGCACAGCCATGAGACACCAACCATCTGCATCACTGCTATGCTCAGAGTCAGAGAAGGAACTGATACCCACCTTCTGCAGTGCCTCCACATCCTTCTCCCGTGCATGCAACTCTTCTCGCACCTTGGCACTCTCCTTCATCTGAGAAAATCACCACAAAGCTTAATATATATAATCACACAATAACACAGCGATTTCTGTTTAAAATTCAGTAGGTCCAGCAATGCATTTACACTTGTTTAACAGATACTTTTCTCCAAGGTAATTTACAACAATGTACCCAACAGCTGAAGATCTTTAACCACAGGCATGAGACTATACATCACTCAAGTGGCTGTGTATAGAACTGAATCAGGAAATATGAAGATGGTGTCCTGCACATTTATGTAGCTGAAATCAAACTAAGGAAATCAGAACATAATAAAACTCTGGGATCAATGAGGAAAAAGACAAAGTGGAAACAGCAGCAATTTTGAACATTTAAAGCATTACATTTAGAGTGAGTACAGTATGGCGTGTAAAAATGGGCACACCTTGCTATTCATGGCCGCCAGCTGTGCATCTTTGCGTCGCACGTCTTGCCGGAACCTCTCTACTTCTGCAGCCAGTGTGTGTGCCTTCTTCTCCTGTGTAGACAGGTCCCTCTGCAGGCTGGTCATCAGTCCTACAATAAAGAGACACTGGGGAGGCTTTTCACAGAGACAGCGTACCCCACGCAGCCTAAAATCTGGGCCTGGTCTCCACCTGAGGCCGTACTGTACCTGCAGATGTGCTGCTGTCCTTCTTGAGTTTCTCCAGTTGAGCTCTCAGATTGGCGATCTTCAGGTCACGCTCAGTCAGTGAGTGTTTCAGCACCTCACTGGAGCCTTTCTGTAGCACCACCATCTGCACACGTTTTAGACATACTGAAGATTCACAAAATAACAGCATATTGTGCAAACAGACTATAGTACAGATATACTCGTTCCCCATTGTTTGGCCTCCTGATATCTGTTTTTCAGGTATCTAGTCTATGATTATTAATATCACTTTTTGTTAATTCATCTAGACATGCATCTGATCTGTAACATCCAGTCTGGGCTGCAGTCTAGTTGACTGCTGTTACAGTTGTGAAATTGTGAAAGGTGTGTAGATAGCACATAGACACATGTTCCTGTAAAAACTGGGATCGGGAAAGTAAAGAGGACAATGAAGGGTAACAGAAAGGCACGGGTGGGGTTGGAACCCACGATGTGCTGTTTATAAGAGACGCCTTACCACTTGGCCACCATGCCACGGGCTTGGGACACATGAAAATGACACAGGCAAAAGACAGGCATTAAAACTGGTTGTGCAAAATCCGCTTGCACGAGCCTAACATAAGAAGACCTCAGAGTGCTGGGAAAGAATTTCAGTAAACCAAGCACACAATGTACTTTGTTTTGAAGATTCCGGGGATTGTATCCATAACAGCATACAAAGGATGTGCTCTACCAACAAGCTATATCTGCATATGCCATGAAGTCTGAGTGTTCCGTGAACTTCCTGCGCTAGTTGTGTTGTAAGAAACCTGTATGTGGACTGTTGTAGCAAACAGGCAAGCTAATGGCTGGACCCAAGGTCCAATGCTGAAATGAGAGGCATACAACCTCTCTCAGTTCCAGATGCTCAAAGGTATGGAGATGATGGGGATTGAATTCAAAATCTCATATATGCAAAGCGTACACTCGACCACTGAGATACATCCCTTGTCTGCCAGCACTGCTGTCTGATGAATCAAGATTTGAATCCTTGGGGGCCCTGCTTAGTCTTCTCAAATTAGCTAAAGTCATTCTAGTACGACCACATTTGAAAACTGTGCCATACGGCTGTGTGAGAGACTGAGATATAAAGTGCTGTGAAAACTATGTAGACATGCTTTCGGTTGTGCTCTCACACGCTGAGTAATCTTGCAACTTGAGTCATAAGCTGTAATAATAGAGAAAAATTAGCTACATAAAGGGGGTGGGAGACAGAGACTGATTTTATTTGTGAAAAACTGTCAATTACTATTGCTGTGAAAGACTTACCTGCTCCTTCAGCTGCTCTATCTCATCGTTCTTTTCACTGATGTCCTTCTCCAAGCCAAGCAGCCTGAGGTTGATTTCGGGGGTTGCCTGCATGATCTGCTGTCTGAGGGTGGACACCTGATTGCGCAGCTTGGCGATCACCCCGTCTTTCCGGTGCGACTCGCTTTCGAATGGTACCAGGCGGCTCACCTCATCGCTGAGTCGCAGCAGCTGCTCCTCCTGGTCCGAACACAGAGGGTTCTGATCAATCAAGATGGCATTCTTCACTTTCACACACTTTTCTTTGATGCCACACATATATTCATCCATAAATCATCTCCAATAATTTGTCCAGTTCAGGGCTGTGGTACATCCCAGAAGCATAAGGAGTGAGGTAGAGTGCACCCTGGATGGGATGTCAGTTCATTACAGGGCATCAAGCACAGTCACGCCTTATTTATTTTTCAGTATATTTTCCCTGTGTCATGTGTCCCTCCAGTCTCATATGCAACCCTGCTGAACTGTTTCATTCAGTTTGTGTCCCTGTTTCAGATATGATTATATCCCCTTGTTATATCAGTTCATACTCTTGCCTTCTTTTTGGAGGGAAAAGTGCTGACTGGAGGAGCAACGTGACACTCTCCACAGGCAATCAGCAAGCCCCAGATGCCCTTAAGGGCCTGTAGGATCCAAATGAAACACTCAGACTTTTTACATGTTTTATCATACCTCTCCAATGTGTCCCAGTCACAGTTCTCATTCTAACCATGGTCTAAATATGCGATCGCAGTCTGCACTTTTGCAGAACAGATTGAACACTACAGCAACCATGAAAGACTACCTTCTCCTGGAGAAGATGCTGCAGAGTGTGAGTGCTGGTCAAAATCTCCACGGTCCCAGGAGTGTCTCTTCCTCCTGAGATTTTGGTCTGGTTTACTGTAGTATAAAAATACTGCAACCTGTCAGTAACTGGAGTCAGTCAGAGAAATTCAACAAACAGCAACAAAGAAGGCATGGCTTACAAACACAGCTGGGACAAGAAGGATGCTTGTAAATTATTCACAAGTCTGAAGTCGATCTGATTACTAAATGACAATCAATAAAAGCTTAGTAAATCAAATGTCTTTCAATTTATTCACTGACTAAATTCTGTAAAAATCTCAGAAATTAGCTCCACTAAAATTACAATTTTCCTGAGCATGAAATCACATTTTTGATGATAGCTGACTCCTCATGAGAAGTAGGTGTATGTACAATTTTTGTAATACTTACAGATGACTGCATTTACATTACTACACAGTTACACATAAACTTATTACACCCAAGACACCATCTGCTGCCCCATAGAAATGTCAGGTACCTGCTCTGCGGGAGGGAACCACATGCTCTGTGGAGAAGCCAAGCTTTGTTTTTGTGGCACCTGCGCTGGTGGGTCGCCCCCCCCTACTGGGAGGACGGGGCCCCATGGGCAGCTCTCCTTGGATCCTAGAAACCTGGGAAGGGGCCAAATGTGGAAACTGAGAGGACACAGAGGATGTGGATAAACACAAATGCCGGGGTTCCTCCAGGAACTGGATGGGGGTCTGCCAGGCCACACGTTTGGGAACCAGAGGACAGGACAACTGGGGGGACACACACACACATACAAAAACAAGAAAATGTTCAGATAGAGACACACAAGCGCACGTGATCACAACACGTGAAATGACAAAGGAAAAAAAAAGAAAGCAAAGGGTGTTAAATCGGACCTGAGGCATGGAGTCCACACACAACTCGAAAGTGGGTCCTCCGTAGCCGAAGTGCAGCTCATCCCCTGGGGACAGGCGCACGCTGGCATTGTGAATGTGACATTTGTTCACATAGGTCCCATGGGCTGAGTTCATGTCCCGGAGCATGAAGCATCGCTCATGCTCATCGAGCTCGATGACAGCGTGGTGATCCTCTACACCCCCATTCTATCAGAGGCAGAGATGTAGAAACAAAACAAAAACGTGTGATGAGGCATTCTGGTTTAATGTTATTATTTATGCATTTAGTTTGGGCCTCTTCACCCGTGGGGTGTTTCACTAGGAAGGCTGCAAAGTGCCTCCCAGAAAATTTATCACAATTCCTTTCTAACCGGATAAAACTCGGAAATTCTTCATAATTCATATGAATTAGAATTAACATTAGTTTGTTTGTTAATTCAATATACATACCTAAATGAATGCATGTCACTCTATCGCCTTATTTAACGTCTCAACTGGCCCATGATTGATTTGGAGAAGAGTGGGAGGTTAACTTCACTTTCAGCTGAGGTGTGGGGGTAAAAAGGTTAAGAATTTCATTTTAAGCTGCTGTTTTTTTTTTCTACGGTAATTTACTATGTTAAACTAACTACACTGATTTACCAGTTTTTATAGCTGGATACTGTTTCCTGTGCCAATTTAGGGAAAGTACCTTGATCAACAGACCTGAGCCCGACCCCTTTTGAGAGCAAAGTGACACCTCTAACCACTGCATCGCCTGTTCCCCCCGTGAGGCAATAACACAGTGAATAATACCACGCATCAGAGCGCCGTGAAAGAGGCCCACCTGCAGACAGAGGTCTGAATCCTTATGTCTTCCTACTGTGGTTATTCTGGGCTGCAGTTTGAACAGCCATCCCAGAGTTTTCAGATACCCCCTCATACCGACTGTAAAAACAACAACCTGTGGGAGAGGAAGACGGTGAGGCTGACAGCTGCTGCAAGGAGAACACACTCCGGCTGTCGAGATACACACTAGACTGCATGAGAAGTTACCAGGTGCTAAGTCTGGTTTTCAAGCAGCCAAAAAAATTCGTCCAGTTGAGGAACCCAGGAATGTCGAGTTGGGTGAGACAGTGAGAACCCACTTTCTGAAGGTTTGTTCCTGTACGGTCAAGTTTCCTCGTTCTCTCTTCGCAAAGCAGCTTTAAACGTATTTTCAACGCCACCGCATTATCCACCTGTTTAATCGCGCCGGGGTTCGAATCCGACTCAGGTAAATCGCAGGTTCCTCTGTTCATGTGGCTTTTGTCCCACAGTCCAAAATCACCTGCATCAGATTAAGTCGCAAATTTAAATTACTTTTGACACGTGCGTGCGAGTGTGTGTGTGTGTGTGTGTGTGTGTGTGTGTAAAAAACACCTCTAACATTGGAGGTACTGGAAGGACCAAAAAAACATTTTCAACAGTGTGAAATGGTGTTATATATATACACACACTGGTGGTGGGTGTCTTAGCCACATTAGGCTGCACATTGGGGGGACACTGCTGGTGCTACTCCTATCCCACACGACACACACCACTTTCTGCTACTTTCACATTTGGTCTTGCAACTTAACACTTACAAATGCGACCAAACAGCGCTTCACATAAAGTGGTTATAAAGCGCCACGCCGGACTGCGACAGTACAGTAGATACACAGAGCAGCTTTCTGTTATAACTTCACATTTGTCATAATTCCTTGGTTTAAGTTGCACTTACCTGCAGTTAACTTATCTGCGTGCAAAACAGCGCCATACAGTTGTCTTTTTTCATGAAAATATGTCTTATACAGACCGGCGCGAGCGCATCGAAGGCGCTTCCGCGAGAGGTTGTCACGAGCTCTGCGGCGGGCTGTGTATGGTCGCCATAGCAACGTTCGGGGCTGACTGCGCGTGCGGTGAAGTGCAGAGGTGGCTAGAAAGCGGGCGCGAGCGCAGACAGCCGATAAATAATAATAATAATAATAATAATAATAACAATAATAATGATAACCGTTTTCAGCCGTATCATTAATTATGCGCAAACGCGTTTATTCGCAAAAAGAGACTAGCATGACATTTCGGTATTTTCTAAAAACGAATAGTACATGTTGTCTTTAAAACTTCTAAAAGTTTAACATTTTCAGTACTTCAGCTCATTCGCTGTCTCCTCACCAAAAACAAGATTTAATATGGCTAACAAATACACAACTTGATTTTGCAAAAGGGATTATTACCTCCATTAACCGCAAAAGTTCACCTGAGCACTTTTCTGTTAAGTTTTAATACAGAAAATGCTGCACATATGTAGGCCTGAATTTAGGCGTAATACAGAAAATGCCTATTAAAAGAACAGAAATAGAAACAGAACTATAGATATTCTGATTCAGCATTCATAGACTTAACAAGATTTTATAAGTGGCCTGTAATATTTTTTCAGCACATGTTAAATGGATCGGTTTTGTGTGAGGCTTTTGGCAGAGTTTATGAGGAATATGATAAAATACCCTCAACACAAACATGAGATCTGGCACCCTTTTCAGAGAAACAAATAATGAAATGCACATATTTGTTGGAACACACCACTTTATTGCGTTTACGTCACAGTTTTTCACAACGCAGTCTGGATCACTCCTTAGTTGCTGACCATCACCTACAAAAAAAAGGTAACATTAATTTTTTTCCAAGATGACGTATACCGATAGAAAATTTTACGTAGGCAGCTGCTGTAAACATGCACAAGACTCACATTGTTGATCCAGCTGATGTAGGCGCTGACGCGGGTGAACACCGATGGCTTCTTGGGGTAATTGCATCCCAAGCTGGATCCGAAACTCACGATGCCGTCCACGTCCCAGACTCCATCCGCGTTCTGGCAGTTCAGGGGTCCGCCAGAGTCGCCCTAAATAGCAGAACAGCAGAGAGTTGGTCAGGGGTGGAAATGGTCTCACCGCTGTAAAGCCGTGGTAATCCCTCACATGCATGGTTTAGATTCAGATTCTCCAGAGATATGGCGAGTGACCAACTGGATGTCCAGTTAAGAGAATGCAAGGAAAGTCCTCTCACATTGCAGCTGGCCTGCTGACCATTACCACCGGCACAGACCATGTTTTGGGTGACCAGGCTGCCCCACCAATCGGGCAGGCTGCAGGTGGCATAGTCGACCACGAGCAGCAGAGCCTGCTGCAGGTCATTGGCAAGGGGACCGCCAGCTGGAGAAGACACAGAAGGCAAAGCCCACAGTCAGTTATGAGTCCCTCCGGGGAAGGAGTCGGCCATGGACAAAAGTCAGCGTCTCCATTTCTCTCATCTAAAATCTAGAACTTCCTCTGATGACACTCAGTAGAACACTTGATCATCACTTCTCTTTAGTTTTTAGTTATTGCATCTGCTTCAAACTTTGCAATAGAATTAAAAATTACATTCAAGCTGTTCCAAATCTTACCATTTATATTATACAGTCATAATTTAAATGTTATTTTTGTATTATTCAATACTGTCCATTGCCAACAGGACAAAGTTGTAAGGGTTTATTGAAGTACACAGTTTAATTGGAAAAGAAACTAAGTTTCTAAGTGTGTCCCTGATGACCACATACATGCGTGGATACACACACACACACACACACACACACACACACACACACACACAAACACACACAACCTGCTAAAATTATTTGACTTCCATACCACATTTGATGCTGTTCTGTATGCCAAATGTATCTGAAGCACTACCCACCATCTCAAATTCCTTGTGTGTGTCGATGTACTTGGCTAATAACGTTAACTTTGAACTGGTTTGGAAATTGATCTACATTCAGAAGATGGTTCCTACTAGAGGGACTAAACTAGCGGGCATCATGGGAAACTCACTCCAGAGGCGTCCCCAGCCGGTCACGTAACAGGGTGCATTGTTGGGCAGGATTTTGCCGGCGGGTGGAAGACAGGCGGGCATAATGTCGCTTGTGGTGGCAACAGCTCTCTCCAGCTTGATCAGGGCGATGTCATTGCTGGAGATGAGAACATTCCAAGGAGCAATGTGTATTTAATAATAAGCATGCGTAGCATGTAGCTGATACAAAAGCCCGCGATTGACCAACTTCCTACCGAATTCTGTTGGGGTCCCAGTTTTCATGGACGATGATCTTGGCAGGAGCCACGGCCAGAGAACCAGGCTCATTGGCGACCTGCAGGTTCTGCTTACCGAGGTACACTCTGTACGTGTTACGGCTGCTGCTCGGGCCCAACAGAAGGGGAAAAGGGAAGGTTCATCCAAAATATTCTTCATTGTAGGAGGTTGTTGCTTAATCACTCAATGTTTAGGTAACAGCCAAATTGTTCCTCTTTATATACATTCATTTATCGGTTATTAGTAACTGCATATGCAGTGCAGGGTCACAGAGGTCCAGAGTCTATCCCAGAAACATAGGCAGGGTACACACTAGGTGGGACACCACTCCATCACTGGGAAATTTCCACACTTGTTTGTACTTATTTATGCACAGTTTGCAACAAACCTTTGTGTCCAAAATTACGTCCTTAACCAGTACACTGTGCTATCTGAGTGACTACAACGTACCTGATGCAGTGAGCTGCAGTGAGCACCCACTGGCTGGAGATCAGGGTTCCGCCACAGGTGTGGTAATAGCCTCCGGTACTGCCCAGGTACTGGAGTGAGATCTGTACAAGGCATTAAGGATCGAGGAAGTTAGTAAATCGCATGAGAATGTGACAAAGGACGTGGGTCCTGGGGGGCCACACCACTTGGTTTTATGATTAAGGTGATTATTGTGGTATCACCCACTCACCTGCCAGGGCCAACTGTGGGGCCTGGCATCAACTCCTCCGACCACCCTGGTCAGGATTGGGGGGAAGGTGGGCCGCCCACAGCCGTAGGCTGAAAGTTGGGGAACACAAAACTCAGAACTCAAAAACACCAAAGGAACAGCCAGGATTCCAACACAAACTGAGTCTGGCTTCATTCTTGGACACGTTAATGTTCCCTCAATAAAACTGTATTTGCATCAATGAACAGAGTGTCAAAAACCGGGAATGTTTATCATTTGGGACATTTACTTTGAAAATAATAAAACAACAGCTAGTGTCCATCTGAAAATATAATTTGCAGAGAAAAGAAAGAAGAAAAATTTGTGAAAAAATATTTGTCCCAGCTTACCACCCGCAATGAAAAAGGCCAAGAGCAGAAGCTTCATGATTCTTCAGGGAAGAGAAGCAAGAACCAGGTCCTCTGAGACAAGCCACCACCTTTTATATTTTAACTTGTGGGATAAAATTTCATCAGAATTTTAATGTTGGATGTTGTTACCCAGAACCAGGAACTTTATCTGTATAAAATAACCTTGTAGATAAAGACTGTAAAAAAGCACATTGTTATCAGATATTCGGTGGAGAGTTGGTGAGAACTTACCAGGTGGACACCTTCAGGTGGCCACTGAACTATTTGCAGATTTAGTTGAATGAATCAATGAAAAATAAAAGTATATGAAAATTTATTAATGATTATGGGGGACATTTTGGCCTTCTGGTTATTAACTCTCAGTTCCTAGTTTCTGGTGGTGAAGCAGTGACACAGCAGGTTGAACCAGTGGTACACCTTACAAGGTATAGGGTTCATGTCCAGTTCAATGTGTGTAGTACTTTGATATTGTCCCCTTGTTTGCACCCTTTGAACATACAAGTTAGAAGGCGATTAACTTTAACTTCCATTCCCTCCCTTGTCTCGTAAAACCATACAAGTGGTCACTTGTGAGTTAGCATCAACTAGATGGCCCTTCCACCACCATGAGGAGGTGATGACCAGACTGCAAGTGTCCAGATTGGCACAAAAATTCAAACCAAAGTGCTTTAAAATGGTTTTTTTCCCCCAACTCAGGTCCCTCAGAACCACCAATATGTGTAGGTTTTTGTTAATAAATAAATATGCTCACTACCCTAACATGTTAGATGATTCAAATAATGGTAGTCAGAGCCCATCAGCTGAAGAAGTCAGAATCAGTTCTAATAGTATTAAGACAAATTTGAACACGTTGACCTAGAGTACCGCTGACTCAGTGGGACCTTTTGCTGGCCATATATACACGACAGATACGTGTTCCTCCAGAAAGTTCTATCCTCCACTTGTGTCCTTAGTATTGAAATGGTGTGTCCACTGTTACTGTGATTTCAGTACATTAATCTGGTTTCCACTCCTTCTTCACTCAGCTTCGCTAAGCACCGCCGTCTTTTTGAGAGAATCCAGCCTTCACGATGTGTCCAAAGTAAGACGACCTCAGACCCTTCGTTGGTGCTTCCAGTGAGATTTCTGCCTTTATTTGAATCAACGTCCATCTGTTTGTTTTCCTGCTCATTCACGGTCTCCTCCACCTCCACAGTTGAAAGAAGCCCACGCTTTCCTACCCTGCTCCTTCAGAGTCCAGCTTTCTCTTCCATATAGTGTTAATGTGTGCTCTTTGAGCAATAGCTGCAGTAGTGCAATGATCAGGAAGGATGTTCTGTGGTAGTCATTACTCCAGTTTAACAGCTATTATCAATGATCGTGGGGTCTACTTAATCTTTCTTAACATTTCAATAATTCCATTAAGTGACTCATCAGTGTCGGCCAAAGAACTAAAAAGAAATTCATACTTCTTTTGCTTCAGGACAGGTAGAAATAAATGAACCCTGAGCCAAAGCACCTTCAGCAACATCCAGCTTTACGAACACAGATTAAATTTCACACGCGTGACAAAGGGATTCGAGCCTCGGGGGTGTTTGTCTAAGGAAGATTCAAACAGCGCTGTTAAGTTTGTTGTGTGCTATAAAGCCAATTTAATGAAGAGCTCGGCTACAACACGAAGCTGGAGGCAAAGGGGGTGAATAAGGCCCTCTCGTGGTGCTGAGTTGGTGAGGATTAACTTATTATTATTATTGTTATTACTACTACTACATGAACTTCTTTCAATTAGCTGACAGTTTTGTCCAAAGGGACTTACAGTATCATGTGGGATATGACACATTTGCCGAATAGTTAATATTTATGGAGAAACACCATGGAGAATTAGGGCACTTTGAAAGATAAAGTTATTTTCCGAGACTTACTTTTTTATTTGATGTTCAGTTATTGCAAAACTGTTCCCATGAAGCTGTTTGTCTTGCCGTCATCTGTGTCCATGGCGGGTGCCTATAAAAGACCGCAGGAGCAGACAGAAGTGAAAGAAGCAGACAAGATGAAGTTTGTGGTCCTCACTCTCCTGGTTGCTGGCGGTGAGTTAGAGGGACATCTTTCACAGCGCAAAAGCAGTGAACCTCTATTGACAGTGTTTCTTAATCCAGGAAGACCCTTAATATTTAAATAAGCAAATAAATGTAATGGATTTTTTTTTTTTACACTTTGCACCTTTCGATTGTATTGCACAGTAAAAGCAAAGGAGATAAATTTCAGGATTGAGAGTAAAAATCAATTATTTTTAATGATGTAATTTCTTAGTAATGTGATGTATGTGAGTTTTATTTGGTATATTTTTTTTACACGGAAAGAAACTTGGGTTGCTTCTTTTGTACTGCACTGGCAGACTAAAACAGTCACCTGTGTGTGTGTGTTTGAATCCCCGTCCCTCAGCCTACGGATGTGGAGTGCCAGCCTTCCCCCCCCTGCTGAGCAAAGTGGTCGGGGGTGAGGATGCAAGGCCACACAGCTGGCCCTGGCAGGTGAGACCTGGGCGATGCCCCCTTGCTGTAACCACGTGTCGATATAGTGGAGCTTTAGGAGGTTTGCGCTTCTGTGATCTGGAGTTTGGAGAGGTGTGAAATGTGATGGTCTCACTCTGTGCTCCCACCACAGATCTCTCTCCAGTACAGCAAGAATGGAAACTGGTACCACACCTGCGGTGGCACCCTGATCTCCAATGAGTGGGTCCTCACTGCAGCTCACTGCATCAAGTAAGGCCCCCAGTGGGCGCTGCAAACATTTTAGCCCACCTGGGACTCAAATCAAACTTCTTGTCACGCTTTACCCGTTGCCTAACTGTGAGTCTGTTCGCCTGTGTCACCCCATAGCAGCCGCAACACGTACAGAGTGGTGCTGGGCAAACAAAACTTGAAGGAGGTTGAGAGCGGCTCTGAGGCCATCGCTGCCAGCAAGCTTGTTGTTCATGAGAAGTGGAACCCGCTGTTCATCCGGTAGGTCAGCTAGTTGTCATTTATCTAAAACCTAGGAGCACCTGTTGTCTTTTCAGTTTTGGTTGGACAACATAGTTAAAATTCTACCCCTGTATGTGTGTGTGATTTACAGGAACGACATTGCCCTGGTGAAGCTGGAGACCCCGGTGACCTTCAGTGACACCATCTTACCTGCCTGCCTTCCAGAGGCTGGCTTTGTCCTGCCCAACGAAGCTCCCTGCTATGTTACCGGCTGGGGGCGCACCTCCAGTATGTGTTTTAACATCTCCTCCCATGACCAGTCTCACTTTTTCAGCTCGTTCTCATTTTCTCTTCCAGTAAATATCTCATGGTAGAAACAAAGTCTTTTGTTACCAAAGAGATGGAGTCCAAATAGTGGACAGACCCAAGGCCATCGGTTTATCCATCAATCCATTCTTCCGTCAATAACCCGATTGTCCAGTTGATGGTCCTTGTAGTCCAGAGTCTATCCTGGAACCATAGTGTGTGATGCAGGGTACACATTGGGTGGGTCATCACTCCATTCCAGGGCAATTTCTCTCTCTTTCACAAACACACACAAACTAGGGACAATTCAGAGTCACTAGTTCACCATTATTTACCATGACTGTCTTCTACCTGTCACACAGCTGGTGGCCCCATCGCCGACATCCTGCAGCAGGCCCTGCTCCCAGTGGTGTCCTATGCCATCTGCTCCCAGCCTGACTGGTGGGGCAGCCAGGTGAAGGAGACCATGGTGTGCGCCGGAGGAGATGGTGTAGTGTCTGGCTGTAACGTGAGTCCGAACATCTGGATCACTTTCACTTTGGGAAGAGGGTCATTTGTAGATATTGCGAATGAGCGTGAGATCTGGCTGGTCATGTTGGGGCTGGGGTTAAAGTTAGAGTTGGGGTTGACCTACCTGAGGCTGAGAATTGCCATCTCGATGCAGGGAGACTCCGGCGGCCCCCTGAACTGCCGTAACGACAAGGACATCTGGACTGTTAACGGGATTGTCAGCTTTGGCTCTGGCCTCAGCTGCAACTACCCCAAGAAGCCCACCGTGTTCACGCAAGTGAGCTCCTACATTGACTGGATCAGCACGGTGAGTGCGGCACACCACGGTGACAGCAGGGCAGCCCCCGGCACCATTGGATCAATTCAGTTTACTTTCATAAATCGCACTTCTCACACACTGACACAAAGTGTGGAACAAAAGGACAAAAGAGACAATAAAAACAGACACAACAGAGAGAAAGGAAGCCTGCAGATAAAGGTTAGCTATACATTTAATAAGTATAATGACAAACAAATCGATGAGTAAATAACCACACTGTATCTGTAGCCATATCTGATCCACTCTATTTTACACATTCAGAAAGGTCTTGATATGCAGATTTAATAAACTGCTCTCTTGTGCCCACAGAACATGGTGAACAACTAAGAACTGAGGACCTGCCGTACTTGCCGGCGAAGACGCGTGTGCAAAACCCTTGTTTTAATAAACATCTCAAAAGCCACAGAATCAGCATTTTTGTCAGTTCCTGTCAGAAACTCATGGTGAAATTTACATGAAAACCATAAACAACAAACCCAAGAGATATTATCGGAATTAAAATGAGCTCAGTCACTTCTATGTTGCCAAACAGTAGAACAGGAAGAGGTGGGATTCAAACCTGAGTCTTTTGACTGCAGGACCATGAACCCGACCAACTGGACACCTGCTGCCCTAAAATAAAAAAAGGGATCACAAACTTGCAGGTAAATGTTAAATAAATATGTATGGCAGTTAGAAATAGGACATTACAAGCAGGGAAACTCAGAGCTCAGCGTCTTACCTTTTCCTAGATAACTGGTGCATCATCAAAACTGCACCCAAAAACTGGCCACAAAAAGGTTAAATAACTGCCTCCCAGCCAGAAGAGGGCACTATATCACAACCTGTATGAACAAGTACCTTGTTCCTCACAGTCTCAAGTTTAGTGATATGGAAACAATGCTGGAACAAATTGTTTAATGGGGTAATAAAAGTAATAAAAGCTTGCGGCAGAGTCCTACTATTAACACCATCTGCAAGGTGGTTGCAGCTGTGGGGTCTCATTACACATGAGCCAAAAAGCAAAGCTGCAGAAACACAGTGAGGATATCGGTACCAGCTGAAATGGAGCTCCCAGCATGGATTGAACACCTTCCAAAAAAAGAGACAAATAATAGTCCAAAAAATAATGCTCACTGCCTTTCAGATAAAATTACTAACATTTGGAAAATACCTGATGAAAATACCTGCTCAGCGGCAGGTTCGAGCCCCGCAGCAGAGTCCGAGCCAAGACGGAAACCCACCAAGCTTCCTCTTACACCTGCTTTCACTCTCCTTACTGAAACGTACAGCATTACTTCACGATCAACTTTACAATTTCCAGCAACCGATTAAGCTGAAGACCTCACTGAGAAGATCTGTACCGATACAGTTGCGTTTCTGTACTTGTTATGAGTGTAAACCTGATAAAAGTTGTTTTATTTTAACTCTTTCACATTGTCTCAGAGAATGAATAGGCTTATTGAAGTCGTCGCACAAACTCGAGCAAGATAGGGTTCAGGGAAATGAACACGGCCCAAAGCACGCACATCTCGAAATAGGACTAACGTGCAGCTTGGATTTTTCCCAGGTCCCTTCACAACTAGTGATGTGTCCTTATTACTTCCGCTCTGGAAAAATAAGAAACAGGAAACAACTGGGGAGAAGAATATCACATGAACCATCTGAAAGGCAGTTTCGCTCAAACTGTGGGAAACACACCGCTGTACATAAATCCGAGCCTTTGTGTAGATCTCAGATGATCTTCCAGACAAGAATAAACAAGATCTACACTCAGGCAAAGAATGTTACACCAGTGTGAATTCACGGCAAGAATTTGAAAATAAAACGTTTTGCGAGTCACACAACTGGCTGAAGGAACAAGGCAAAGATTTTTGTCCTGGATTTCTTGAATGCCAGCAGATATTTATTTTTTCCTCAAAAAAAAAAAATTAAATAAACAGTTTCGAAAGGTCATTTACACTGCAAAACACAATTCCACATTCAGCTCAAATCCTTTATTAAGGTCTAAAAAAATGACATGGAAAACCACCATTAACAGGATTGTTACAGCCCACAAGGGTCGTGACCCACTGTGAAGTTGAATCGTGGATGACCACAGTTGGTATTAAACAGAACACAGACATGTTTCTGTTAAATAGAAACGTTCTATTTAAGTTTTAAAAGAACTAAGGCTTGATCTTGAACAAAAAGTTAAATACATTTATATTCTAATTGTATTCTTTTTCAACATCTCCTTATTTTGCTTTTCTGAAATGGAAATTTCAATTAAAACTTTGTACAAAATTGTTACATAACAAATCTCCCAAAATCGAGAAGCAAACATTTTCGGGATTTAGCACTGTATATAAACAGCTACAGCCGCCACCAAGCAGAAAGGAAAAATCACAACCCGTGATGATACGAACCATAAACCAATAGACGGCAAGATGAAAATGCACTTTAGCCAACATTAAACAGCGTTTTGGGATTTATGCAGCTACATTGTTTGCTAAACTGCTGAAACCTTAACATTCTGTATCATTTACATGGATGAGATTTTCAAAAGCTAGGCTCAGTTCAAAGGAGGTTTCAAACCCTCAGTGCTGCCCTGCCCCCCAAAATATTTATTTACAAAAACACCTTAAGCAAACCTCTAAACTTCAGCCTTTTCACCAAAATATTGAGGGAATGACCCTGTTGGAACTTCAGTGTGGAAACATGTGTAAACAAAAAACATATTTAAGAACACTTGAGAACATCCAGGACCAGAACTGCTTTAGAAACACATGGGAGGCACTAACCAGCCCTTACAATGCTTCCTTCAGCTGAAAAATATATCATTAGTGCATGTAAGGGTATTTATTTGCTGAAAAAGGTGAGTGAAAAGTATTCCTTAATATTACACATTAAGAAAGAGCCAATTCTGGGTGGGTTGTTATTTTCCCACAGCAATGATTGACAAATTCGCTTCTGTTGGCACCTAGGAGTTTCCCCAATTGGCAAATATGTATTTACAGAGGACCACAAGGCACTTGCTAGGATTTTATATGCAAAACTGGAAAACAAAGGAGAACAACAAAATCAGCAATTTTCTATTAAATAATCCAACTTACACAGCAAGTTGGCTGAAGATGGTCTGGCCACCAACTGGAGTTCAGAGGCAAAAAAAAAAAAAAAAAAACCCACAGAATCACAGAAACGGGAAATGTCAGACAGCACTGAGCTTTGTCAGTGTGAGCTCTGTCGTCTGCAGCATTTTGTTTGGGGAATCTTTACGAGGCTGAACGGTGGAGTCTGACAACGCGGTGCAGGCCGCCGGAATACAGTAAAAAGCCGCCTCTGTGGTCCGAGGCCTTGAACAGATGAGGTGCCCACACTCACAGCGGTGCTGAGCCATCATCCTGGTTGTTCCAGGTGCCCACTGCCACACAGTCTCTTTCTCGCTCTCTCTCTCTCTCACACTCACACACACACACACACACACACACACACAATTCAGCAACTGCTTTTAAATGCCTTTGGAGGCCTGTGTTCTGCTTAATCTCCTGAAAAGTGCAAATGTATCTACTTTTCTTTCTACTCTCTTTCTCACTGTCTCTCTCTCTCACACACACACACACACACACACACACACACACACACACACACACACACACACACACACACACACACTTGTTCACTAGCAGTCAGAAATGTTAACTTCCCCTAACAGCACAAAGTACAAACACTTAAGGTCCTCTTTAAAAAATACAGCAAATTAGGCACGATATCAGAGCACAAATTGCCTTAAAAAAATGTATTTAATACTTTACCCACCAACAGACGTCGGTCTTTATTTTATCTACACAAAAGCCACCTGGACAGACACACCATTCAAGACCCACCATTTATATCAAACATACTGTGGTTTCTGTTTGGGAGGGCAGCACCCACAACTGTCACACTTTAACATGACTTTGGCCGTTTTTCTACTTCTTGTTCAGTAACGTTTAGTCCGCTTGCTCCCATTTTTACCACATTTCCATGGTTTCCCCATTTCCTGCTTGAGAACGTTGAAGGTTAATATGTCAGTGACGCAGTTTCTTTCAGATGCAAAAGTCCCTCTCATATGGAGGCACTGGGTGTCTGGATACCAGTGTGAACAACATCGTGGTGGATGTTGGTGCGAACCTCACCGACTGGCATTCCTTCTAGAGATGTCACCCCTGACATATGTGCCGGACTTCCGTTCAACGCAGCCCCTCTCAGAGCTCAGGGAGCATGTCCTCATACCGCGGCGGAGGGGTCAGCGGCTCAATGTTCGGTAGTCCAGCCAGAGCTGAGTGCTCCTCCAGGTGCAGCTTCTCCGACTGGATCCGCCGCACCCTCAAAGGTTGCAGCTGGTGGACAGTGTGACCGCTGTGGAATTCAGGCTCGGCAGGGTCTGTGGCCTCGGTGAAGGTGGCAACAAAGTTCTCGCTTCCAGCGTCTACAGCGGGTCCCACATCTGGCCTGGACTCCATGAGGTCATCATAAGATGGCAGCTGGGAGTTGCTGTTAGGCAGGGTGCTCTGTGGGATGGGGTACTGCCCGCTGCCAACCACTTCCTCATAGCTCGGCACGTCGTATCTGGCAGCCTGATCTGTTGCCCTGGGCACAGAATCACAGCACAGGCATCCTTGACCATTGCTCACCAGCTGATATCACAGCACTGACTACCCCGCTGTCCCATCACTACTGATCCTGTTATCTTGTCTTCTATTGATCTATCTATCTATTTTTTATTATTTATCCATCTCTATCTGTTTATTCATGCATCTGCTTATCTATTCAATTGTTGTTCTGTGTTGTCCGTTTAGTGCATTGTGCACGGTGGTCCAGGACAAAACTACGTTTGGTCCTCTCTCGAAACACACAATGACAAAGTGAGCCTCACACCCTGAAGTAAATCACTGTAAGCAACTTTACATTTTAAGATGCATTGCAGTGAACCATCCACTTAGTAAACAAATGCACATGTTAATGTAGTACTACTGGTAGAAAGAAAAAAAAAATCTGTTGTTATATTTACAAGACATTATACAATACATAAAAGCACCTTTAACATGTTGAAAAAAGTGTAAGACACCCCTGTGAGTGCAGTAATCATTAACAGCGAAGGTAAAAATGTGCATTTAACATTATAGATGGGACTGTTGCTCATGTGCAGAAGTCACCTGGGTCAAAGGCAACCAGAGCACTTCCTCAAGTCATTGCATCAGATGACTGATAACCTAGGAATTAAAGCAGGAGCAAAGTGCGTAACACGTTTAGGAAGGTCCACCAGCAGACGACTGAGGTGACCATCCTGTACAGCTGAGTGGAGGCCACACCCATATGTGCCCATATATGGCCTTCCTTTACTGTGGTGGGTGGGGCCTATCGAGGGCAACAAAAAAAAAACAAATAGCAGCAGAGGCATAGTTGGGAAATATGAGGTTTCAATCTGACATTCGTGAAAAAATTGCTGTGATCTCACACCCCCTTCAGGTTCCCTGTCAGCTACTTGGATAATTCTGGATAAAATCTCCTATGAAGATAATAACCACACAGCAACACTGTGTCCTCACAGGACCTGGGCTGGCAGGGCATGTGTTTAAATCGGACTCAGTCTGTGTGGAGTTTGCGTCTGTGTTCCGCCTTGTTTCTACGTCAGTTTTCTCCATGGCCTTTGGTCTCCTCCCACAGTCCAAAGACCTGTTTCAGGCCTACTCCCACACTGCCCACAGTGTGTACGTGAGTGAATGAGAGCGTTTGACTGCATCTGATGGACTGGCCTCCTGTACCCTCCTTAATGCCCTATGCTATGGGATATGCTCTGGACCACTTTGACCCTGAACCGGACAAGAGGTTATTGATATTGATTCAAAGAAAAATGAAGTGGGGGCTGAGACAGGCTGCACCCAAAGGAACAACCCTGACCCTACTTACGTTGCGGCGACCCCCTGCTCCCTGGCACTGTTGCGGTCCTGCATGGAGGTGTCCGGCAGCTGGTTCTCCCGGCGCGCCTGCCTCCGCTTGTTGTGTACAGCCAGGCACATGGACAGCATGAGCATGGCGATACCGGCGGCCACTATGATGAAGGCCACCGAAGACGTCGCCCCCTTCTTGTCGTGTGCCGTGCTGCCGAACTCCAAGGGCACCACGCTCCACACGATCATGACCACACCCAGGGACACAAGTCCCACACCCAGCGCACACAGTGCATACTGGGAGCCCGAACTGTTTCCGCCTTCAGTGGGGGAGGGGCTGGGTGGGGGCTGGTCGCTGTAACACATCACAGATGCTCAGGACCCCCAGACCTGCAAGCAGCAGCAATGACAGCAGGAGGCACAGCTGTTAAGGGTTTGTGATTGAAGTCCAAGCAGGAGGTCAACTGTTGGACTGCCGAGAAAGGTAACATTCCTTTTTGCTGCACTTTTCTGCTGTAAAACTTGAACATTATCACTGGCCACATTAATAGGTACTCATGGCTGTTTATGCACACAGTTTGCCCTGCAAATAGTTGTGATGCAGAAAATAAAGCACGGAGAAAAGTCTAGACGTCCAGACCCGAACCAGACATGGGGTCTAAGTGACTTTATCGTGGTGTGATCAAAGAAACACCCGAACTTGTGGGATATTTACACAATACAGTTCCGCAAACATGATGGTGCTGTTACTTTACTACAGTAGCCCGCATTGCTCTGCCTCTCAAACATTCTCAAATATCTCAAATATTCAGAAGGAACTGAAAGGTGACGTTGCTTCAACGGATGTGCTGTCAAAACATCTGCGGAAACAGCAAAGCAGACAGGCCACGATGGACAAAGAACCCTGAGGGGACACGTCCAGTGCTGACCTTGTTGCTAAATCTGGTCAAAGGAGGATCTTACTGAACAGGTTCTCCAAATAAAGCGGCCAGTGAGTGTATTTCACCAGTTTTTCCTTGCTAAGCAACAATACAAACAGTTAAAGAAATGTTAAAAAAAACACAACAAGTAAGACGGGGAAAAAAGACAATCTGTATAAAAAGCAACAATAGAAAAAACAATAACATAAAAACCCAAACAAACCTGTAACAGGACAAAGCAAAGCAGCTTTCCTGCAGCAGCTGAAGAAGAACGAAGTGATGAGGCTCTGCACCGACTGCACTACGGTTCGACAAGTATTATTTTACATTACAAGAAAAAGGGATCCCGTTGGCATAGTAACACGCTAAGGGAGCCAAGATGTGCTGAATGAAACACTTCATCTATATTGTTGGAACATGAGGTTGGGGGTGGTGCTGGGGTTAATCCCCAAAGAGACAAGATCACACACTCACACCAATCTGGCTATGAGGTGCCACACAGCCATGAGGACGGCAGGGGGTCTAGCTGCCGTGAATCGGTCACCCGTCAGCAGAAATATTATCAACGTTGACCTTTATTTACCTCACGTTTTTCTTCAAAGTGAGCTACAGTGTAAGGTTTGGACACCAAGACACTAACAACTATTCACCCATTTATACAGCTGGTTATTTTTTACTGTATCGTATGTGAAATTCACAAATTAAGTCCATATATAAAGGTTAAGCATCGCGATCAGAGGTACTACATCAGGAAGTAGGATCTGAACTGAGTTCCTTTAATTCTAGGGTCACAAATGAAACCGCTAAGCCACTGGCTCCCCCAAATAAAAAACACAAAAACAGCCTCCACTAAAAATTGATGTTCCCACCTCCCTGGGAGAAGAATCTGTATCTCCACAGCCCATTATGAGACATTTTACATTTTAAAACTGGCACTGCACGTACTGAAGATTTTACTGCATATGTCAACCAGCATTTTACCACAGAATCCCATTTAACAGTAAAGCAATTCAAGAAAAGGTTTACAGAACTATAAAGGAAAAAAATGACGTCGTTTCCTGAAGATAAGCCGGGGCAAGTGATGTAGAAATACACTGCTTAAGGGCAATAAAATAGCAACCCTGCCCACTGTAAAGGGAAACGGGTTCTGGAGACGTGCCTGCTCAAGCCCCTGCCACGGAAAAACAGCAGTTCCTTCAGTGCATCAGAAAGGAGATGTGTTTGCCAAGGAGCCACAGAAGGGCGGCAACACCGGGCTGTAATGAGAAACCACAGGTGGTGCAGGAGGGAGACTGTAATAACAAGGTTCCGGACGCCAGTGTGAGCGGCGTGATGTCCACAGGGTGACGGGTGCCAGACGGCCAGGTCACAGCAGCACCCCTTAACTCCCGGACTGCGCTGGTGCCCTCGCTCAAGCCTGCTGAAACAGTCTGTGACACTGGCTGGACACCAAACAGCCTGCGGAGACGCTTGGGGTCGACTGACACCGGCGGTCCGGAAATCGGTGGTCCAGGGACAGGACTTTTACCGTAACATAAAGCAACTTCGTGACCTTGAGCGTGAGCCGATGCCTGAACTGCTTCTGAGAACATTATGTTTTACAAACCGATATGCTGCAGTTAAATATGAACCTGTTGGTCATTTAAAACATATTAGTAGCACCAAAGAGAAAAAGCGGCAGAAAGAATAAACATAATGCAGTTACATACACACAAGGCTGTTATGTAAACAATTGGAAGAGTGTCAACAAAGTGGACCGCAAGTGTTGTACTTCTTTGGGAAAAAAAATGCAGAAAAGCTAGGATCTCATGGACATCATTTCCTGGCTGGACTCGTTCACCAAAAACCTTGTGGGGGGGGGGGGGGG